>JAHHUM010002020.1:0-498554 GCA_036173005.1 Crenichthys baileyi | reverse complement strand
TTTTACCAAAGAGAGGAGACACTCAGGCAGATTTATTAAGGACAAGCATTAACTACTAGCCAGTTTGTTCCATTAATGGCCAACCAACAGTCTACTGGGTGTTATGAAGTCATGGTGGAAGGAGAAAGGTTCAAGGAAAAGATTCCATGATGATGGAGGTATTTAGCAATGGTTCTGTAAAAGCAAGATAAATACCACGTTGTATTATCATCAAAATTATTGGGAATAAATGCTTGAAATACTGTATATCATTCTGTGTGCAATGACTCTATATGACATTTTGAATGTAATTGCTGAATTATCACAGTAGTTAACATGCATTATAAAAAATCCATCAATCCAATCCATCACAAGGCCAGCACACACACACATTTACTTCTAAGGCCATTTTAGAGTGGCCAGTTAACCTAATGTATGCTTTTGTACTGTGGTAGGAAACCTGAGTACCCGGAAAAACCTGAAAACTCAAACTGTGCAGCTGCTTTTTCAGCACATACCATAATATATTGTGCAACTATTATATGCAAAACCTATGGTCGAGTATGTTGTTAACCCTTTAACCAGCTGAGAAGGCGATATTTTTACATACACGTAGCATACATTGTAGTTTCTTAAGAAGCCCTGTATGCTCTAGCCCTCACTGCACACCAACTCCCCAACCCAGCTCTGTCACTACCTGCCCTGGAGGTCTAATTTCACATTGCACAAGAAGAAGGAGTCTAAGCCTTGTTAATAACAGCAGGTTTCCTAACATTCACTAAAAGCTGTTCCAAGGAAGAGCCACAACAGCCAGAGGCCTACTGTACCCCATGCAGGTTTCAATAACATCAGACCTGTTGAAAGGTTACCAGACGGCCTCCGCCTGCCACGTCCATCCAGTTTATTTCTTTTGTCCTTTTTTAAATAAATAATATTTCTAAGAATCAATGATATCATTTTTGGATTTCATTCTTTGATGACGTTAGTTATTTTCTGATAAAATACTTGAAATATAAAAGTTTTCCCTTGTCTTGGATTGTTCTTGCAGCATTTTTCAAGCAGAATAAAACTCTATCTGATGGAATCCTTAAAGTTCTGGCCATTCCTTACTTCTGAACTATACTCTACCTTGGAAACTACAGCCAAAGCATTCTGCTGTGAAGGTCCCTGTGGTGGCATTACAGCAAAATACAGAAGCCCAAAGCAGAAGAACCAATTAGGGATTACATCCTTTTGCTCACACTCAAAAACGTTCCATAAAAGCAGAACTATCCTCTCTGATACGAACCAGTACCATACTAGGATAAATTGTTTCTATCCTATTATAAATTATAGCCCTCAGTTTTCAGTCTTAGCACTGGTAATGTTATCAGTTGAAATGTTTTTACTTATTACACTTGTTTCGCTGAAAAATGTTGGAGAGATTCAAAGGTTACCCAACTTGTTTCTGAAAACTGGGGCTTGTCCCCGTTTTTGTTGGCTTGTCCTCAAGCAGAATATATTCCTATTTTTTCTCACACTAAAAAAAGGGGAAGCACTAGTGCACTCCTTTGTAACATAAGATTAATTTGTAAGATTTAATCAGATCTTATCTTAAAGTAAGATAAATTTTTGCTCTACAAAATAAAGCCCTACATCAATATGGCAACATGGTTTTTAAAGATCATTGGAAGCTCACAAAAAAGTCAGACTTTTACTATCTGTTTGTGTGTGTCTTTTTTTTAAGATAATCTAATACTTCATTGTGTCCAAACAGCTTCACAAATGATGGCAACTTGTGCACATTTATGCATATGTTAATACAGCAACAATAATTACTGCGGGATGTAAACATGCGCCAATTTGTACCTACAATTCATATAACCATAGCTTTAACAACTGATGATAGTAAAAGTTATTTTCTGTATTCCACTCTTAGCTAACTGTAAAACAGGAAGTTATTTTGGTTTGATCCTAAGCTGTTATATTCTGTAAGCGTCAACAGGCTAACACTGGGATCTGAACCAAAAATAGATTGAACTTAAGGGTAAAGTGAAGTCACTCAATCATTTTCTATACTGCTTCTTCCATAGTGGGTTGTGGGAAAGCTGGTGCCTATCTCTAGCAGTCTATGGGCGGGAGGCGGGGTACACCCTGGACAGGTCACCAGTCCATCGCAGGGCTACACACAGACAACCATGCACACACTCAGGTAAAGCAAAGTTTTCAGATAATTATACATAGTTGAATTTAAGTACTTTGAGTACTTTGAGCCTTTTTAGGACTCTTTTTTCAAAAATGTATGAAATGCTTAAAGGGTTCCTGATCTGTAGTTATAAAGATGCCATATCACCTTTAGTTACTTGAGAAGTAAATAGATCCTTGGTGTGGTGGAAGCTAAGCTTTCAGATATACCCAATTTTAGCAGACTTAAGCTTCTTAAAACAATTCATTGATTCATGTTAGCAAATATCAACAGTCTACAATTTTAAGAGAGACCATTGATAAGTTTGATGCAGTTTTGTTTAGTCAAACTATGTCCTTGTTCCTATATGCAGTTATGTTGATTGAGCCTTCTGGCTGAATGAATGCACCAACAAAATGACCAAATGAGGTGACCTTCAGGAAAACAACAACGCTGCCGTTCTCTCTGCGAATATTCATTAGCTGGATAACAGGATGGATTGATTCCAAGAACGAGACTGCAGATGGTCAGCTCTGGTCCTGAGGTTCCCCACTTTGGATTTAGAATATGGAAATGCTTTTAAAGAAGGTCACAAAGTAAGACTGAATACATGTTAAAGGAGGATGGAGGAAATGCAGAATCTTGGGACAGCTTCACACAAAAACAAACAAAAATTGAATCAACCTAAATTAATCTGATGTTAACTAGTTCTTTCTGAAAAGGTCAGACAGGGTCACTTGTTGGGTTCTCTGGTTCAGTGAGAAACAAGCTGCCTCTTTAACAAACGCTTCTGGGGAAAGAGACGTCACAAGGGGCCGATCAACCAATCAGAAATGGACTTGGGGTAACATGGGAGTTTGACAAGAGGCATGTATTTATTTTTTGAACCACTTGTTCTTAGAACAAGAAAGACTAGAAAGATACATTCAGGTTAACATTTGAGATTTAACACCATTGTACTTATACCATTGAACACTTAAATTCACGACTAATCATGGATTATTTTAAGCTTTCTGAATATCTAAATTAGCTAACTAAGGTCATTCATATAAGCTTAACACCTTTTTTGATCGTCTTATCCTAGGGAGAACTTTTCAGATCTGTTGGCAGCTTTCATATAAACAGAAGGTACAATAACAAGTAAGTTACATTACCATACTCTAACAAGTTAGGGGGTTGGTATTTCTTATTTCTTTATATTTTGAAGATTCCAGGAAACCTCATTGTGCGTACACAAAGTTATTTTGACACGATCTTAAAGTCCAATAGGGACACTTTGAGCAAAAGGGAAAGAAAGAGGGAAAAATGGTAAATTAGGTGAAAGGTCAAATCTGAGACATTAGTGAGCTCTGCATATAATAGAAGTTTTGATGTTATCACTTTGAATAAAAAAGATACAAGAAAATGCAAACGTAACTCAGTATAGCAAAAATTTGAAGTTATTAACATTGAAAAATAATATTTAAAAAATCAATACTTTTATTAATCACAAAAATTATTTAAATTATGTCAGTTGAGTGTTGAATAAATTAGGTTGTTTTTTACCATGAAAAAAAACATTTTTATTTTTCATTTAAAAATGTAAAGTTCAAAGTGTGTCTGAGCTGAGACATCTCGAGTTTCAGAAGGGACTGTACTGCCCAAGGGAAGTAACTGTTTTTCTGTCATATAGCTCTCAGTCTGCCTGAAGGAAAGGAGGAGAAATGTGGCTGTCCAGGGCGTGGTGGGTCACTTTCAATGCTTTTTCCATGACAAGCTGTGTGGATGTCCTCAGGTTAAGGAAGGAGTTACCTTGTTAACTCAATCCTCCATGGAGAGAGCTGACCTCTACGTGAGTCGTGGGTGATCATGACAGAAACTCCAGGGAGTGGACGGCTCTTACAAAGTACTCAAATACAAAGCATTACACAGATTATTTTAGAGCTGAAGTAAAAAAGGCTTCTCAAACGTGAATTTGAACAGTTCATTGTATCGACAACACATGGTTTTTAGTTAATTTTCTCCCACTTATTTTTATACCTGTCTATTAAATTAGAATCTGTAGTCAAATTCATGTGAGACACAAAAAGCAAGGACTGTGTGCCTGTTAGATGTATCCCACCTTCGTATTATAAAAACACATTATGTAACTACTTACTGGGATTTGCTTTTATTCAGACAAGAGAGCATTTGTGATGTTGGGTCATGAGTTCTGGCTCACAATCAAGATTCCAGCTCACCCCAATGATGTTGGTTCTGTGCTCCTTCCAGACAGGGGAAGTATTTATTTTCTGACTGAAGGGCTTAAGGGTAAACAGGTAAGGAGAAGCATTAGAGCCCATCAAAACCATCATCTTTCCCAAATGTAATCAGTACATTACAACCCTAAGCCACCCTACTCGCTTAAAATGTACAGTCATATTTGCTTTATATTTTTTCGTTAGGTCCATATTTCTGTATTTGTTTTTAATAAATCTGATGTAATGTTCTAATCTTCAATGTCAACATCAGTGTGTGTAAGTAATCTACTGTATATATTCTAACTGAATATGACTGTAGTTAAAACATACTTGGCAATGCCACAAACCGTGAGGTTCTCCTTACCTCACCCATGCACTGATGTGCAAACTCAAAGTAGTTTGTGTTGAAAAAGCAGCATTTAAACAGCAACAAAAACTCAGAGGAAACAAAGCATAAAACACTGACATCAGGTTTTAAAGTGAAGAGATTGTTTGATAGTTGTGAGCCTTTCCATCAACCAGCCCCTGCGACCCCTCACTGTTGACTTCAGCACCTATTAAAGATGATGGGATATTCATAGAATAAATTTGTCATGAAGTGCACCAACAGCATGGCTGCTGTTAATCATTTTCCTGTCCTTTAGCTTAAAAAAGATGGTGAAACTTGTTTCTGTGGGCAATAAATAACTTCACAGTTTTCTGTTTCTTGGTGTGGATGTTTTACTTTGAAATTAGGTTGTGTCATGACAGCTTGTCCAGACACACCCTGGGCGATGTAGGCCAGCCTTGACTTGTGGAAAAAGTTTAGAATATTACTAAAGCTTCTTCTTTTTCAGTGTAATGGGATTCAGATTGGGATTTCAAGTTATTCACCTGTTTTTATCTGTCACATTTTATCTTATCTGTTGTTCAACTCAAGCCTTTCCTGTACTACCAATTTGGGCAATCATAAAAGTTTTTTCTCTTAAAGTTGATATTAAACAAAATTGACTGAATGCTTCAGCGGGCTACTGGAAGAATAATGACTGGTAAGGCGTTGGTAATCCTAGCTGTGTGAAGAAACTGTTTGTTGATAGGGAAACTGAGGCTACATCTGCTGCAGTATTATATGGCATTGTGGTTTTGGCCGGATAACCCAGAAAGCTGTTAATTTCCTTTACAGGCCTGTTTACAAGAAAGACTAAGACCTCCAGCATCTTCACTGAACACACACTCAGCGTATAAACACTAACATGCTGTCTGTCTGTTCTGTCCTGTCAGCTCTGAAAAAAAGAGCTCTTTTTTTTCTATTGCACTGGAAACTAAGCAAAAAGCAGGAACTTCGTTTCAACCAAGTACTGTATATTGGTAGAAAACACAGAGAAAACATCTTGACACTATTCTGTTATTGATTTTTGTATTGTTAGAGAAGATTTAATTTCAAAAGCCAGTAAGGATTAAATTCATCTGCAGTTCAACTGACTCTGCAGATTTTAAAATAACACTTAAAGAGAAGAAATAAGAGCAGCCCTCCCTTAATTCCCATGCACCAATGGGAGTCTTTCTAAAACAACTCATTATCATACCATGAAGAAAAACGAAACTCATAATTTGCCTATTTATTTTCTGCAAATGACAAGTTTTTCTGCTGTAACATTGACTCCTTATGGGATATACAGTATATATATATATATATATATATATATATATATATATATATATATATATATATATATATATATATATACATATAGCATTCCTTTTTCAAAGGAGATATACCTGCACAGCCTCATGTTTGAAACATATCCATATTACCTAACGCAAAATGGAAATGTGAAAAAACCCACATTCTGCCCCATTGCACCGAAACCACATAGAGTGCCTTAAAAGTGTTCACTCCTCTTAAACCTTTTCATATTTTATCACATTACAACCACAAACTTCAATGTATTTACAGATTATTCGTGATGGACAAATAAAAATCTGCATTGTGAAACATGATAGCAGCGACATCATGCCGTGGTGATGCTCCTGTTTAGCAGGGAAAGCTGGTCAGAGTTTATGGAAATGAGGTGCTGTGTGAAGCTAAATACACGATAACCCTGGAAGAAACCTTTCAGAGGTTGCAAAAGGTTGAGATGGAGATTCACCTTCCAGCAGGACAGTAACCCTAAACATGCACCCAGAGCAATAGGTTGATTTGAACGTGTCACACTGTGCAAACAAGATAATATAGTAGCTTTTGTGACACTACACGATGGAAGGTGCCAGTCTGCATGACTTGTTGCAACACGATCGCATCAGACAAATCTGATGGACATATCAGGCAGTCAATAAATGAGCAGCAAGTTATGGCTGTTAATTTCCTCATTTTTAGAGTCGAAAGATATAAACAGGGAGCGGAGACGACGTAGAAGTGTTCATGACAGGGCGAAAGAGAAAAGAATTCAGACATTAGTCGCAGGAGCAGTACATTATTTTCCCAGAAAACATCAGACACTGCTTAATATTTGTCATCGGTCATCCTCGTCTGCGGCGCGCTAAATCAGCTGTTGGTGTGCTTTCACACAGAACAACCACAGACCACCGATTCAGGTTTATGACCAGAGATTTTCTCTCATGACAAAATATTTTGCCTGACCAGCATCTGGCTTCAGATCGGAGCATATTAACTTGTTAGATAGGGTCTGTCAAAGAACTAAATTCAAATCGGAATCTGTGACAAGACAAATGTCAGGCCAAGGTTGAGCTATTTGGCAAAGAGGAAAAGGCAAAATTTGCTCTCTGTAGATGTGCAAAGCTGGTAGAGACCTACCCCAAATGATCTGTAGCTATAATTGCAAAATGTATTACAAACTATTGATTTAGGGAAGCGGAATGTAAATACACACTTTGCAGATTTTCATTTGCAAGGGTTTTTTTAATATTTTTGGTATTCATTTGTGTCTGTGCTTTTCCTTGTTGTTTATTTTCTATAGGTCTTGCCATATTCAGTTCATTTCTCAGTTCATTGTTGTTAGTAAGGTGATTTTATGTTAGTTCATTCTTTTTCATATAGTTTCTAGTTTATGCTTGTGTTCGATTCTTGCACTGTGCATTTGGATGTATTTCTCTTAGATCAGTGTTTGTCTTGTTCCTTGGGTAGTTGTTTTGTTGTGTTTTAATTCAGCTTGGATTGTATTATTTATTCTCCCTCCCTCAGCTTCCCTGCCTTCATTCTGCCACAGCTGTTCCACATCTCGTCTGATTAGCTCTTCTGGTTCTTTTGTCATTTTCCACCCCTGCCTCAGTATTTTAGTTTCTGGTTTTATGGTCCATTACACTGCCTGTTTCTCTGTCTGTACTCCATGACCTGGCCTTCCTGCGATTCACCCTGTGTGTTCTCTTATTTGGCTCATTATTAAAGAACTCTGTTTTGCCACAGTCAATTTCTGCCCTTCGGTCGTTTACCAAACCTCAACGTGACATGAACTACTTTGTGCTGGTCAATGTCTATGTCATGACATAAAATTCCAATAAAATACATTGAAATTTGTGTTTGTAAAAGGACAAACTACGGAAGAATTCAAATGGCATGATTACTTTTGCAAGCCACAGTGTATGGTGTGTGCATCTTACAGAGCCAATCTATGCAGACATCAGCCTTTCCTCCAAATTCAGAATAAAATCATGTGATGATACAAACTGTAAGAAATTGGATTTGTTTCAAACAAAAAGTAGACGCTGAATGTATGCTGAGGCCAAAAAGCTTGGCTTTGAATTTCTTAACATGCCGAAGCAGTGTGAACTTTGCTTTCACAAGGAGCTGGATACAATCAAGGCAAACTTTCAAAGGATTCCTGCCTTAAAAGGAGTCAACTGGAAACATTTATCTGGTGAGACGCCAACCTTAAGTTGATTAAGTTTACAGCTAATTGAGTCAGCCAGTGGCAGCTGTCATTCTTATTGCCCTAAAGTAAAAGAATGAGCAAGCAGCCTATAGTGCCTGCTGTCTATTAATAGAGGCTGGATGTCTTTGTAATTTGGCTGATCTTCACAACTTAAGTACTTAAAATAATTAAGAGTAAACATGGATTGTACTGTCTTTTCTCTAAAACTACTGTGATCAATTACAGAGCAATTATTAAATTAAAAATAAGTTAAAATAAAATGGGAGAGAGATAAGATTAATAAATTAAACAAGATGTCGGAGTTACATGAAATCAAAAAAGTACTTGTTCTTTTAATCAGAATCAAAATCAACTCTATTGGCCAAGTTTGTGTGCACAAACAAGGAGTTTGTGTTTGGTTTCAATCGCTCACATAAACATCAATCCAAACAACAACCACAAAATGTAAAAACACTTCAATAAATAAGTGCCAACAAGTGTGTTTTTTTATGTAGACAAGACGAGGGAAGGTCGGTTGTGATGGGGCAGTATGCTTTTTTGTTTCCAGCAGAGTAGCTGCCTACCCTGACCGTGAAGTGATCTTTGTGTTCAACAGAGAGACAGCCTGTCGCAGATCATTTTTGTCATTACTGCTCTGTAACTCTGAAGTTAAAAGTATAAACTGTGACCAAGATGTGTGGGGTCAACCGAGATGTTAGCTATCCTGCTAGCTATCCTTGTCCTTTTCCTGACCCTAGATCTGTACAGGTCACAGACGGAGGGAAGGTCAGCCCTGATGATTCTCTCTGCAGATTGATCTGTCCTGCTTTGTAGATGAGTCAAACCACACAGAGATGGATGAACACAGCACAGACTGAATAATGGTGGCATAGAAGATGAACAGCTCTGATCATCTGTGAGCAGTTTAGACCTTGAAACCAGTCAGTCAGTCAGTCATTTTCTACCGCTTATTCCATAGTGGGTCGCGGGGGAGCTGGTGCCTAACTCCAGCAGTCTATGGGCGAGAGGCGGGGTACACCCTGGACAGGTCACCTTGAAACCAAATTGCCAAAATTTTATGTGTTTAATCAAACCATCCACAGTGACCTGATCACACTTGCTGCTGTTCAAATTCCTTCACAACATCTAAATCAAAAAACAAAATCCTCTCTTGATTCATTTCAAGATCTACAATAACTGAACCCTAAACTTTTTATTTACCTATATAATTTTTTTTTCAACATGAGCAGTAATTTAGCAAAACTTGTCTTATAAGAAATGGTAAAAGTTTATCAGGGCAGTCAGATTGCAAAGACATTTCTGGGCCTTTCTTGCATGTTCTCTCCGTGCATGCGTGGGTTCTCACCGGGTATTTCGGCTTCCTCCCACAGTCCAAAGACATGCCTGTTAGGTTAATTGGTCTCTCTAAATTGCCCTTAGGTGTATGAATGAGTGTGTGCATGGTTGTTTGTGTGTTGCCCTGCGATGGACTGGCGACCTGTCCAGGGTGTACCCCGCCTCTCGCCCATAGACTGCTGGAGATAGGCACCAGCTCCCCCACGACCCACTATGGAATAAGTGGTAGAAAATGACTGACTGAACTGTTTTTGTTGAATATTTAACGTTCTAGTGGTACCATAGCTGTTTTTACATATTTTACTCACATCTTTATAGATGGTACCTAAACTTCAGTAGTAAGAATAAACTACCTTAAACTGCGAGAACATCAGAAAAAGCCACAGAAGACTGTCTATAAGAACTCAAGAATATTATTTTAATTACTGATTGTTAGTAATAAATGTAGTTTATTGAATGGCTAATATTACAGTCCAGTTGTAATAATAGTTATGTTGGATGTATAATACATAAAAGTTTGATAACAGATCATATAAAGGGGATACTAGTTTTTCTGGAGTGGGTGATGTTTGTTGGAAGGACTCCAAATCAAATTCTGTTCAGAACCTTGTACAGCTTTGGAGCGGCTCTGTGTGTGAAGCTCAAGCATCCAAGAAGGTGAGACCGGCTAAGGTACATTTTCAATCGGAAAAAATGTCAGTATTCCTTGAAGGCCTTTTGCCATCTTTTCACAGTTTTAACACAGACAGAGCAAAGAAAAAGCTATATATTTTGTGAATTCAATGCATGATATGAAATAAATGTGAACTGTGAATAATCTGAAGCCTGTCTGGGCAGCACACTGTTTGACTTCATGAATTATGGAGAAGCTTTGGTTTGAAAGCGTCTGCTGATGTTTTTTCTCTTTTACGGTCTTGATTATGTCAAATGAAAAGAATTTGAACTTGATGACTTTTAGACAGTGATTTGATCATAAAAAGATGTCGGTCTCATCAGCTGCTATTTCAGACTATTATTTATTCGAGCTAGCTGAATCCAGCTCACTTGGTGCCTTGATGACCATTTACACAAAGAATAAAACTTGTATTAATTATTTTCTTCTTACATCTAGAAACTGGATTTAGTCTTCTAGGTAAGCAAAGTGTGCTCCAGCTTTTCATCTGATTTTGATGAACAAATTAAGTGGCTTAGTTTTATATTCTCCCCCAGCTGTTCCTCATCTGTTCATTCAGTCACCTGTGTCGCATTTCGTAATCAAAGTCCCATATATAATTACTCCGTGATTCAGTTATTCCTTTGTCAGATCCTCTGTTTTTGTCAGCCTTTTGCAATGTTTCCTGAGTTTTGTCCGGTTTCATCATGCGCTTCCTGTCTTCATCCCTGCTTCTTGGGTCCCCAACGTCAGCATGAGATGACAGGTTCATAAAAATACCTTAGATCTTACCTTTAATATACCTTATGACTCTATGATGGTTAAAGAATGTGGTTTGAAAAAATTATATAATTTTGTGTTTTGGATGCTGGTTCAGACAAAGGAGCCCAATCGAGAAACACAGAACCAACAACTTTTCCATCAAGTCTTGGATCAAGCTTGATCACTTTGCCAAATTCTTTTTGTGCAACGTACTCTTTGTATTTTTGCCATGTTTTTCTGTGAAGTTCCAGCAACATTTAGTTTTTATCAACATTTAGCTTGTTCTAGTGTCTTGCTGCACCATGTGTGTGCATTGTTCTTGCAGGATGCTGCCTTCTCTTTGCGGTCTCAGCAGAACTGTCTGTAAATGGTAAGATTGTTGGTCTTCCAGATTCTGTGGGAACGTTTCTGGCAGAGAGCCTCTTGTATCCCATTTGAACAAAACAGCTTAATGATCTAAATCACTCAGAAGATGACTGAACAGGCCATTCTTGGAAGGTTCACAGATTATTAAACACACAAGTAATTTTGGACTTGAGTTGCAGCATGTCCCGTCCTCTTCTGCTTGGAAAACAGCTGTTGTGGTATTAAATAGCACTGGGAGGTAGGGCTGCTTTAAGATTTCCTTGAGTATAAGCAACTTTCAGCCTATAAATATGGATCTCCACTCCTGAATTACCAGGTTGAATCCAACCCTCAATAAGAGGGACGCCACTGCCCGATTATTTCTTTCCAGAACCTGAAAGCTACATGCCAAGTAGTAACATTCCACAGATCATCCCACAGAGTACGTTTCTACATGAAAAAACTGGATCCTCCTATGCTAGCTGCTTAAACTCTGACAGATGGGGCGTCTCAATAGGCAAGGCATTGGGACGATTATGAGATCATGGCTACCGCACCTCTCTCTTTGGGAAGCAGAGTTTTTATTATTCTTAAAACTGAGCACTAAAAATCCTAATGACACGGTGTTTAACAGATAATTATATCAATAAAAACCACAATATTTTCTAACCTGAATTATCCAAATGTAAGCAGAAATGTGATTATTTACAGGACAGGGAACAAAAAACAATAAATTTGCTTCACTGGGTCAGTAAAGCAAAAACTATCCTGTTAAATTCAGGTAACTAAAAGAAAATATTTCGTAAAATTGCTGTTGACTGTTTTGTCTTAGTATTTTTCTATAAATTTGTTGTTTTAAAACCTAAAGAAATGGAAGGGAGTCAGAATAACCAAATTTGGTCTCAAGAAATGCTGCCCTCCAACAGTGCATTGGAAAAATGTTGTTTATGGAATGTCCTGCAATATTTATTTTCTGTGCCGAAAGCATGAAGCTTGGAAATATAACCGAAACAACTAGACAGAAGTGTGTATCCTATGATTTATTTGTGTTTGGAAAGGATGTTGGAGTGCAAGATCAACTGATATCTCCCTCTAATACCCTATTGTTGGTGCTTGAAGTCTACCTCAAGAGACAGAAATAAAACATAAGAAAACTGTTGAACCCTGCTGTAGTAACTTTGGACTTCAACAACTTTAAAACTGAACAAGTTTGTAAATGTAGCATCCAATTTACAATGCAGGAAACTATCCCATTGATGCCCTTTTTGCCCAATTTCCATCTTACCATTGAATTATGAACATTGGCCTTAACCGAGGCAAGTGAGGCCTATAGTGCTTTAAATGTTGTTCTGGATTCTTTTGTGGCCTCCTGGATGAGTCGTTGATATGTTCTTGGAGAAGTTTTGGTAGACCAAGTACTCCTGGAAAGGTTCCCTACTGTTCCATGTTTACTCTTGTTGTGGACAATGGCTCTCACTAGTTAGCTGGAGTCCCTTCGCCTCAGAAATTACTTTGTAACCCTTTCCACAGTGATAGATGTTGGTGGTCTTGAATTTCTTTAGATCAGGGTATGTGTATGTGGTATGTGTCTTTTTGAGATATTTTAGCATATTACATGTTGCCAAACAGGTTTTATTTAAGTTATTTCCCAATTCTACGGTTGTGGAATGAGGCCTAGGTGTAGGTAATAAAATTGATCTCAGCTTTTCAAAAAAATGAATTTGATCACATGAAATTCATGACTTATAAAGAGGAAGATACTTTGATCAACTATTTTCTTGGAATGAGGTAAGGCTGATGCTTTTTTACCCAATTAAATGAAATCATAATTTAAATACTTTTATTTTTAATCTGGTTATTTTTGCGTGATGTAAATTTTTTTTTGATGACCTGAAACATTTATGTGTGACAAAAAAGCAAAGCAAAACTCTGTAGTCTGTATGGGGGTAAGCACTAGTGATTTGACGTTCACAAACAAATTGATTCTTTTGAACGGCTCCTTACTTTGAACGATAGGACTCAAGTGTTAGTTAGTGAGAGCCGTTCTTTGTTTTTACTACTTTGCTTGGTAATGCTACGTTTTCAATTTAATCTAATTTAATTTTAAACTATGTTATATTACTTAGGCAATTAAATACGAAAACCGAAAGGGGGTAGAATACAGCGCGCCTGCTCATTGCTCACTGTTTGTCTTCGTCACGTGTCATGGTGGGTGCAGCGCCTCATGCGACCTGGCTGCAATGCCGAGGCATGCAGTGGGAGACAGGAGGACAGTCACAGTGTTCTCGTTGCTCAAAGACAAAATTTTTAGTGGCAAACAATACGTTTGCACACTTTATTTGGTTACTGTTTCCAGTTTGTTGTTGTTTACCGTTACTGTGTTGCCTTAATAGT
The DNA here is from genome assembly GCA_036173005.1 of Crenichthys baileyi. Lineage (NCBI taxonomy): Eukaryota > Metazoa > Chordata > Actinopteri > Cyprinodontiformes > Goodeidae > Crenichthys > Crenichthys baileyi. The sequence goes on along the minus strand of JAHHUM010002020.1, from coordinate 484,835 downwards.
TTTATTTAATGGTGCAGGAGGTGATTTTTATTTCTGCCAAACCAACTCAAGTGCACTTTTTTCTCTTCTATTTATTTTTATTTTGGTCTTTTTTTTATTTTGTTTCTATATTACATATAGAATTAAAATGCTATTAATGCATACAACACTTGTAGTAAAGAACTACATGGGTATTTGATATTTATGTTTTGATATATACTTAATTTTATGGAAAATATATACAGGGGTTGGACAATGAAACTGAAACACCTGGTTTTAGACCACAATAATTTATTAGTATGGTGTAGGGCCTCCTTTTGCGGCCAATACAGCGTCAATTCGTCTTGGGAATGACATATACAAGTCCTGCACAGTGGTCAGAGGGATTTTAAGCCATTCTTCTTGCAGGATAGTGGCCAGGTCACTACGTGATACTGGTGGAGGAAAACGTTTCCTGACTCGCTCCTCCAAAACACCCCAAAGTGGCTCAATAATATTTAGATCTGGTGACTGTGCAGGCCATGGGAGATGTTCAACTTCACTTTCATGTTTATCAAACCAATCTTTCACCAGTCATGCTGTGTGTATTGGTGCATTGTCATCCTGATACACGGCACCGCCTTCAGGATACAATGTTTGAACCATTGGATGCACATGGTCCTCAAGAATGATTCGGTAGTCCTTGGCAGTGACACGCCCATCTAGCACAAGTATTAAGCCAAGGGAATGCCATGATATGGCAGCCCAAACCATCACTGATCCACCCCCATGCTTCACTCTGGGCATGCAACAGTCTGGGTGGTACGCTTCTTTGGGGCTTCTCCACACCGTAACTCTCCCGGATGTGGGGAAAACAGTAAAGGTGGACTCATCAGAGAACAATACATGTTTCACATTGTCTACAGCCCAAGATTTGTGCTCCTTGCACCATTGAAACCGACGTTTGGCATTGGCATGAGTGATCAAAGGTTTGGCTATAGTAGCCCGGCCGTGTATATTGACTCTGTGGAGCTCCCAATGGACAGTTCTGGTGGGAACAGGAGAGCTGAGGTGCACATTTAATTCTGACGTGATTTGGGCAGCCGTGGTTTTATGCTTTTTGGATACAATTCGGGTTAGTACCCGAACATCCCTTTCAGACAGCTTCCTCTTGCGTCCACAATTAATCCTGTTGGATGTGGTTCGTCCTTCTTGGTGGTATGCTGACATTACCCTGGATACCGTGGCTCTTGATACATCACAAAGACTGGCTGTCTTGGTCACAGATGCGCCAGCAAGACGTGCACCAACAATTTGTCCTCGTTTGAACTCTGGTATGTCACCCATAATGTTGTGTGCATTTCAATAATTTGAGCAAAACTGTGCTCTTACCCTGCTAATTGAACCTTCACACTCTGCTCTTACTGGTGCAATGTGCAATCAATGAAGACTGGCTACCAGGCGGGTCCAATTCATCCATGAAACCTCCCACACTAAAATGACAGGTGTTTCAGTTTCATTGTCCAACCCTGTACATAAAGAGATTTTTGTGCATCAACATAATGAGGTTCTATTTTGCACCTTTTAAATAATAATAATAAACTTAGATGATTTAGCTTTAGTTGTTTATTTCACCCACATATGCCAGGTTTCCAAAAATGTAACAATTAAAATTGCTTGTTCTTCAAAATATGCACAAAACGGATCCTTTCAACGGCTCTTTTAAGTGAACGGGTCCTGAAGATTCGGTTTCCTTCAAAGAGCCATTAGTCCCATCACTAGTAAGTACTTTTTTACTGTACAGCAACTACTACTGAATTTGCAGGATAGATTTATTCTGAAGGAACAAAAGCATCCAAAGTTTTGTCAGACATTAGGTCACTTCATGGGAAGTCCAATGAAGGCTTTCCTCCAGCCTGTGAGATGATAGGGGAGAAGACAAAAATGTGTACCCAGAAAGTGACGTACTGATTACATAAACCCTTTTCTGTGTGCTTACTGTTGATGTGTCATTTCCTTTTTTTGAGTTTGGATTAATCTGGACCTATTAGTCCTGTGTGTTTATACCAGACTAATTGGAAAAACAACCTGTAGAGAAGGACTAATAAATGTGAGTGAAGAAGCAGAGAGAAATATGTTAGAATCTGATACCTAAATATGATCGTTTCAGTAGCTCACAGCTGCATCTCGCACTATAGGATCGCAGTCTAACAAACACACACCCACCCCTTAATGCCTGGTTACCTAGGAGCACATAAAGTTAACGCTTTGTTAATTTCAATTTCACTAAGCTCCACTTCCTGAGCTGCATTGTTACATCAGCCACCTCAGCCTGAATTCTGTAATCGGATTTCATTGGTTCACTTAAGAAAGCTTTGGAAATTTAATGAATACGGAAAAGATGCCAAAACATCAGTTGAACGTTTGAATCAGTGGAAAGATGCAAATGCACATCTGTGTGTTGTCATCCTAACAATGTGAAGGGGGTGGGAGATGTGTTTAGAGCTGGAGTTTCCTACACAGAGCTCCACTGTTTCAAGCATTTCATGGAGACTTTTGCATTGACATAAATTTGCAAACAGATCCATGCCTTATTGACTTGCTTTCTGTCTTGTGGGACATATCCATCTATACTTTGGGGAGGCAAAACTCATTAACAGCAAATCGTGACTCATTTGGGTCACATGAAAGAGCCTGCAGTTTTCCAGAAGGAATTAAGATTAAATCTTTCTGGAACGAAGCCGAGCAGAGCAGAGGGGGGAGAAGAACCACTGTGATCCTCTGAGGAGAAGGAGCCAGGGAACAAACCCAAAAGGAAGGTCTGTCCAGTAGGAAGGAGAGAAAAAGGGAGGGAAGTGAACAGAGGAAGAGAGAGAGAGAAGGAGGGAGGGGTAGCAAAGAAGTGTGAAAGGCATAGAGGACTAAAGACACTAACTTGTGACTTGACAAAAGAGGGCAGGTCCCAAAGACAGGTAAGAAAGTTTCTTTGTTGTGTCCAGTCAAGGAATCTTTCATGAGGAATGATGATCAGTAAAAATGGCAGCAGTGAGAAAGCAGTCAGGAATGTTTGTGTGTGCAGTCTAAGGACGCAGGAGTTTGTGGACTAAATCCTGGTACAGAAACAGCTGAGTGGGTTTCTATAGAAACACTCTAACGTATGAAGTGGTGCTCTGTCCTCCAGGGATCAGCTGGGACACTTAAAATCTGCCACACACTCACCTTCAGTTTGGCTTTTTATTCATCAGTGATTGAGCAGTGCTGCCATTGCATTAAGATTCAATTTGAAATCAAGATGTTTAGCTTTTTACTTTGCAAAATGCAGTTCTCATGGCTTTATGTGATTGAGATTGGGCTCTTCAAGGTTTTGGTACAAAAGCAGCATTTTACTCCTCTGCTTGAAACCCTCTGGAGGGATTGTAGATGGATGCCGCTCCTAGGTGGGTGTGAACCAAAAGCCATTATAAAACAGAAAAGAAAATATTCTGGAAAAGTCTTTGGAATGCAAATTTCAGTTGTTTTTTTCCAAGCGAACACATTTTGTGCTTATTATTCATATAAATGAGTAAACTACAATGAACAGTCTCTGCAGTGTGGAAAGAATGTACAAAAGTAAACAGAGATCAATATTGGCTGATGCTCAGAATAAAAATGCAGGCATTAGAGTCTCCTGTCAGATTGAAAACTACAAATATTGAGAGCTGGAGGTAGAATAACAGGGCAGCTACAGAACATCTTTCCTTTTTTTGTATTTTTTGCAACTGACTTAATGTAGGTATCTGTTGTTTAGGTAATTTTGTTTCTTAAAAAGTTGTATATAATTTACCATAAGTGACTTGATTCTATAACCAGACATATACACACACTAATAATGTGCCATTTGGTCACACATATTGCCAGATAACACAGTCAGATAATTAATTTCAGCTGTGAAAGACCTGTCTCTTTTGCAAAGCTCAAGAGTTTTTACAAAGTACTGGTCTGGACTATGGATCAAGGAATGACAGTTACTGCTCAGCCAAAACAAAATAGAGGTTTGGAAAAAGCTTATTATTAAGGACTGCTGCAGCAAAAGCTTTTATTAAATACTGTAACAGGTTTAATCCAAGAATTGAAATAGATTCGTTTAACTCAGTAACCCTAAAACACAGGAGTAAAATCATTCAAATATTTGTAATCTTTGGTTTTATAGGCTTATACATCTGGAAAAAGCCATTTTTGCACAGTTAAAGAATATTTTAATTGAGTTTTTAACTGGTACCCTAAACTTGAATGCATATTGAAGCTCCAAGAGATGTTTTGAATTGACAGGTCAGATGAAAATTATAGCAGTTCTTAAATTTTATTCCCAGATTTAGCATTTTTTTCCTGAGGTAACTTTTAATACAGGAATGTTAAAGGGCATATATATAGCATAATTTTTACAGGTTTTTAATTGTTTTCAGGCTTATAGCTAATGGAAATATTCATTTTCAAGCCTAGAATCAAGAAACGTTAAAAGTGTGAAAGATAAAAGAAGGCACAAGAAAACACCACTAAAAGTTGTTGAAAAGTAGTGACACTGCACTTTAAACCCCAAACTCAGGCATTAGTGTATAACACAAATGGCCATGCAAAGAAACAAGCAAACATAGTGATAACGTAGTTGAGTTTATGTGGTGATGTATCAAGTGAGGAGGACTAAGCAGTAGCTTGGAGACCCAACAAATCAGCACCCTACAGGGGGTTGTAAAAGCTCTTTGTAGGACTCCCAACCTGCCTGTAATTCATCACAGTGATGAATGACATCTTGCAAAATAGCTGTAATTCAAAACACTAAAATATATACAGAGTGAAAAAATGTTGTAATCTCTGTCCCTCATTCTGACCAGCATTCATGCTCTGATGTGCACAGGCATTCATCAGCACATTCCTCCCAACAACTGTGTCACTAGAATAGCCTACTTTATTTCAACATGTAGTGCAGTGGTAGTGCAAGTCTCACTTTTCACCACTTGATCAGTCTGTGTTTTGCACATAAGGGTTAACTGCTTTACTGTATTGTTGCTTTATGTTATTTACAAGGACACTGTCTATGACAAACTCCAAAGATCTACAGGGGTTGGACAATGAAACTGAAACACCTGGTTTTAGACCACAATAATTTATTAGTATGGTGTAGGGCCTCCTTTTTCGGCCAATACAGCGTCAATTCGTCTTGGGAATGACATATACAAGTCCTGCACAGTGGTCAGAAGGATTTTAAGCCATTCTTCTTGCAGGATAGTGGCCAGGTCACTACGTGATACTGGTGGAGGAAAACGTTTCCTGACTCGCTCCTCCAAAACACCCCAAAGTGGCTCAATAATATTTAGATCTGGTGACTGTGCAGGCCATGGGAGATGTTCAACTTCACTTTCATGTTTATCAAACCAATCTTTCACCAGTCATGCTGTGTGTATTGGTGCATTGTCATCCTGATACACGGCACCGCCTTCAGGATACAATGTTTGAACCATTGGATGCACATGGTTCTCAAGAATGGTTCGGTAGTCCTTGGCAGTGACGCGTCTATCTAGCACAAGTATTGGGCCAAGGGAATGCCATGATATGGCAGCCCAAACCATCACTGATCCACCCCCATGCTTCACTCTGGGCATGCAACAGTCTGGGTGGTACGCTTCTTTGGGGCTTCTCCACACCGTAACTCTCCCGGATGTGGGGAAAACAGTAAAGGTGGACTCATCAGAGAACAATACATGTTTCACATTGTCTACAGCCCAAGATTTGTGCTCCTTGCACCATTGAAAGCGACGTTTGGCATTGGCATGAGTGACCAAAGGTTTGGCTATAGCAGCCCGGCCGTGTATATTGACTCTGTGGAGCTCCCAATGGACAGTTCTGGTGGGAACAGGAGAGTTGAGGTGCACATTTAATTCTGCCGTGATTTGGGCAGTCGTGGTTTTATGTTTTTTGGATACAATCCGGGTTAGCACCCGAACATCCCTTTCAGACAGCTTACTCTTGCGTCCACAGTTAATCCTGTTGGATGTGGTTCGTCCTTCTTGGTGGTATGCTGACATTACCGTGGATACTGTGGCTCTTGATACATCACAAAGACTTGCTGTGTTGGTCACAGATGCACCAGCAAGACGTGCACCAACAATTTGTCCTCTTTTGAACTCTGGTATGTCACCCATAATGTTGTGTGCATTTCAATATTTTGAGCAAAACTGTGCTCTTACCCTGCTAATTGAACCTTCACACTCTGCTCTTGCTGGTGCAATGTGCAATCAATGAAGACTGGCTACCAGGCTGGTCCAATTGAGCCATGAAACCTCCCACACTAAAATGACAGGTGTTTCAGTTTCATTGTCTAACCCCTGTATTTCCAGTAATTCTCAGAACAACAACATGTCGTTTGGCCCTTAAAAGTCACATATGGTGAATGGAAGGGATGTTAAATTACTGATATACAATCAGTTTGCAGATGTCAAACACTCCTTCATTTGGTTCAGGTACTGGGAAAAAAACACTCACAGCTGAGGCTACTTATCATGCCTTCAACATGTATTATTTACATTTTGAAGAGATGGAGGATGTTAGTGATTTACCATGATCTGTAGACATCAACAGACATTCTGTACTTATAGAAAACATATCTGTAAAAGAGAGTTTTTTGTTACCTGAAAAACATTTATACTCACCAACCACAGCTGCTGTCACCTCAGCCGTCCAGCTGTTTACTTTCTGCTCCATTTATGAGAAATGGGCTATCTTCAACAGGTTCATTTAACGTATTCTGGATATAAAGGGGATTTCTTTTGTAGAACAGTAACCCTTTAGAGTCTCGGGATCTAAATGATATGCCATGCCATACATCATCAAAAAAGGTTTACTTATCACAGTGTGCCATTGTGTTTTGAAATATGAGTTCATGATTCCACATTTAGCTACATCTTAGTCTCCAGTTAGTGTTTGGTTAGATTGCTTGTCTGACTCAAGCTTGATGGACTCCAAGAACATATTCTCATAGTGCTACAAATCGCATGTTCTTTTGTCAGATGTACTTATCAGGGCGACACATAAGACTGCAATGAGTCAAGTATATTTGACAGTCAGTCTTTAAGTATTTGCCAGACTTCTCTACATATAATAGCACAAAAATGAGAGAGAAAGCTGGTTCTGGTTTCAAAATAAAGGGCTGTGAAGCTTTGAGAGGGAAAAAGGAAGGACAACTCCAGGGAACACAGGAAACTTCAGATCTGTTTTTTCAGGCAGAGGCTCATTCCTGCCTTGGGATGTTTATGTGATGTGTCAGTCTTGTTTTGCTTTCCATTAGTTTTGTTTTGTGTTTTTTTTTTTTTCATTTTTATTGAATTTTTCTCATTTTAATTTAGTTTAATTTGTTATTTTGTTTTATTTCTTGAGTCTAGCTTTTTTTCTGTTTGTCTCAGTTTCTGTTCAGTTTGTCTCTTTATGCCACGTACTAGTTTCACTATTTGTTGCTCATCAACCCTCTCAGTATAATCCTAATTGCCATTTGTCACATCCTAGTCTATCTTCAATGGAGGTTTTTGAAAATGAGCAATATGGCTCACCACCCAGGGCACCATCACTTCAGTGGGTGGCAGCTCATTTGCACCTAAATGACTTTTCTGTTGCTTGCTTTCACACCCAGTCAACGGGAGTGTGTGTCAGAAATGCACCTGCTGGGTAATGACGTTGAAGAAAGTGTCAATGTCATAGATTCCTGCACACCAAAAATATAATGTGTCAATGGGTTTTTTAGGAAAATGAACTGTATTCTATCATCTGTAATTCAAAATCTGAAATCCACAAAAATTATTTGTACATGTTTGCACTGGGAAAGCCTTAAATTGATAGAAGTGGGAAAACTGCAATACGAGTGTTTCAAAATAAATTACAATGTCATCAATAAACAAATTAATTTCAGTAAATTGTTTAAACAGTGAAACGCAGACATAGATTCATTGCACACAGTGGTTCCCTTAATGAAACCTTGCTTAAATAATGTCCTTCAGCTCATCTGCATTATTTCTGCTCTCTACATCTTTGTGGGGTCTGGGTCCGGACAGTTTTCTGACCAATCAAGCACAGTAATACCGTGGTAATTAAAACTGAAACTGTTACTTGACAGCAAGTCTTGATGGATAATGAAATCGAGAACTTGTGAGCAATCAGAAGCTCGAAGTGCTCTAAAAATTCCTTGTAGACGACTGCTCTGACATTGAACTTGATAAAACAAAGTGGACCAACACCAGCAGATTATATGGCTTTCTAAATCATCTCTGTCAGTGGAAACTTCAGACTGGAACTCAGGCAGCTTGGATTATATGCCTCTGTACTCTCCTTCCAGATTCTAGGACCTTTATTTCCAAATTAAATGCTACATTTACTTGAGCAACATTGAGCAGCTGTGGCATTTTTTTTCTCCTTTGCCCAGGTAAGACATTTCTGCTGTTTTCTCTGGTTCAAGAGTGGCTTAAAACAAGAAATTCAACACTTGTAGCCCATGTTCTGGATATGTATGTGTGTAGTAGTGACGTACTAACTCCAGTGTTAAGTACTTCAAAATCTTGGATGGACTTTGCTTCTCAATTCACTAAAGGTTGTTGTTATCCCTATTGTGTATGGAGCCATTCCTGCTTAACTTTTTCCTTCCAGTCTCCTTTCCATGAAAGTCCTTGGATACAGCACTCTTTGAACAACCAGCTCTATATCAATCACCCTTTGTGGCTCAGCCTCCTTGTGAAGGGTGTCAGTGACAGCTTTACAGTGTTCATCCAGCAGTCCTCCCCATGATTGTGTAGTAGGCCATAGCATAACATTTCTGAATTAAAAATAGTCTTCATTGTTCTTATATAATGTTCAAATATTTCCAAGAAACTGAATTTTGGGTTAACATTAGCTGTAACCGATAATCGCATTTCAAATCTAGAATTAGATTAACTTTCTGATGATCTTTTAACATATGAATTTGCACCTATATTTAGACTGGTCAAACTGGACTTCTCTGAATCATTGTCCATTATTTACTGAGCCTGTGAAAAACAGCTTTATAGAGGCTGAAACCTCTACTTTCGACATAAAAACCAGGGAAATCACTTTTTCTTTAGTTAAAATAATTGCACTACACTACTTATTCCTATTCCTGTCCATCATTTCACGCAATTTCCCATGACATGAAGATTGACAAACTGGGCAGCTTTCCAAAGCCAAAGTAATCAGGAGTTAAAGCATGCTGGTGATTACTTCCAGCAGGGTTTTTCTTATCTGGGATGTTTGCTGGTTGAGAAGACTCGTGCACACCAATTCTTTACAAACCAAATCCCTTGAATGAACAGATGCTGCAAATGCACAATCCACACAGCTGAGCTGGTTTCTCACACCTGTAAAATATATTTCTAAAAAGCAGTGGTTACAGCATGCAGTAGAAATCCTCCCCCTCTGTTCTCCTAGTGAAAATAAGAAGTGGATGTGTCTAAGAAGAAACTCCAGCATAGATTCTTTCATGCAAGCAGACAAATTTGGGGCATTTTTTACCACCAACATCACAAGAATCTGTTTTTGTCTGGTTTAAAAACAGCAAGCAGCTTTGGCAGAGTTAAAAAACATACTTCCATTAATTTATCTCAGTTTCACTGGGCTGTGGGTTCAGTTTCCATTAGATCTTGTCTGCTTTTTCTCTGGGCAATGCTGACTAAACAGCCGTCATTCCTTTTATTTCGTAGGCCCTGATCTATACTATTATCTACCCTTCACAAGAATTTAAAACAAATCTGCAAAAACCACCAAATTCCATCCAGCTGGCTCCACCATAAAGCTATGGCATTCCAGCTTTCATTTATATAGAGAGCTATAGTAAGTCAATTTTTTAAAATAGATTTTACAGTGTACTTTTACCAATCCTAAACTGTTCAGATGGCTTTTTGAAAATTCAGTGACACTCAGTCTGTTCTGTCAGAGAACTGAAAGAGGAAAGCCTTTGAGCAGAGAGATTTGATAATGGCTGAAGAACAAAGCCAATGGTTGCAGGAAAAACAGAAGTCACATGAAGTGGAGCGAGGAACAGGATAATTTTAGTTAAGATTCTGAATCTGGCCAGGACCAAAGGAATCCAAGCAGAGGGAAGAAAATCCCCTTGCCAAGGAGTTATGATGAGCTTCAAAGCTGATAAAAAAAACACTGACAGTCAGGTAAGACAACCATCTTCTCTTTCTGCAAGAGCAGATTGAAAAGTTTTAACTTACACAAAAAAAACTGGCAGAAAAATAAATAGTGAGAGAAAAAATGTATAGATAGCTAAGATTATAATTGTTTGGTTACAGTTAATGTAAAAATGTTATAAACACCTCCAATGAAAGCAATATTTGGGCAGCCTGAGATACATGTGTTACTGCCCCACATGTAAATATGAAATGCATGAAACAGAAAGCAGAAGCAGCCAAAAAAGAGCACTGCATGTAATACTTGACAAATCTTCACTTATACTGTGTATATGAACCTTCCTATGGCAAATCGCTGAGTATTTTGCAAACAAGTAATACTCAAAACAATAAGTCCAGGATTATTTGGGGACCAAAATCTGCAACAAGAAAAGTAGGCAGTGACATCATTTACTGCAACAGCTGGCTTGAATAAAGATCATGCAGGGAGGATTCAGTCATTTGTTTACTAAAACACTCAAAGTAAATTAGCAAATGATCCAAGAAGGAAGTAAAGACATGTGGTGCCAAACTGCAGGACCAAGGAATAGAAAAAAAATGTTTAATGATCATGCTAATTAGGAGATAACAAAATTAAAGGACAAGTAGAAACCATACCCCCTTCTAATTAACATAGACATATTATGTACAGCATACATAAGGCTGTTTTGTACCTTTAGTCAGTCTGCCTATTTTGCCTATGCAACTACTCAGGGTCCCTGATTCACTGAAGGATTTTATGACTTTTGCACATACAATGAAGTCTCTCTAGCTCAGAGCTGTCCTCAGGCCCTTTGTAAAGGAAGACATGCACCTCAAAATGTGCTAAAGAGCAAATAGTTTCTCTGTGTGCTGGTACAGTTTGCCCAAAATTAAATGAGATATCATTCATGCATTCAAGGGCAACGTCAGATAAATGTTTAGCTGTATGAATTAAAAAACCCAGTAGGTGGTTGTGAGTGCAACCGAGGAGAATAAACTGACCTGCTGCATAATGGACATGCAAAACAAAAGTTATAGCTAATTCATCGTTCCAGAATCAACATCAACCACATGGTTCAGTTAAAGTTTGATACACTGGCTTTGTGAACGTACCTTACAGAATAACATCTGAGGTAAGCATTTTAAATCTGTCAGTAAAAAATAATAGAGCTGCAGCACAGCAGACCTGGAGTCCAAAACCAGCTGAGTTGGATTTTTTTCACCACGCTGTAATCTTTAAGGTCCAGACAGGAGGTCATCTTCTAATGTTCCTATGAGATGAATGAATCATTTTACTGCACTGACAGTATTGTCTGTTATATAATTCTGTGGTGACAACTGGGGTAACCAGATGTTAATCTTAAATTATACCGTTTTGTTTTTTGTTTTTTTTGTTAAAATAAGAAAAGGAAAAGAAATCCTCCTTCCAGTGAAGAGTGTAAATAATTTCTGTAACCTTCAAATACATTTTTAAAAGTATGCTAAATTCAGTCCGAACTGTTTTACATTTAGACTGGATAGAAAACCTTTTCACTCAATTTGAATAATAAACTGAACTTGACTGCATTAGGATATAAGGATATAAGTTTAGGATCAAATTGGTATGTATGTAATTGTTTTTGATTCTATCTTTATGATTAGATTGAATTGACTTTTTCTGTAAAGTGCCTCGAGACAATGTTTGTTGTGAGCTGACACTATAAAATAAAATTGACTGATTAAAAAAAAACTAATTACTAAGGAATGCTTCAACAAATTTAGAAATATTTTACTGACATGCAGAGGTTACAGAACCAGAATAATTTCACTCCGTAAATAAGACCTGCCCTCATCTACACAAGTCATATTTGTGCAGATTGTGATCATATAATCTAATAGATTTTAACTTCAGTCAATACTGACTAACCTAAAGAAACAAATCATTCCACTATTGTTTACACTCTGTTTCTTTATAAAGTAAATCTCTTATTAGAGAGGCCATCCATTTAAACAATTCCTCTATTTCGTCTGTATTTTTGGTGGAAGCACAATATTTTTCTGACAGTTCTGTCCTTGCTGTGTTTATACCAGTAGCTCATATTTACACCGCATAGGTCTGATGCAAGAGAACCACAAAGGTGTTTGTGACTGCATTCAGTGGTGCTATTTGGTTTGTAATAGAAACTCTTTGTTCACTAATGTTCTCTAACAAACCTCTGAGACCTTCACAAAACAGCTAGATTTACATACAATAATTAAAATACACGGAGGTGGGCTAAAGTTGTTAACTAGGTTACTTGACAATTAGCTGCAGTGGACTTTTTATAGGGTTATTAGGGTAAACACGGATGACTATAGATGCACAGCAGCCTTTTCTGACTTTAACCAAATGGAAAATAAAAAAAAAAGTAATTGCCTCATTCAAAATTCTAACTCTTTTGCAGATTTTAATCATCTAAGTCCAGACCTCGACTAGACCACCTCAAAACCTTTATTTTGTTTTTTATTATTATCATTGTTCTGCTGTATAGCCCATCTGGGCTTGAGCTTAAGGTCACAATGCAATGCCTGGACATTCTCCCTGCAGCTTTTCTGTTAGGAAGTATATTTCATGGTTCCATCCTGTATGGTAAATCGTCCAGGTCCTGAAGAAGCTGTGCAAACCCAGAACATCACACTACCCTCACCATGTTTGACTCTCAGTAAGATTTTCTTTTTCTTTTACTGAAATGCTGTTTTATACCAGATGTAACAGGACACACACATTTCAAAAAAAATATATTCCCCAAATTCTTGAGGATTATCAAGAGGCTTTTTGTCAAATGTGAAATGGACCTTCATGTTCTTTTTCCTCAGCTGTGGTTTTGGCCTTTGAACTCTCCCATGAATGCCCTTTTTGTCCAGTCTCTGTCTTAATTCTGAATCGTGAACACTGATCTTAACTGAGGCAGAGTAGACGTGAAGTGCTTTAGGTGTTGTTCTGGGTTCTTTTATTACCTCCTGGATGGGTCGTTGATGCGCTGTTGGAGTCATTTTGGTAGGTCCATAAATGAGAAGCTTCTCCACTGTTCCATGTTTTCTCCATTTGTGGATAAGGACTCACTGTGGTTCGCTGGACTTCCAGAGCCAGAAATTGGTTTGTAACCCTTCTCAACACTGATAGTTAGTGTCTTTGCATCTCGTCTGTTCTTGACTTCCGAAGGATGATATGTTTCATTTTTGACATCTTTTATCCTTCTTTAAGTTGTCAGACAGGTTAAATTCAAGTGATTTCTTGATTCTACAGGTCTGATAGTAATAAATTTAATATTATTTTAAAAATATGTTGAAAGGTACAAATGGTATGCATACTTTTGCAAGGTGTTGTATTTTTTAATGCGTAGTCACCATAATTCAGAGAATTAAATGTAATTGAAGTTAAGGTGTTTTTTATTCTGTGTGCTTGATGCATTGTTATATGCATTTTGCTTTGAAAAACCAAAAGTTCTCTTTAATGCTTTTTTGTAGGACGATGAAGGTTGGTGTGGGACTTTTCTCTTCTTTGCTCCTGTTCCTTTTGATGGGAGAAGTTTTCGCCCAGAGACCACGGCCAAAGAAGCCTACCAGACGTCCAGCTCCAACAAGGAAGCCTTTTGTCCCCAAGCGTGTGGTACCAGTCGGGCCGGAACCCCAGGAGCCCACAGATTTCCCCCCACCCATCCTTGGCCCGCCGTCCATCTATCCTGACTGCCCCCGAGAGTGTTTATGCCACCCGAGCTACCCAAATTCTCTCAACTGTGAGAACCGGAACCTCCGTGTAGTCCCAGTCATCCCATTCAGAACCCATTACTTGTACCTACAGAACAACTACATCTCCGAACTCACTGCAGAGGCATTTAATAATGCTACAGATGTCCGCTGGATCAATCTGGCAAACAACATCATTCACAGAATAGACAAACAGGTCAGACAGAAATTTTGGTCAATTAAAGCCTAACTAAAATATGGCAAAATTGTTTTAAAGTGGTAATCTGGTGCCCGTGTCTGGTGCCCATGTCTTGTGCAGGTTTTTGAGAAGATCCCAGGTCTGCTATATTTCTATGCCCAGAGAAACCAGCTGAATGAAGTCCCATTAGGCCTCCCAACAAGTCTGGAACAACTTCGTCTGGACAGGAATCGCATTTCAAAGATTCCTGCTGGTGCCTTCACCAAACTAGAGAACCTCACTCTGCTGGACCTGCACTACAACCAGGTAAACCACATTTAACACTCTATCCAGGCAACTGCTTTTGTCATTATTGGAGTAGATTATCAGTGTGTGGTGTCTTCTCTGTCAGCTGAGCGACAGTGACCTTGGTAAGAACACACTTAAGGACCTGAAGAACCTCATGCAGCTTAACCTGGCTCACAACACTTTGAAGAAGATGCCCATTGGTGTGCCAAACAGCCTCATTCAGCTGTTCCTGGACAAGAACCGCATAGATGACATACCAAAGCAAGTACACACCATGTATTGGTTAATGAAGATGTATGGACACACACACTCCATGCATTATGACAATATAATAGGTATGGCACACATAAGGGCTAAAATTCTGTCTAAGAAATTTTTAAGATTTTAAAAATTTGTGCAGCTCTAAATATTTATATTTGGAAAAAAATGTTTGTGCAGTTTATTAACATCTGATTACAGACATAAACCAGAAATCTGTTGTTAAAAGTATTCTACTCTAATTTTGACACAATCTTCACACCTCAAACAGTTTAGGCAACAACTTAACAGACTGGCAGAAGAGCAAATGTTTGGTTGCATATGGAGTTCACAGGAAATAAGGATTTCAAAACGAGTTCAGGTGCTTAGCCAACTTTCTCGGCTATATGACCGTGTTATGTTTACATTTAGTTAAATAATCAGACTACAGAAACGTTTAGAAGAAGCCACAGAAAATAAGTGTAATCATCACCAAGCCATTACACCAAAAAGCTAAATTACAGCCACTTTACAGTGTGCCAGTGCACTCAGGGATGAAGACTCTGTGGTCTGATGAAACCAATATTGAAGTGTTTATAATGACCATTCTTACATTTGGAGGAAAAGGGAGGAACTTTGCAGGCCCAAGAACATCATCCCAACTGTAAAGTATAGGGATGGCAGCATCACGCTTTCATGATTAGGTTTTGAGTTTCTTTGGTGATCTGTTTCCTTTGTGTTTTATGTTCTTCAGTTGCTGTTATTTTAGTTGTTGTTCATTGTAGTTTGTTTTCATTATTGTGCTTGGATATTCTGTTATTTCCCTGGACTCCATGCTCACCTGTGTTAATTAGCCTTCCTCCTTCAGGAGTCCCACATTCCCCCCTCGCCAGCTGCTCCAGATTTCTCCTGATTAGCTCCCCTTGTTACCTGGTCCATTCTCCACCTTACCTCTGTGTGTATACCCGAGGGTTTTCATTTTTCACCACTGGTTCCTTCTGGCTACTAGCTGCTCCATGTCCTTTACCTGGACTTCCCTGTTTATTAACCACTCCTTGCCTGTACACCTGACTGCGTTCCATGTCCTGCCATTTGTAAGCCTACTAGTTTGATTCATAAAAGACTGTTCAACTCACCATGCTGCTCCCACACTCCTGCATAATGACACACTCTGCGTGGATGTTTTGCAAGCGGGTGACTGGTGTACTTCACAAAATAGATTGCATCATGAGGAAAGAACAATTTGTGGAAATATTGAAGTAAAATATCAAGGCATCAGCTAGGAATTAAAGTATGGGCATAAATGATTCTTCCAAATAGACAATGACCCAAACATGCTGCCAGATTAGCTACGTGTCTTAAGGATGACAAAGTCAACGTTTTGGAGTAGCCATCCCAAAGGCCTGATCTCAGTCCTGTAGCAAATGTGTGGGCAGAGCTGAAAATGTGTGAGCAAGGCAGCTTTCAAACCCGACTCAGTTCTGTCAGGAGGAATGGACCAAAAATTCAGCAAACTATTGTGAACCTTGTTGAAGGACACCCAAAATGTTTGATCTAAGTTCAGTCAGTCAGTCAGTCATTTTTGTCATTTATTATTTTGGCATTTAGCAAATTATTTAATAATCCTAACTAACATGGAACAGATAAAGTTTATTCTAAATTAATGTCAAACAGTGAGGAAGAAAAGTTATGTCATTTCAAATATTGTATGTAAATATCTGGTTTGTGTATAACGTTTTGCAATTTTGTTACAGAACTATTTTTTGTGAACATTTATTAGGAATATTTCAGAAGACATATCAATTTCAGCACTTACATTTACCTTTCTGCACCTCACATCTAAAGACGCCAGGATTAATGGTCCTAAACAAAATTATTAATCATAAAATAAGATGATTGTTTGGAGAACCCCATTTCCCCGAAGTGAAATATTATAAATAAGCATTTCTAGACCAAACATGTCCAGTTACATTTCTTTATGAATTTAATCTTTAAATAAAATTAAAAATAACAAGACCATATGGCTAAGAAAGTTTGCAAACCAGTTAAACTGACAGCAGAACCCTGATTTCAGGGGGAATCTAAATGCAACAAAACACCCTCTCTTCTGATTGGTCAGTTTGTTGCTCACTGTACAAATCAGTTTGAAGAGTAAATACTGTAACAAAAGTTGCACTTGTAATTTAAGAGTCACTGTTTTTTATTTGGATTTAAATGCTCACAAACTACAAAAAACTAAATCACCAATACAGTATATTTTTTGACTGTTGTACAAACCTTAATTCCTGCTGCACTTTCCTTCACAGCACCACAAAGCTGGATTTACAAATACAATAATGTTTCTGACCCAAATTTGTGCCTGTATGAAGCTAATTTGTTGAGAAATTCTATCTTGGCTTGTTTCCTCTATGCTTGTGCTGTTCAGAGACTACTTCAAAGACTTCACCCACCTGGCTTTTGTGAGGCTGAACTACAACCAGCTGAGTGATAAAGGAGTTCCCAAGGCTGTGTTCAACATGACCAGCCTGCTGGAGCTGCAGCTGGCTCACAACCAGCTCACATTGGTTCCTCTCTTCAATAATCACCTGGAGCACTTGCATCTCAACCACAACAACATTGAGAGTAAGTGACTCGTTTCAACTCATTGGTGGTAATATAATAACACTCTTCCATATGTGGTGTGAAAGCTTTAAAACTCAACCCAAAAAAACAAAATGGTGGCACACTAAAAATGGCATATGCATGTGGATTATATTTAATGTACATGCCTGTGGTCAGCTAACAAGCTGCCTGGACAACACAACCCTCCACCATGTATTAAATTTTCTAGTCCTTGAAAGTGTGAATGAAGATAATAAAATTACTTTTTATTTAGTGTCTGCAACCACTTGTTTTACTAACAGGCATCAATGGCACTGAGATCTGCCCATTTAGCATGACGGCCGACCTGAATGACGACAGGCTGGTGCCACGACTAAGGTAGATATGTAAAGCATCATGAACTGGTGCTGTAACATGCTGGAAACAGGAACTAACAGTCAGGTCCATTGCTGATGCATTTTGTTCTGCTTCCTCAGGTACCTGCGTCTGGATGGGAATCATTTGCATCCCCCCATCCCTATGGATGTCATCATGTGTTTCAGACACCTTCACTCTGTTGTCATTTAGGAGAGGGTGTGCTATCTCACACAAACCTGCCAACATATTACAACCAAATGAACGACAGCAGTGCACAATGGATTATTGAAGATAAAGCATGCTCAGTGAAGCAAAACGTTTCAAGCTTGAACAAGCTGCGGAGCTGCATTACTGCAAGAGGAACTCTGCTCAGCTGCAAAGCTTTTTGACTTTACTTTGTAAATGACAGAAAGCGTCATTGCTGCCAAAATCCAAGCAGTGGACTGCAAACTGGCAAAAAGAGATTATAGGAACATTTAGCTTATGGTTTGCATGGGAGGTTTAGTATATCTTTAATAAAAAGAGAAAAAAATGAATGAGCAAAATCTTTATTGTAGACACAGGTGAATTTAAAAAAGTTAGCCATTCATTTTATTTATTTCAGTAAAAGAAATGAAGCTCATGTTAAACAAATTCATCACACACAGAGTGAAATGTTTCAATTATTTATTTCTGTTAAGGTTGATGGCTATGAAAATTAGAACCTGACATAAAACAAATAAAATCGGATTTTCAATGCATTAAAGTACTCACTGCAAAAAATTTATGTACAAATCATAAAGTATGTCCATAAGCCCCCAATTCCTGGTCGGAATTACATCAGAAGTACAGCGTGGCATGAAAGAGATAACACTGCAGCCCTGCTGAGGTGTTGAGCACTTTCAGGTTGCTTTATTAGCTCCCTAAGCACCGACTGTGGAAACTTCAAACTGGACCTCAAACATCTTGGACTCTGTGCCCCATGACTCCTACACCAGACTTGATTTCCTAATAAAATGACAAATGTACTTTGATCTGAAAAGAGAACTGTGGAAAACACCGAGCAACAGTCAAGTGTTTTGTCTGGTTCCAGAGTATCTTAGCACAAGGAATGAGAAAGATGTAGCCAATGTCCTGGATATGTCTGTGTGTGGATGAATCTGAACTTGAGTTTCACTTTTTTAACTGAATTACTTAAATAAATCAACTAGTTGATGATATTAAAATTTATTGAGATGCCCCTACATTACAGACACCGAGGGCAATTTTGTTTAGGGACTAACAATTGCGGTGCATAGACCTAAAAAGTGCCTACAGTTTCCAAGGGGCTTTGTGTAAAAATGTTTTTTTGTTTTTCCTATTAATAAACTTTTATGTTATTCTTCTGTATAAAGGTGCTATGTACAAATACTGAAAAAATAAAATGTCTTTGCTCATATGTAGTTGATCTTAAATTGAAATTGATATGTTTTTTTTTTGAGTTCTGTGATTTTTTTTCATGTCAAAACTCAACTCTGATGCCTTTTCTTCACCTTTCAGTTGTCTGGGATGACAGTATCCTGATGGTAATAAGGTTTTTGTGCCCATCTTCAAACTCCAAAACATGCTCTTTGGAGTTACGTTTCTGGTAATGTTGAGGTGTTTGTGTTCTTAGAGAGGCCAACTGTTCTTAACAGATTATGTAAATGTATGCATCGTCATCATGCAGGAATTAAGTAAGTTAGACCAGGAAAAACTTTTAATTGTTTCTAAAAACAGAAACATTAGCATGGGTTGCTATATTACCGGAATGGAGCACACTGGCTACAATTTCTGGAAGTTACTCTCCTCACGTCGAGCTGCAGGAAGAAACCTGTGACGGGAAGGATGTGATCATAACCAGGAAACCATGACATACATCCAGGTATAACTTTAATCCTGTACAGATGCTGTGGGTTGTAAAACTAACAGAAAACACCAGAACATCAGAAAAGAGGCTTGAAATAAAAAACTACATTTTAAATACAAAATTTTAAATCTACTCCACTTACTGTTCATAGCATTTTTTTCACTCAAGGTGTCTTGTCCCAGGAAACATTGATAGACACCAAGGGAAAGCTTAAATGAAACTCAACTGACTAGTCTCCCCACTGAGACTAGTCAGAGGGGGATAATCCTGAGTCCTCTCCTAAACATTTAACACTCTTGCAGAGTTTCCAAGATTTTTAACTGAAATCTGCAGGTATTTTAAAGAGCTCATGATGCCAGGCACTCTAGCAAGGTTCAACGTTTAGAAAAGAAACAGTCCCACATCATCACACCCCATCCACCATAATTTACAGTGGACATGATGTGCTTTTTCCACAATTTATCCTTTGGGTCATGCCAAACCCAGCTGGGAGGCCCTATCTTAGTCTCTTTTAAGCAAGATACTGTTTGTTCAGTAATGTCCTCTAGCAAACCTCTAAGGACTTCACAGAACGGCTGGATTTACACTGAGATTAACTGGACTGTTTTTAGTAATGATGTGCCTAAAAGGGGGTGCATATATAAGCATGCCACACTTTTCAGATTTTTTTGTAAAGGAATTTTAAACCAAATAGCATTTTTCTTCTTCTTTCAAAAATGTCCGACAGATCAGAAAATACAGATTTAAGCTTTAGACATGAAAATCTTTCTGGCGAACACATTCAGAGCTCTTTCATATAGGAGATAAGCCATGCTCATGCAGTTTTGTGATGACGCTACTGGTTATGCATACCTTGCTGACACACACCTCTGCTTTAAAAGACCCTCGGGAATTTTGCACCTATACTCCTATAGAAACAGACAGAGTGACTCAACTTAATTTCAAGAGTGTTGGTAATTCCCTTTTCCATTGGACTTCCCTGCAGACACTTTTTTTAACCATGAATGGATTCTCAGCTGTCAGAGGCAAGCAGGTTTAGCAAGTGTTTCTAAAAAATAACTTGTCTAACCTGTGTTGAGGTAAAGGATTAAGACCATGAGGGCAGATAGATGGATCAAAACTCTCTACGAAACAATAAACTAAATTATTTTAGGACCAAACAGTTATTTCAGTCTAAAACCACAAACACACAGAAGTTGACATGTTATAAGCCAGAAAAGAAAAGATGACACTTTAATCTGATGAATGACTCATGAATGCATGTCAGTGAGAGTGACTCTCCACAGTGACTGGGCTTTACGTCAGAAAAAGGAGGAAAATCTCAATTATGCATTTCGTTTTCTTTTACAATAGCATGAATGAGGAGTTCCTTTAATTGCATCACACTTCCTTCTCCAGTAAACAAAGGTGTGTACGCTTTCGGACTTCTTCGTTTGTGTGGGTCGGCGTATGATGGCAAAAACCCCCTCAGTCTACTATAAGAGGAGAGAGAATGGAGACTCAGAGACACATCCTCTCCAGGACTCATCCTCTCCGGAAACAAACAGGTGAGTCTGAGCACAGGAGATGCTGCTGCTGCTCTGGGTCATGGTGACGGGTGCTAAGGTTCGCACTAACTGTTTCCATGTAGTTTTCTAATGTAGTTAGGGGATTCTATATGTTTATAATTAAGTGTTGCAGTAATTGCATACATCCGGTGACGCTTCTCCTTTAGTCTTTACACACCAATGGTTGCAACCTTTTGCCAGGAGGTTGTGTCAGCAAACGGTTGCCAACTATCACTGAGTGTTTCGACCCTTACCCATAACGACCTCCTGTAAAAATATTTAACGAATCAAAATGTTTCTGTCAGCTTCACCTCCAGGTAACCACAATGATGAAGATTCTGCTCAGTTCTTCCATCTGCACCCTGCTCCTCCTCCTCGGCTTTCTCAAAAGGCCCGTGGAGAGCCGGACCCTGCATGTGGATGGCTGCTCTGCCAGCGTTCACCTGCACGAATTACGCAAATACTTCTCTGACATAAGATCCGATGCGGTGAGTTTAATACACACAGACACCCACAAGCTCTTACATCAGTGCAGCTGCTCATCCAGAGTAACATACAGACACATGAAAACATCCCCCCCTTCAGATGGAAAAAAAAACTGCCTGAGAGAAATTTTAATTCACAATTTTCTGATTTCTCATGACAGATATCAGCAGATGAAGAGATTGGAGTGAAACTTCTGGATGCATCACTGATGGAAAATGTTCAGGTGAGCTCTAGAGGCATTTTCACAGGAGGGCTTTTCCATCATGCATCTTCATTTGTTTGCTCTAATCTAAACAATACTCAGTGCAGTTTCTCCAAGCAGATAATGATAAATGTTTTTAAAACTGACACCTGTGTCCATCAGGAGGGTCAGACATGCTGTTTTATGCGTCTCCTGCTGCGCCTCTACGTTGAAAGAGTGTTCAGCAACTACGAGTCCTCCAAGCCGCATCAGCAGCGCTGCTCCAGCTCCCTGGCAAACTCGTTTGTCCGCATCAGAAGGGAAATGCATAAATGTGTAAGCTAGCAATGTTTTAGATGTGATATTATTAGAAGCAGCTTTAGTTCATATTAATGATTTTTTTTTTTTGCTCTGCTTTTTGCAGCATTGCGACTGTGGAGAAGAAACCCAGAGATCAATTGACTCAGTGATCACCAAGTTTGACAAGGTACACTTCACTAAGTTTACTCTCTGTACAATATGCAAACATCTTAGCACAGCTCACATACCCACAGCAAACTGCAGAGGCTTTCTGTCTTAGTTGATGAAGAAATAGCTTTTTAAAGGTGTTATCTTTCAGAAATTATTGAGCATTTATTCATGCAACAAACAAACTTGACATTTTTCATCATACGTCTTTGATTGGCATTTAAAACTACAGATTAACAATAGAGTTAAATGAAATGAATCTCTTCTCTTAAGCCACTCTAATTGTAGTCCTCAGTTGCTGAACTGACATTGCATTTCTACTCATATCTGAACCTCTTTGCTCTCTTCTCTCCATCTGTTTCTCCTTGATGTTGAGCAGCTACAGATCCAGCAGGCAGTGCAGAAGGCCGTGGGAGAACTGGACACAGTGCTAGACTGGTTAGAAGAACTGGGAACTGTTAAGTCATGAACATGAAGCTGACCCAAATGAGAGCGACTTGTACCTTTGAGCCATTTTGCATTTCTCTGTTTGTACTTGAATTAACTTAAAACTGTAAATATTTGTATTCTCTTGCCTGGACTGTTTTTGGTGAAATGTTTAAAACTGACTTTTAGAAGAATGTATATTTTTCAGAAATATAAAGTTGTAATAAATGTGTTTTTGTGAACTTGTAAAATATGTTTTTATTAGAACAATGATTTAATCTCAAATAAAAAGTATATGGTTACGTTTTAATTTTCTCAGAATTGGTTGTTATTAGGGCTGCACGGTGGCGCAGTTGGTAGCACCGTTGCCTTGGGTTCGACTCCAGTCTGGGGGTTTTTCTGCATGGAGTTTGCATGCGTGGGTTCTCACTGGGTACTCCGGCTTCCTCCCACAGTCCAAAGACATGACTGTTAGGTTAATTGGTCTCTCTAAATTGCCCTTAGGTGTATGAATGAGTGTGTGCATGGTTGTTTGTGTGTTGCCCTGCGATGGACTGGCGACCTGTCCAGGGTGTACCCCGCCTCTCGCCGGTAGACTGCTGGAGTTAGGCAACAGCTTCCCTGCGACCCAATATGGAATAAGCGGTAGAAAATGACTGACTGACTGGTTGTTATTTACTGCCATCTAGTGGTGCTTAAGAAACATGCAATAAAGTAGTACAGAAAGTAAAGATATTCACATTAGTGAGCAACTCCCGCCACAGTTATTTGAAGTCCTTGTAAAGATATGCAGAAAAGCCCCTAAAACAAACAGTTGTTATGGAGACACTTTGCTGCAGATCTAAAAACGACGATTTTGTATACACTTATTTTTCCACTGGTAGTTATTTAAACTTGGGTCCTCATCCAGCCTCATTTGTCACAGTTACAGTTGATGTAAGATTTTTGCTTATTGCTCTAACTGTTTCAATTAACAAATGTGGGGCAGCAGCAATTTTCTTGTAGCTATCTCCTGAATTGTATTCTGAATACCCCTGGATACCACCTAAACTTTTCATATTTCATATATTTCATATTTTATAAGGGTTTTATGTGATATACCAGCACAAACTAGAAGATAATTCTGACATGAAAGAATAACAATATGTGGGTTTCAATTTATTTTTTTTACAAATCCAAAAACAATTGAGTAAGTCCCACAGAGTTCAACTGTGTGTAATTTCATCTCAGTATAAATCCGGGTGTTCTATGAAGGCCTCAGAGGCTTGTTGGAAAACTTTAGAGATTAAACAACATCATGAAGACCAAGGAACATAGCAAACAGGTCAGGGATAAAACTGACGAGAAGTTTAAAGCAGGGTTAGGTTATAAAGCATTGTTCTAGCCTTTGAAGAACTGAAAGAAAACAGTTTATTCCATCATCTGAAAATAGAAAGACAACCAATTCCAAACCTATCCACCTGATAAGCCAGGCAAGGAGAACAAACATTGGCTGTGTACATTACAAATCTCACCTTTTTGTAGTTTGTTACAATCTATCTGACTCAGGGGAACTAAATACAAATATGCTCTTTTTGTTGGTCTACTGTATCAAATAAAATCCTAACAAATTACTTTAAATGTTGTGGTTGTAACGTGAGAGTACCCACAATCTTTAGTACAGTTATTCTGCTTGAATCAAAATCACCTAACAGTTGTGCTCTGCCCTAAACAGCACTGACCCATCTGTCCACTTCTGTTTCCTTGTTCCGTTCAGCATCTCTTCCTACTTTACTGAGCAGTTGGAGATCCAGCAGGAACAATTTGTTCATTTTACTATAGTTATTAGATATTGTAATATTCTAGCAACTGTAATTTTGAAATGTTATTTGATTTTTAGAGATATACATTTATTTGATGATATAAATTAGACACTGTTTGTTATTCTGATCTTTTATTTATTATTTGTTTAATCAAGATATTTCAGGACAGAATACAATTTGATTTTTGTTGCTCTGTATTGTCAAGTAAGAAAAGCCTAACCAGGGACAAGGATTGCAAATTATCCATTATCCAGACATCTTAAATGCAACAAATCTGTAATATGTTAAACTAACCTGTTCCAGTGATCTGATTGCACTGTCCCCTGCCAAATAAACCAATAGATAAACAAATTAAATAAGCATTGAAGGCAGTGAGACAACAAAGACAGAAAGTCCAAACATTACATTGATTGATTTGGAAAAACACCCACTTGGTCATTTTGTACCCATTCACATTTCATCTGTCTTAAAGTGACAAATTGTGTCAACTAACACTGACTGTTTATAATTTACACTGAACTGTGTGTAGAAGCCTTTGTCTTCTTTAGGAGACTGATGGTGGAGCAGTGCATACTTCATTAAGGTAAGTAAACACTTATGTTACATTAGTTCATACGGGTTTAGAGTTCTCAATCACCACTTCTCGGCAGATTCCTAAGTAAATCCATTTAAATGTGTGAAGCTCATCTGAGCTCTACATCAGTCCAGCAGGTGGCGTTAGAGCAGTACAGAGCAGTAAACTTCACTGTACACCTGTACAGTGAAGTTTTCAACCCCATGGTGCCATGATTGGCGAGGTGGTAGATTTGTGAAAGTAAATCTTGGTTAGTCTTTCAAAAACAAGAATCCTCTTGGATCATTTAAAAAAACCAAGGTGTATTCATAGAATCTAATAGCAGCATGTCTTCATGCATAGCATTGTGATTAAAAACATGTCTGAGCCTTCAAGTGTTGTTGAAAATTAGGCCTTCAGAGGAACAATGAATTCTCTAAAACACAGTTATCAAGTCAAAAAATCAAACGCGCAGAAGACAACCAAACACAATTGTGAACCCCTCTAGTTCAGAGATTATTTGACTGAAATGTTATTTTTTTATTTAGTTCAATTGTTGTACTTTCTTTGACATTTTTGTGGTTTTTATACTGAAAGCTGAAAACTGTTAGCTGCAAAGAGCAGCCAAGTTTCACATTTCAAGAGCAGAACTTAGGGAAGGGCGAGGACTTTTCGGATGGCTTACTCATAAAAATATGCATTTAAATATTTTAAAACACTTGAATGATATACTAGCATTATAGGAAACATATACTGATGCAATACTATTAATAACTGTGAAAATAATTTATAATAATACATTTCTAAATATGAGAACAAAAATAGCTTTAGTACATTGGTTTCCAAGTTTTCACTAAATGGATATAGAGAGGATGGACAATGGATATTTCATTGAACTAGTCACCGCATCAGAACAAATGTGTCATTTTACTTATGTAATTCCCTTGGTTAAAATATTCAAATTACCGAAACTAATAAAAATCCAAGAACATCGCTCTTCAAATCTTAAATTCTGGAAACCTCCACAAATGAGGTATAAGCCATAAAGAGTTACTGTAGAAGAAGCTGGCTGTTTACAGAGTACCCAAGGAAACTAATGGAAAGTTGTATAAAAGAAAACGTGTCGTAAAAAAAGGAGCACAGGCAACAGAGATATCCGGAGCATTGAGAGGACTGTGAAGAAAAGTCCATTAAAGAGTTTAATAGAGGTCACACTACTTCAAGACCACGCACAGACATCACCAGGACCGGCTACAACTGTTGCATACCTTGTCTTATACTCCTGACCAGAAGACGTCTGGGCAACAGGGAAAATGGACAGGACAGCTCAGTAATTAAACATCCCATTGTTAGAGAAAGGGGAATCTTGCTTCTCTCTTGAAACTCAAGGTCTCAGAGTCTAGAGGAGGAGTGGAGAGGCACAGAATTCATGTTGCTGTGAAATTTTCAGTCAAAATTTCGGAGCCATGTCATCACTTGGTGTTGGTTCACTGTGTTTTTACCAAGTCCAGGGTCTACCTGGAAACCTACCTGGAAATTTTACGGCACTTCATGCTTTCTTATGGAAATGCTGATTTCCTTTTCCAGCAGGACCCTGCACCTCATGACACAGACAAAAGTACCAAAACCTGCTTTAATGACCATTGTATCATAGTGACTGATTGGCAAACAAACATGTCTGACCTGAACCCTATAGAGAATCTAAGGAGTATTGTCAAGAACAAAATGAGAGACAACAGACCCAAACATTTTGACTTAACTTTAGCTTTTCCAGTGTCATGACCAGGTTTTCCCCATTCCCCCTCCTAAGCCTATAAGACAAGTTTTAAAACGTATATACTCAATACGTTTATCTCATATGCTTTTTGTGTTTGCCCAATCATAACAACACGATGCTGTCGGAAACAAATTTCTATGTAAGGTATAAAACAAACACTCAAAAATAATAAATAAACAATAAAATACATAATGCTGATACCAAGTTCATGTCAGGTGCTTCATTAAACTTAATAAAATCTAAGCCCCTTGATCTACCAAACTGTGCCTAAGCAGATCGGAGCAGGGGAGAATCATTTTTATTCAGTGAAATTGTACAAAATTAAATGAGCATCCACAGGACACACTTGGAAGCCCACTAAATTTTAAATAATTAAATCAGAACCCTTAAGTAAAAAATGCAGTTGCATCTAAAATATTTCATCCACCACTGTAATTTGAATTTAATTAGGAAAGAATAAAAACTAGCAACTGCCTTTGCAGACTCACAAATTGCCCATTCTTCCAGGTGTGATTAAAAACTAAGCTACCTTATAATACACAGAGAATTTGTTTAAAATTATTACATTTTGCAGTAAGAAACGCCGAACAGCTAAACATATGTTTGACATTACTGGGATGAGCAAACACATGACCTGTGATAAGAGGTTATGTGTTTATAATATATCTGTTGTGTAACTGAAGTAAACTAGTGAAAAATAAACCTCAGTTTTTAAATGCCTCACACATAACCTATACCATTTGTGTGACACTGGAACTCTGTATTCTAACATCATAATCTGTTGCATTTCATGTTATTTTACCATTTTGCATATAGAGAAATGAAATTAGGAAAAAAAATATAACACAAATAATGAACAATTTGAGAACCGATGTGCAAAAACTGGTTACTGGACAAAGTTTTGTTTGGACAGTTCTCTCACTTGCACAATATACCCTTGCATCACACATCTCTATTAAGTGTAGGTGGGTTGTTTCTTAACCATCATCCAAACACAATGATACACTTTAGTTTGCAACAAAGTTTGTTGAGGTGTTTAAATGCATGGGGTCTATTTGTAAGTGCGCACATTTTTTTGCATGTATTTTAACAATTCATTTCTGATCATTGATTTGTAATTATTGCTAATTCTTGTTTCTCTTACTGAATTCTTACCTTCCATGATCCCTGGGAGTTTGGCCAGACAAAAGGTGATGGCCAGGGCTCAGAGCACCTAAATACCTGTTGGATAATTGAACTGCACCAACAACTCCAGCTGGAGAGGGGGAGTTTGTATTTTCTTTAGTTATAGTAACTCTTTTGCACTTAACTAAAGATTGGTATTCAAAGTTTGGTGTTTTTCATTACCTTTTGTTTTTAAGTTAACAACAAACTTTACCGTACTGTGCTGTTTTCTTGTAGTTGGAGTTTGTATTCTTTAGTTAACCCTATTGTCTGGTGGTCTGATCAACCAATATATATTCCCTTGTATGTCATGTTTTAACAGGTCAGTTATGTTTGTGCAGTCAGTTGGTTTGTTCACATTTTTTTTGAGTTTACTTTTGCTTATTTGACCTCTTTTATGAGCTCAGTTGTCATTTTTGTAATTCTAACTTTTTTGTGTTAAAAAAAAACAACTATTTTTCTAATAATTCCTGTGACTCCTCCGGCTTTTCTACTCGGTCCATCACAGTCGGATAGGAAATTAAAAAATTCTGATTTCTCCTTAACCAGTTATTTACTGCATTTTTAAAATAGTAAATGATAAAATACACTATGTCAAAAATATAAAATAAAAATACTAGGAATTAAAGGAAATTAGTATTTTTTGACCAATGTTGTGGATTAGAAAGGTAGTGAGGTAAAAATTAGTTTTCTGTCCAACAGTAAAAGTGAAATAAATCCAATGAGGATAAGGTACAATAAGAATACTTGGAATACAGAATGATGACATTAATCTACTGCAAAGACAAAGAACATAAAAATTCATTTGGGTCCCTTTTGACCCATACTGTACACCAAAGACCTTAATAATATCTTATTTACAGATGATTTTGCTCTGGTTAGCTACTCTCACACAGCTGCTCATTCTAGTTGTTTTTAAAAATTATCTTGAAAATTATGTCTCAATAAAATGACTGTCTTTTAAATTTGAATAAAAATATATTCTCATAAACAGTCCCATTAAATTAACTATAGCCTACAAATGATAGACTTTTAGTCCAGTGCTTGTGAACTGGGGCTGTGCGATGTGCACAATTGATCTAATCAGATCTGACCTGATTTAAAAAGCAAAAAGGGCTGAGGCAGTTGAAGAGCTTGGTGCCGATACAGAAACAGATAGAACTAAACAGAGGTAACAACTGATCACGAGGATAAAGTGTGTTTGTTTCTGTCCTCAACAGCATTATTTCATTTTCCTTTTATTGTGTTGTTTAGCATTTTTATTCACGGAAAGGTGCTGTGTAAACAAGTAAAAATTATAAGGATTTAAAAACCCCAGTCAATACACTTATGAGGTGATACTTTTTTATGTAAACCCATTTGAGACACAGGAGCATTTCCTTGATTAAAATTTGTGCTTAAGTTGTGTCGTTTCTCGAGGGGAAAAAACTACTGTTAAATTGTAGCACAACAAGAAATAGTTGGTAAACTGTAAAGAGAGCAGCAAATTTAAAAGAGCTTTAAAAGCAGCTGCCATGTGGTGCATCAAGCATGCTTTGTTATAATGGACATAACAACCAAACAGCAGGATTAAACAGGTTTTTGCCCGCTGTGCTATTGCAAAAGTAAGAAAGCAATTTAGAACTTAGAGTATATTTTACATTAGTTAGTTTTTTCTTTTACAATAACAATTGTTTTACAGTTTCACTTGTACTTGAGTAAAATTTCACCATAAAAATGTTGCTTTATCTTAAATACATTATGAGTCATGCTACATTCTAATAAAATCTAAAAGCCACCCTTGTGGATAAGTTGAAAACTACGATGACATGACTGTATGACGTTAAGAAGCTTGTTTGGTTTCTGGTTTTAAAACAAAGTATGCTTATCTTTCAGTAATACATGTGATTAACTGTACATTAGAACATGGTGACTAATGCAGCCAGTTCGCTAAAAAAAAAGCTCCCTTCTGGTTCGGGCAATGACTGAAATTGTTAAAATATTCCCCAGCAAACTCCTTCTAATGATGATGATGACGATCAGGTGTCTAAATGCTAAACCTTAACTGGAAATCTGCGCTTTGGTCTGATTAGTTCGAATAGGATTGAGCTTTTCAGCAACAAAACCTTCTAGGTGTTTCTGAATAAATGCAAAAGCAAGTATGACTTAGGATATGTGATGGTGTTGGTTTACTTCTCTTCCAGTGGCGAACCTTCTTAGCGTGCATGGCATCAACTCTTTGACCAGAAAGCAGGGCATTGCAATAATCTAAACAGCTAAAAATAAAAGCAATTAAAAAGTACAGGGCCTAAAATAGAGCCTTGTGGGACACCTCATGGATCTGTGAGGAGCGTGTACCCATGCTAACCATAAATGTTCTGTCTGCAAGCACAGTAACAGAAGAGGCCGACCAGTCTATTTAAAATAATTTGGTGATCTACTGCATTGAAGGCTGCACTTAGATCCAGTAGCACAAGGACAGAGAGCATGTGTGAGTCCAGATTACACCTTAAATCATTTACCATTTTAAATAGGGCTGTCTCTGTACTGTGGGTTGTCCTAAAACCAGGCTTATACTTTTCAAAAATGCAAGTGTCATTTAAAAAAAAAAAGTTTTTGAATAAAAAACAACTTTTCTAAAATTTTGCTTATGAATGGTACTTCGGATAGAGGTCTATAATTCTTAAGAGCTGTTTTTAAGGAAGTAGGGAAGCTCAAGTCTGAAGAGAGCCATTCACAATGTTTAAAAGTTCATGTTCAAAGAATGTATAGAATGATTTAAAAAGTGATGTGGGAACTGGGTCCAAACGATGGTTGGTTTGAATTGGTAGGAATCTCAACCAAGCAGCTCTGCATCAACCAAGATAAAACCATCCACTGTTTTGTCAGGTAAGATATTCAACTGAATTAAAACTGCATTTTACTCAGATATAATTTTAGCTCTAACTGACTCAATCTTTCCTTAGGAGTGATTAGCCAACTGTTCACAGAGAGAGTCAGTTGAAGTATTTATAAACGTTGTAAAATCCGTATTAAGCAGGTTGACAATGGTGGAAAACAGATCTTTGAGATAATTCTTGTGGCTGTTAATTATTTGTGCAAAACAGGAATTTCTTGAATTCCTCTCTGCAGAGTTGTAGATATTAAGCTCTTCACATACTATTGATTGTCATTTTGTTTTTCCTCCATTTCATCTCTGCCTTTCTGGAATGTCTTTTTAAGTTATTTTGTGTCTTCATTTTTCCATGGGCATGCTTGTTTAATAAACACCTTTTTGTTAACAATAGAGCATCAGAGTTTGTTTTTAGTCTGGTCTCCTGCCAAGTTAAATCAGCTACATTAAAAAACACACAATTGTGGTCAGTCACAGTCAAGTAAACAGAGCACACGGCAGGGGCCGAAACATAGGTAATGACAAGGTCAAGGATGTGTCCCCTGTTGTGAATCAGCTGCTTGACATGTTCTTACAGTTAAGAGTGTCTAAAAACTCCTTGGACAAAGAGTCTGATGGATTATCGACATGTAGATTAAAATCCCCAGTCACAATTATCGTATTATGCTTAACATGGACAAAGATTAAAAACTCTGAAAACTCAGTGACAAAATCAGCATAATCTCTGGGTGACTTGTAGTCAGAAACACACATTATTCCACAGTATTTGATGCTCAAATGACATATGTTTACCATACAGTGACTTATAAGATCATGAGGCAATACAACTACAGTTTCTGCCGCTCTGTTTATAATCAAAAATTAAATCATTAATAAAAAAAGATTTGTTTAAAAGAGAGCGGACATTCAAAAGAGTCCTATTGAGGGTGACGTGGACCTTTGACAGGAGTTGTGGATGGTAAAAAATGTTTTGCCAGTGGTCTAACGTTATTAAAGTTCACTAAGTATGGTTATGTGGTTATGTTTGGTTCACTCTCTGCTTGCGCAGACAGCAGTAATTGTGAAACCAGTAATTTAGTAAAAGAAAATAATTTCTTAATGTAGATTTTTCCCTAAATTAGTAAAAGTATTAACATTAAAGACTGGATCTTTCCACATTTTTCAGCGAGACGATTTGCTGCTACAATAAAATTCTTTCTAGGCTTTTTATACAAATTTACCAGGATTGCCAATAATCATGAAGGATACTGTGTTATTTCCACACAGCACAGAGATCTTGTGTGCATGCAGGTCTTCAGACATATCCTCTTAAAAAAGATTTTGGGATAGAAAGTGATAGAAACCGGCTGTTCCGTTTTGTCTTCAGCAGAAAGCAGGAAGTGGTGAGCTGTGAAACTTTCATGTGTTTTGACGGTTTCCTTAAGGCTCAGTCTGTTCGATGGAGGAGGACAGTTGAGGGTATCAGTTTGTTCTGGAGTGTCCAAACAGACTATTTGGCAGTCACATATATTTCTATGTTTATCTTTAGCTCAATCTTAATGTGATTATCGTGCTGTCCAAACACCTATAATTTTATTTGAATATATATATATATATATATATATATGTATATATATATGCACTTTGGATCTTTACCAAATATTCTAACCTGAGCTCATATTAAAAAAAGGCTTAAAATACAAAAAATAACTCTACTAAAAACGAAAAAGTTGTTGCTTTGAAGCAAGGCATTAGGACCCTGTTTTTTAAACAGATTCTGGTTAGATTATTAATGATGAAAAGCTTACCATGTTAAAAAAAAAAAAAAAAAACAATCAGTTAAACTAGGCATTACATTTATTAAGTTAAATAACTGTACAGAGCCTTAGGGAGCTAAGCT
Source organism: Crenichthys baileyi (assembly GCA_036173005.1). Classification (NCBI taxonomy): domain Eukaryota; kingdom Metazoa; phylum Chordata; class Actinopteri; order Cyprinodontiformes; family Goodeidae; genus Crenichthys; species Crenichthys baileyi. The sequence goes on along the minus strand of JAHHUM010002020.1, from coordinate 452,281 downwards.
ACGCTGGGTGGGAAGCAGGGTACACCCTGCGTAGGTTGCCAGACAATCACAGGGCAAAACAGGGACACACAGGACAAACAACCATGCACACACATACTGATACCTAATGGCAATTTAGAGAAACCATTTAACTTAATAGTCATGTCTTTGAACTGTGGGAGAATGTGGGAGTACCCAGAGAGAAGCTACACATTCACAGAGAGAACACGGTAACAGCCCAGAACCTTTTGAACCCAGAACCTTTTTGTTGCAAGGCAACAGTGATAACCACTGCACACATGCCCTGCCTGAAAAAGAAATAAACAAAATTACAAAAAATAACACATATTTTGAGTTCATCCTTAGTCATCTAAGAGTCCCTAAATATATAGAAGAAAATAACTCGTTCAAAATCAAGAAAGACCATATAAAGACAAATCAGAATCAGAATTCTTTATTTGTCATTGCTCCACATGGGTGCAACAAAATTTCCAAAAACAGAACAAAACAGTGCAACCAAGTAGTCCAAACTAAAGAAAATAAATATTAAAAAGTTTAAAAAGTTATAAAGTTATAAGTTATAAAAAAAAAGGACTGTGCAGGTGGAAAAAAAAAATATATACAAGAATATTTACAGGTTGTTCCAGTACCTCACATGAGGTAGCATATTGCACTTAGTGTTAAAAGAAATTGCACGGAATGTATTTACTGTTTATGTCATTATTGATGCACCTTGTGATGTGATTGCAATTCCCCTCTTGACTCAAGAAGCAACACATACACCAGTAGTAAAGTGTTTTTTGTTGACCAGGACCCTCTTCCCATAGGTTATTCTGATTATTCAAGGGGAAAAGAAACTTGACAGGTCTGATGAGTTTGTGGTAAGTCTGATGACCATTAATTAACTCTTTGCACTCAGGAACTGTTTCATCTGAAGCAAAATAAATAACAAAAATTCAATTCAATTCAATTCAATTCAGTTTATTTATATAGCGCCAATTCACAACACATGTCGTCTCAAGGCACCTTCACAAAAAGTCAGGTACATGCATTACAATTAATCCAAAATCATTGAACAGTGCGTTCAGATTCTGTTATTTATTCAAAATTGGATAAAAAAATTTTGTATATCTAAGGGAAACCCCCAGCAGATTGCATCCAGTCAGTGACTTGCAGCATTCCATCCTCCTGGATGAGCATGTAGAGACAGTGGACAGTCAATGGCGTTGAATTTGCAGCAATCCCTCATACTGAGCATGCATGTAGGGGGACAGTGGAGAGGAAAAACCCCTTTTTTAAAAAGGAAAAAACCCTTAGCAGAACCAGGCTCAGTGTGAGCGGCATCTGCCACCGCCCGACTGGGGGTTAGAGAGAACCAGAGCAGAGGACACAAAGAGAACAAAGAAGCACTGATCCAGGGAGTCCTTTTTTATGGGAAGGAAAAATTTTAAAGTTAATGGTTGTGGCTCCTTTAGTCTTTCCCCCTAGAAAGAAAGAACAGAAAAACTCTGACCCCAGTTTTAAAGGTTAGAGTCTGAAAGAGAGCACATAGAGTTAGTTACAGTAAAAGTCCGTCAGTAGCTATGTCTGGGGAGAAAAGGGGGGTTAAACACTGAAAGGGGACAGGGCCATGTGGATCATCGTTAGAGGGTGAGCACCAAGTTGTTCCCAGCAGAAGCTCGGCCCGATGCCCCCCCCAGACAGTTGTCACAGGTAAGGAACCCCAGAGTCAGGCCAGGTGTAGCTTCTAGGAAGAGAGAAGAGAGAGAAAAAATTTAAAAGCTGAAATAACAGCAAATAATACAAAATTGAAGAGTAGTGTGAGAAAGTAGCGAAGAGGGTGAAAGTGGTCTTTTTGCCTCCAGCAGCCTAAGCCTATACAGCATAACTACAGAGATAGCTCAGGATAACCTAACCCACTCTAACTATAAGCTTTATAAAAAGGAAAAGGGTTTTAAGCCTAGCCTTAAAAGTAGACCGGGGGGCCCGCCTCACGGATTAAAACTGGGGAGCTGGTTCCACAGGAGAGGAGCCTGATAACTAAAAAAAAAAAAAAAAAAAAAAAAAAAAAAAAAAAAAAAAAAAATAACAAAAAAAAAAAAAAAAAAAAAAAAAAAAAAAGGATCTGCCTCCCATTTTACTTCTAGAGACTTTAGGAAAACCACCAGTAAACCTGCAGTCTGAGAACGAAGTGCTCTGTTAAGAACATAGGGACAATCAGCTCTCTGATGTATGATGGAGCTAAATCATTAAGGGCTTTATTTTTTGTGAGGAGGGAAAATTTTTAAAAATTTCATTCTGGATTTTAACAGGGAGCCAATGAAGGGAAGCTAAAGTAGGGGAAATGTGATCTCTTTTTTTAATTTTCATCAGAACCCCTTGCTGCAGCATTTTGAATCAGCTGAAGGCTTTTAACTGCATTTTGGGACACCCTTGATAGTAAAAAAATTTTACAATAGTCCAGCCTTGAAGTAACAAATGCATGGACTAGTTTTTCAGCATCAATCCTGGACGGGATATTTCTAATTTTGGGAAAATGTTCCGGAGATGAAAGAAGGAAACCCCGGGAAAAACCTGTTTAATATGGGATTTAAATGACATGTCCTGGTCTAAAAAAATAAACCCCAAGGTTTTTTACATTTATTATCGGAGGTCAATTTTAATGCCATCCAGGTTAAGTGATTGACTAAGCAGTTTTTTTTAAAAAAAACCCGGTCCAAAGACGAAAAACTTCTGTCTTGTTAAAATTTAGAAGCAGGAAAAATTTAAAGTCATCCAATTTTTTATGTCTTCAAAGACATGCTTGTAGTCTATCTAAGGGTTTGGGGCTCATCAGGATTTATGGATAAGTAAAGCTGAGTGTCATCAGCGTAACAGTGAAAATTTTTTCCTATGCTGCCTGATAATTTTCCCTATTGGAAGCATATATATAGTAAAGGGGAATTTTGGCCCAAGTATAAAACCCTGTGGTACTCCACAATTAACCCTGGAGTTTAAAGATGATTATCATTTACATGAAAAAACTGGAATCTGTCGGGGACAAATAAGTTTTAAAACCCCGCCTAGTGCTGTTCCCCTGATCCCTACAGCATATTCCAGCCTTTCTAAGAGAATATTATGATCGACTGTATCAAATGCAGCACTGAGAATCTAAAAAAGAACCCGTAAAGACACAAGTCCATTATCTGAGGCAAAAAGAATATCATTAGTGACTTTCAGCAGAGCTGTTTCAGTGCTATGATGAGCTCTCCCCCCCGAAAACATGACTGAAACTCTTCAAACAGGTCATTGCTGTGTAAATGCTCACCCAAAATTTTGATTAGCCCCAACTATTTTCTCAAGAATTTTTAGATAAGAACGGGGAAGATTGGATATCGGTCTGTAATTTATTAAGTCATCTCGATCAAGCGAAGGTTTTTTAAGCAAAGGTTTAATTACAGCTACCTTTAAAAGCTTGTGGTACATAACCATTTAATAAGGATAAAATTATCATATCTAAAAGGGGCTGGTAATCAGAGGGGAACACTTCCTTAAAAAATTTGGTTTGGGATTGGGTCTAACATACAAGTTGAAGGTTTTGATGAAGCTAATATTTCTGATAAAATCAGGAAGCTCCACAGGATCAAAACAGTCCAAACCCCAGATCAGGTTCTACAGTTATTCCAATTTTTGTCTCACTTGTTGAGGATGAAGTAAAACATCCTTTGGAGATTGTCAAAGATTTTCTTCTTAATAGAAAAAAAATTTTATTTTGGAAGAATCCCATAAAATCATGACTGCTGAGAGCTAAGGGAATGGATGGCTCAACAGAGCTATGACTCTGTGTAAGTTTAGCAACTGTACTAAAAGGGGAAACCCGGGTTATTCTTGTTTTTTATTAAGGATGAGAAATAAGCTGTTCTAGCTTGGTGAAGTGTCTTTTTATACAAACAGTAGGCTATTTTTTCCAGATTAAGTAGGAATCCTCTAGGGGGTTTTTAGAGCGCCATTTTCGCTCCAATTTTCTAACATTGGGGCTTTAAAAGTACGCAGCTCTGAATTTAAAACCAGGGGGCCTGCCTCCTATGAATAATTTTCCCTTTTTTTTCAAGGGGGCTGCATTGTCTAATGCACCCCGCAATGATGAAGTAAAAACTCTGAACAAGAGAAAAATTTTTGAAGGGGAAGAAAAAAAATATTGCCCTCCACTGTGTTTTTTTGTGATAATGAGCAAATTAAAAGTGGAAAAGATTCTTTAAAGGGTTTTTACAGCATCGTCTGATAATGATCTACTATAATGAAATTTTTTTTCAGGTGTGGAGTACTCGGTTAAATTTTTAAACTCAAAGGTTATTAAAAAATGGTCGGACAGCACAGGGTTTTGAGAAAATATTTTAATGTCTGTACACTCAATGCCATATGTCAGCACAAGGTCCAGAGAATGAAGACAAACGTGGGTAGGTTTGTTAATGTTTTTAGTAAAGCCCAAATTGAGTCTAAGATACCATTAAAGGGTATATTTAAGCTATCACTTTCAGTGTCAACATGAAAGTTAAAAAACCCCCACTATAATAACTTTATCTGTATTTTCACAAAATCAGATAAAAAGGTCTGAAAACTGATCTATAAATTGAGAGTAAGGGCCCGGTGGACGGTCAAAAACACAAACAGAAGTGGTTTTAAGTGCTTTGCAATTTGGATGTAAAAAAGAGGGTTAAATATTCAAAAGAGTTGTAGCTATTGATGGTTTTGGGACTAGTCAATAAATCGGACTGAAAAATGGTTGCTACTCCTCCTCCCCGCCCCCGTATTTCGAGGAATGTGAAAATTTTAAATAATTAGTAGGAGTTGACTCATTTATAGTAAAAAATAATCCTCTTGCTGCAGCCAGGGTTTCTGTGAGGCAAAAAAATCAATCTGATTTTCACAAATTAGGTCACTAACTAGCAAAGTCTTTGAAGAGAGAGATCTTATGTTCAGTAAGCCACATTTAAATGTTTATTTTTATTTTTAGTCTGAGTTGTTGTTTATTTTTATGAGATTTTCCTGATTCCTCTTTTTTGATTTTTTTTTAATCTATTCAATTTTTGGGCCCTGGGGGAGACACTGTCTTTTTGGGGTAATGGGTGGGTAGCAGTACAGAAGGTTTCAGAGAGGAGTGTTAAACTACGACCCTGCTTCCTGGTTTTGAAACCCCGGGGTGTCAGAGGTTTGGAGAACTAAAAAATTCGGCCAGATTCCTAGAAAGAAGAGCTGCTCCATCCAAAGTGGGATGGATGCCGTCTTTTCCGGATCAGACCAGGTTTTCCCCAAAATGTTCGCCAATTATCAATGTAGCCCACATCGTTTTCTGGACACCACCTAGACAGCCAGCGGTTGAATGACAGCATGCGGCTAAACATGTCATCACTGGTCAGATCGGGAGGGGACCAGAGAAAATTACGGAGTCCGACATTGTTTTGGCAAACTTACACACCGAAGCAACACTAACTTTAGTGACCTCCGATTGACGTAACCGGGTGTCATTACCGCCAGCGTGAATAACAATCTTACTGTATTTACGCTTATCCTTAGCCAGCAGTTTCAGGTAGGATTTGATGTCGCCCTTTTTTGGCCCCTGGCAGACATTTGACTATGGTCGCTGGTGTCTCTAGTGCCACGTTTCTGACTATGGAGCTGCCAATTACCAGAGTTGGCTTCTCAGCGGGTGGTGTGAGCGGGGAAAATCTATTAGAAACGCAGACGGGTTGGTGGTGACCTGTGGGCTGAGATCTAAGACTATGCTTCCTACGTACCGTCACCCAGCCGGCCTGAGATCCGGCTGCGCGGGCTCTGCCGGAGGACTGCTACGGGGAGCTACCCTCGGTGGCTCCGCGCTGGCTAAGGGGGCCTCGGCTATCTGCTGGTTTTAAACAGCGCGGAGCCGGGCCTCCAAATCCGACACCCTCGCCTCCAAAGCTACAAAAATGCTACATTTATTACACGTTACCATTATCACTAAAGGAGGCAGAGGAGTAACTGGAACATCTGACACAGAGAGCAAGAGAGAGGAGGAGACTCTGGAGAGAAAACAGCAGAACGGGTAGCCATGGTGGAGCTAAAGCTAACGCTAAGCTAGCGACCCCTTACCACTACTAGAAAAAACCGTGTAAAACACGGAGAGTCGCCAAACGTTAAATACAGCAAAAGAAAGTATGTGTTTTAACGTGCTTATGTATTATAACAAGTAAGAGATATCAAAGTAGAGAGAAATCAGATGAAACGAGAGAGCCTTCACACACCAAACAATCCACAAGTGCAAAACAGGAAGTGACGAATACGCCTTACCACGCCTCCAACGCCTTGTTGGCGGCGTGGACTAAAAGCGGACTGACAACAAAGAAACCTCCCAGGCAATCCCGAAGCCCAGCTCTTTAGGAGAAAAAGAAGCAATGGCTTAAACAGCGATCTATAAAATCTAAACTCATATTGCTATGAAACAGATCAGTTTAGACTATTTGGGTTTGATTCTATTAACTGCACATCATCTGTGATTTGTAAAGGTACATTGATTCCTGTCTGAAATAAAGAAGCCAATGAGTTCGGACACAGCATAGCTGGGCCAGGAAACCATATTACTTATTGATTAATAACAGATAAAACTAATGATCAGGACTTGAAGCAACCGTTGTCTTCACGTCCACTGAAATAAAAATTCTGTCCTGTCAGTATATTCCTCTACCAATTAATGTTTCTATGAGCCTCTCAGTCCTCACAAACCAGGTCAAACACTCTGCTTTCTGTACTTATCAGGCAAACAGCACTTCATAACTCAAGAAATAAAAAAAAACATTAATGTCAGATTAAAACTTGCTAGTGAGAACATATGCAAAGGACTATTGCAATAATGCTCTTTGAAAAGATGAGGTTGAAAATGGACATTAGAACTGAAAAAATATTTAGCATAAACCAAATACGTCACTCTCCACCTTGTCTTCTACCTTTTGCTTGAGGAACATGTGACACCATCTGTAAAAATATTGGCGGTGAAGGAGAACTGGACCCTGCACCATGACAATGAAGCTAACCACACCAGTAAATCCAGCAATGACTGCCTGAGAATTCAGAAATGAAAATCCTGGATGTTGACTCATTGGGATGCTGTTGGTGTCTTTAAATGGTCAGCACATGTAAGAAACCCCTTAAATATCTTACAGCTGAAAGTGAGGAGTGAGGTAAACATAGACCCATGTCAGAGAGTCCAAGGTAGCTACAAGAAACATTGCACTGAATTTATTTCGGCTAAAGGGTATCACCAGTTATTAGGGGTTAGGATATCCTAATTTTGTTTTGCCAATTTGAATCCACATTTTGTTTAATGAGACAAAACAAAGCTTACGTTAGATGTTTACTTGTAATTGAATAACTTTCTTTTTTAGAGATAACTAATCTTTAATTAATATGTAATTTCAACTATCAGATGCTTTACAAAGTACATAAAAATCTAGTAATCATTCATCTGTTATCCTACATCTGGCTGCTTCTAAAGTTTCCAGCAGATGACTGCTTGCTCAGTACGAACAGGAAACCTGAACAAAGAAAAAGTGTCTCTGAAAGGCTGACGTGTAACTTGACATGTGAGGCAATTTATTTCCAAATTTGGCAAGTAAAAAAGCACTGGAACTTAGAGCAAAGGAATCTAAGCATCATTTAGCCGTTTATTTTGGAATAAAGTGGGCAGGTGAAAAGGGGAACATGTGATTTAGTTCTGTAAATAACCCACTATTCACAGCAAAACTAAAAATAAACAAAAAACAAAGGGATATTATTACATCAGTTAAAAGTCTCTCCACATTGTTGGAGAATAACAGGATGAGTCCTGAAACAGGAAAAAGAGTGCACAGTGGATTAGTCCATGAAAAAGACAAATACAGAAAAACAGGACTAGAAATACTTTCTATAGGAAAGAAATACAAAAAAAAACAAAGACAAGAATAAAGGTGAGCAATAGATCTGTGAATGACTCCATCTGGGAAAGAGCAAAACTAAAAACAGACAGCATACTCACTGTATCACAGCAACAGCTCTCTCAAGAAAAGAAGCACAGCTAAGCACAGAACCACTGAAGTAGGAGAACCTTCTCTGGGAAATAAAAACAGAGAGTGTACACAGGCTAAAAAGTAGCAATAACTCTATCATGGTACCTTCCAGGAGACAGACACAGCTAAACAGAGAAATCACTCAGCCAAGTGTGGCCTCTCTAGAAAGAAACAAACAAACAGAGATAAATGGGAGCAATAATTTCAAATAATACTTTAATGGTGAGTAGAGGGAGTAAAGACAGCAGAGCAAGGAAAAGCTGCAAGTCCTCCAGCAGCCTAAGCTTATAGCATCATAAATATACAAGCAGCTCAGGGAAACGTAAGCTACTCTAACTATAATCAGAAAGTTAATTTTACGAGCCAATACAGGACAATTTAGTAGACAGGATGTCTGCCTCTCAGAGAGAAACTGAGAGCAGGTTTTAGCCTGCTAACAGAAAGCTCTGCCTTCTATTCAACTCCATCGCCATAAAAATGACTAACATTTCTCCCTTTAACTATTTTACTTAAAGACTGAGGAGCAAACACTAGGCCTCACCTGTCGGGTCAGTCCTGTGAACTGTTAACTTGGCCTGTACATGGCATCAGTTCAACGAATGTGAAACGGAAGTGCTATCAGTAATTGCACTGCTAAAGTACACCAACTGGTACTGTACATATCCACCAAAATAATCTGTGACTCACTGTTTGATTTGCATTCAGAAACTGTGCTCTTTTTTGCTTTCACTTATTCAGCACTCATATGTTCAAAAAACCTTGGGAAAATGTGAGCTGTGACAACGAACAACGCTTACTTAACTGTGGTTAACACCGTTTTATGCAGTTGGCCATATGCATGAATTTGCTGACGCATATGAACTCAAATGCACTAAAAACTAAAAGTAGCATGGAAAATTCAGCAAAACATTTCACTGTTCTGCATTAAAAACCAACTGGACTGGAATAGGTTACACTAATTTAAACTTGCCTGGCTGATCTCAATGGGGTCAAGTAGATGCTATGGTGTAAGGAAATTTTTAAAGTTTCATCTTTCTACATCACAGATGCTTGCTCAGCAATGGGTTATTTAAGGTTCAACTAATGTTTTTGGATGAGTTCCACAGAAATGATAAGTTCACTGCTGATGTTTTTGCATGTTATTGTGGTGATATTTCAATGCTGAAATTCAGAGGGTGTTGTGGGTATTATCAGTAATAAATCAACAGCTCATATCAACCGTGATGATGGAACAGAGAGGAAGCTGAATTGACAAAAGAATTAATTGGAAGTCCAAAAAGTTGCTCGCACAGATGAAACTCTTAACGATGATTTTTTTTTTCATTCTGCATAATACTCTGAAAAGCTATACACCAACCAGAATTATCAAATGAGTGGTCGCAACACATGCCACAACACCCATGATCATGTGGCGGTCAAAGAACAGCCGGTCAGGATTAGAGTCACCCAGCTGTAATCAGGACCGCAGAAATCTATTTCTTAGAGTTTCCCTTTTGTCTTTGAAACTTTGGCAACAGAAACTATGAAAAACTACCACACACTTAAACAATCATTACAGTTTCTGCTCTTGTTCAGTGCCAGCAAACATTCAACATAAACAATCATCGAAACAGTTAAATGGACAAACAGTGTGAAAGTGAAAGACGAATGTGGTGAGTCTGTAAGTAAAAGACAAATTGATTTCCTCTAAAGGTGACATTTGCAAATACACTAAGCCAAAGCAAAATGTGCTCAGGCACAGAGAATGTGACGCAGAACACTGAGGAAATGTGAAGGCACGGCTGCAGAACATTTTGCAACTCATCAGTTCTGCAGATCAAAAGGAATCTCACAGAAGAGTCCTAAAGCGGATAGTTGTCAGCTGTTTGCTGTGAAGCCTCCGCACATTTTCTCCCACTTGTGATAATGGCACAAAGTGGTGGGCTGAGTGTAATATCGGCAGTCTGGTTTCAGATAGTGTGCAGAAAGCTGCCAGTTCTTGACATCAGAAACTGAGGAGTCATACTATGGAGGTAAGGGGTCAAGAAAAAAGACACCACATCAGCACCTGATCTGAAGCATTGCACAGGCAAAAAACTGTCGAACGTTTGATAAGATCAAACCAATTCAGCTTAAGCCTCGTTCAGAGAAGAGGTACTCCAGCTCTTCAGTGAAGCTAAGAGATTACAGCTTTTGCAGCTGGATTCAGCTCTAACTGGACCACTTTCGCATCCGTTTTGATACAAGGAAACCAAAAGGCATGTCTCATTACATAAGGGCAGCACTAATATTAAACACAGTTACATTTTCAACACATCAACACGAAATACTCTGATGACAGACATTTCCGTGAAAAGCTGACTAAAGTTTTGCTCACAGAATTAGTTGGTTTCAGCCCACTTCATTTCATCTGGTCACTAGGTGTGTGCACACATCAGCCATATGTCAACAGCTGCTTCATTTATCTTAAAATGCACCAGGCTCCACAGCTAAACAGCTTGAAACCTATATTTAGTAAACGGCAATACTCATATTAACTTGGATTCAGACATGCTTAACAGTCACAAAAACATTTTTTACTGTAGATATTAATATAAAATCTACAGTAAATTCAATTTGTCTCTGATTTTTTTTGCAATGAGGAAACAGAAAATATTTGAAAGGATTCCTTTTTAGGAAGTGACGCAATAATAACTGCGTTAATCAGCTTGTTTTTTTTTATTAATGCAGTTCTTTTTTTCATGTAATAATAAGATTATTATTAATTATCCACACAGATTTTGGGAGTAGTTTTTTTTTTTTTCTGAAGAACATTTGTTTTTAATAGAATTCAATTCTGCTGAAGCCATTATTTTCCATATTTTAATTTGACTTTTGGGGTTTTGTCTGTAATGTCAGTTTTCCGTTGTTTAAAACATGTCATCACATATGCATCAGCAAGAAACTGAACAGTTTCTATTTTCACTGCCTTCTCTCACAGAAAGGCTTCACAAAAACAGATGCAGTATAAATACGGCTTTGTGATTAATAACAACTTTTCATTAAAACGTAGGTGCAAGAGTATGCAAATGTTCTTCCAAAATCTTACAATGCAAGAAGAGAGGTGTATGAAAACAACCACAACATTAACACAATAGAAATACTTAAAGCCATTAATACTCAGAACATTTTTTAACTAATTGACTAAAGATACATTCCTTTTTATTAAAGAATAAAGAGTGTAAGCAGCTCTGTATTTATGGAAACTAATGTGTACAGTTTCTATTAAAAATGGCCCCATAGCCCTTAAGCTTTTTCACATTTTGTCACCTTACCATCACAAACTTTATTGTACTTTATTGGGGTTTTATGTGATGAGCCAACACAATGTAGGTCACAAACATGATGAGAAGAAAAATGATGCAGGGCTTGCAAATAATTCTGCTGCCGCTACACCTACTGGATCAGGTGGTGTCTGAAGATCAATTTTCAATTCTTACCAAACATTCCTCATTGAATTTAGTTGTAGACTTTATCTGGGCCATTGTAACACATGAATATGCTTTGATCTAAAGTATTCCTTGGTAATCCGGCTGGATCGTTAAGGTCGTGTCCAGTCCTGGTTTTTATTCAGCCCAGAAAAATATGTTGACTTTTAGCCCGAAGATCCTGTCCAAGTTTAGCTTAAACAAAGACATTGAATGTGAGGCTTAGTTAGCCTGCTTTATTACCCAACCACCTTTCAACCTGCCAGTTCAATCATTCAATAAACCTTTATAGAGCTTTACACACCCAAGTGACCAAAGCGCTGCACAGGTCCAAAAATAAACAGAAGACAAAAACATAAAAATGACCAAAAGGACAGGAACACCAAAAATAACACAAATGACCAAGAAGAAAAGAACAGCTAAATACAATCAAACAGACAGAAAAAAAAAAAACCTAATAATTAAAAACAGCCTGATACTAGCATTAAAAGCCAAGTTTAAAAGATGAGTTCTTAAATGGGCCATAAAACGAGTCCTAAGAACATCTAAAAGCAACAGAAGTTCAAACTTCTCCTTGGAACATGCATGTGCAGAAGCTCTGGTGGGCGAGGTAAGAGGTGCCTGACTGTTTAAACACTTAAAAGCAAAAATTAAAATCTCAGAATCAGTCCTTAAACGTACAGGCAGCCAATGCAGGGAGGACAATATGGGGCCAGTTAATTATACCTTGAAGACTATATTGTTTTTCTTCTCCTTCAGAGATTTGCAACAAAACATTTTGTTCTTGAAAAACCAGGGTTGCCTAATGTAAATAGGCTCAGCCTGACCATCAGCCGGGCAGACAGACTCATGATAACAGAGGATAAATGGACATTCCACAGAGCGCAAAAAAGTACTGAGGGGAAAACACCGCTTACACCGCTTACTCTGCTTCTGAGAGTACCCTGTTACTTCTGTATTGTATGTACTTCTGTGGTTTCTCTTTTTCAAAAATATTACTCCTTTGCCAGCGCATGCAAACAAAGAACATAATGGAATCACAAGACAGAAAACATAGGTCAGGTATCTTCACTCTCCTCCACCCGCTGTCAGTTTTCTTACGTATATCTGACACAGAGAGAGAATCCACGGCGTCATCAAACTCAAACCACAACTCAATATTATTTCCATATTGGGGGGGCAGTTTAATACGTGAAGAAAATACTCACAAATAAAACATTGTGATTTACTGCATTTAGGCAATTAAAAGAAAAATTCTAATTTTAGTTCTTGTAAATAGTATATATACACAACCAGTATATGTACTGAAAAAAATCTAACAACAACTACAATAATAGTAAAAATTGTAATAACTCAATATTATTTCCACACTGAGGGTAATGTTTGATTAGTAATTGAGGACACATCATTCAAAAAAAAGCATTATATTTTAGTGCATTTAGGCATTCTAAAAGTAAAATGTCAATATCTCAGCTAATATACAGTTTTAACAACAATATTAATATTATTAATATTAATAATAATATTTGAATGGTTTCTCTGATACTTTTTTTTTTATCAATAGTAACGACCTCATGGGAGGAGCCCTCCCCATTAAAAAATTCCCCTGCATGCACGAAATATTTTAACCGTTTCCCTTCCTGTAAGTCTCCTCCCTTTTAATTCTAGCACAATTTTGGCTATAAATTGACTGCAGAAATGAACCCCAAAACATGCACTTGTGAGCTTTACAGCAATATCCTGCAAGAGGCATTTTTGTCCTGTCGGAAATCCACTGAACCAAGCCGCGTCTTCACTTCTCTGAGGGTCCACTCTTCATTTTTTTCCTCTGCAGTGTTTATCCGCCTTGTCCAGCAGCAGCAGTATGACTCCTCGGTCTCTCGTCCTGTGCGTCCTGTTCCTGATGTCCTTCTTGAATTCTGCGTGGTGCGTTCCCATGTGCAACAACCGGTGCTGCCGCTTCGTGGAGGAATTCCCTGTCCGGCTGAAGAAGCTCAGGCAGGACTATTCACAGATCAGAGATTTCTATGTGAGTACTGAGCATTTCCGTTTGTTGCAGCATCATTGTTGCGCTGGAGATCTACGAGTGATGCTGCGCGCTCGTCGCCTCTGCAGGTGCAAACGCTTCTCAACTCAACACATTTGTACCCCCACCCTCCCCCCCTCCTGTCTTTTCAGGAAGCAAACGACGACTTGGATGAGGCACTGTTAGACCAGACCGTCGAGGATTCCTTTAAGGTGAGTTTGTTCGCAAACAAAATGAAATGCTGGCGTTTTTAATAGGGAAATACACCAGAGCGCACGGTGAGGCAAGAGAAACACCTAAGGCAAGCCATTAGGGACAAGTTATGCTACCATTGTGGCTCAGTGGGAAGAGTAGTCCTCTTGCAATCCAAATGTTGTGGGTTTGATTCCAGCCTTCTCTTGCTGAATGTTGATGTGCCACTGGACAAGGCACTTAACCTCAACTTGTCTGCTGATCTGTGTGATCCAGTGTAAAGCGCTAGAAAAAAGCAAGTTCAGACCATTTACCATTTCTTTAAACTTTCTGGTAAAAAACATGTAAAATCTGTGTTTAATAGGTCAGAAAGCATACATATTTCTTTTACGCATTCATTGAACACCTCTTTTTAAGTCATACAGCTCCATAGTCAATGCTTATTTATGACCAGACAGTACTGTTTATTTTTCTGCTATCATAAACAGGCATTAATTAAACAGCAACAAGACAAGAATACACTGTATATTCTTTCATCATATAGGACCACCCCTTACTAGCATAAAATACAGCATTTTAGCTTTCTTACCGGCATCCTGATTATGTAATAAAATGCTGATGTTTGGCACAAATGGTCCTCCATATGTGGCATGTCAAAACCTACCATCCACTAACCAGACTTCTTCTGTTTTCCCTCTTTCAGAGCCCGTTTGCCTGCCAAGCCATGAACAGCATCCTTGACTTTTACCTGAGCACGGTTCTGCCAACTGCCATGGTCAGAGTGACTCAAGAAACCACAAATTTGAAAGCTCATGTGGAGTCCATACAGCAGATTTTCGATGAGCTCAAGAGTGATGTCACTAAATGTGTGAGTATTTCAGACACGTGTTCTACTCCTACATGATGGAAATACGTTGCTGCAGAGCTTTGGTTACAAATTGCTCTTTTCTGTGGTTGTTGGGGCAAAAGAAAAATTTAAAGTTGTATGCATGACTCCTGCTTTAAAACTAAATCACTAGGCTGTTAGTGTGTCATATTTCAGGTACAAAAAATTGCCCTACATTGGCCAGTTTGCTATTGTAACTTTTTGGAATTTAAATATTTCTGTCAGACTGTTAAAAACCACCTTTCATGACCACCAGGGCATGTAATAATATCCACACGCATTGTCTGACAGTGAGAGAGGAAGAGGTCAGCCATGGCTCATAGGATTTGGCCAGGATTTTAGTGTTTAGTCAGCGATTGCTGCAGAAGCATGCACACTCTTATCCAGTTCTGCTTACAGCAGACTAAGTATTTCTCTTTTTTGAGTTCATTGCTGTGGATTTGATCCTTTGTTACTGCTTATAAAGCTTCTTTCACTGGACTGTTACAGGACGGCCATCTAACCCATGTGTTAACGTCTCTGTAATTTTATTTTTTTTTCAGAAGAATTACTTCTCCTGCAAGAAGCTGTTTGATATCAATAGCCTAAATTCAACCTATGCACAGGTGAGCTTTGTGGTCATGCTTACATTATTGCATGTATTGTGACATACACATCTACGATTGACTTCTGCTTTGGATGTTCAATTGTAATAATTAAGGCATTTGTTTGCTTGCAGATGGAGAGTAAAGGTGTTTTTAAGGCAATGGGGGAGCTGGACCTGTTGTTTAACTACATTGAGACGTACCTGGCATCTAAACGGCATAGAAAACAATAGTGAAGACCGGCTGACTTTATTGAGACTAACAAGCATCTACTTCAACTTGTCCAGAACTATGAATGTAATTATAGACCTGCTGAACTGTCTTTATTTTTCAAAGATTGTTGTTTACTTGTTTTTGTCCCAAGGACAAGTTTTTGTTTGAAAACCGTGATCTGTTGCACACAGAAATATAAAATAACTGTATTTTTCAGTATGAAGGATATTTATTTATTTGCATGTGTCATATAATGTATTTTGATATTTATTGCCTGTTTTCTACTTTATTATAGAAATAAAGATTATAAAAAAGGGCAAGTTTCTCTGCTGACTTTTTTTACCAAGATGATAAAACTGCCATCATGTGATTGTATGTTGGAATGACTAACAGGGAAATACATACTTTTTCACATCCTGCAGATTGAATACATGCAGAACCAGTGTGTAACTAGACATGCTGATGCACTAACCTCAAACATGACCCATATACATCACTTACCAGCAGCAGATCGAGCCTGTGTGTCAACTTACCGTAACTGTAACTAGCCAGCCTCACCCTCATGGCATATGCACACTTGCACAAAAACGCATGCATGCAGAAAGAATCTCACTTAGTCACACACACATTTATATAGCAGAAGTATCGCGTGGGCTTTAAATCAACCGTGCATTGAAAAGTGGGAAGTTTATAGTCTTATCCTCTTTGATTCAGCTCAAAACAATGAAACCACTTAACTTAAACTATCTAATTTGGGTTTGAATTGTACTGCTTTCATTGTATGTCATGATACATCTTGATGTTATTCTTCAAATGCTTTTTTTCTGTGAAATTTAAATTGCTTTGTGTATAACTCATGCCACACATAAAATCAACATTGCTTTGGCACACAAGTTTGCTTTGCATCTTGCAGAAGCATTGTTTAAATTTTACGTAGCGGTATCGGTCTGACAGAAGGCTCTCTCTATACTTGACTCAGGGCTTTGCACTGAAACTACTCTATGGCGTCTCCTCAGTCATTTGTTTAGTCAGTGTGGGCTGATTTGAGTAGTATCATTCCAGCATTGACAGTACTAATGAAAAAGCTATCATTCATAACATCAGTCCTACAAACATAAACCCTTTGTTTTTACCCACGCTAACTGCAGCTTTTTCAGATGTTAATACCAACAAGTGTTGATAAAAAATAAATAAATAAATAATTAACAAGAGTTTACACTTTAATACCGCTTAAACACATAGCAAGAGTTTCAAGAGTTGTTGAAGTCCATATGGCCACATGTGGCTGTTATGGAATGAGTGTAAACCTCTGCTCAGACACCAATGTTTTCAAAGCAGGGTGGGAAAAAGTTGTTCTTGTCAAACTGTGCACAGATCTCATCTTTAATATCCCAAGGATCTCACAAGTCAAGAGATGGAGACTCTAATAAGCATCTAGCAAATGCTGAAATAATGACACTATCTCTTTTCATTAAAGCCAAAAGACTGTGTAACTTTACACGTAAAACATTTCTTTGCCTTTCTGAAGAAAAGCAATAGTTTATTTTTTGGGAAGAGGTTCGGCAAAGTCTCCAGGCACTACGGCTTCTTCCCACAGTCTAAAAAATATGCATGTTCGGTTAATTGGTCGCTCTAAATTGCCCTTAGGAGTGTATGTGTGTGTGTGTGTCACTGAATGACATGGATGGATGGATGAATGGATGGATGATGGATGAATGGATGGATGATGGATGAATGGATGGATGGATGGATGGATGGATGGATGGATGGATGAATGGATGGGTGGATGAATGGATGGGTGGATGGATGGATGGTGTCATATCCAGCCAGTGTCTGTGTTTTCGGAGTTTGTGTTTTTGTTTATTTTACCCGGTCTGGTCCTTGTTTCCTTCTGTTTACCACAGCCTGGCTCAAACTTGTTTCTTGTTTCTCCTAATTACCTGGTCTTGTTTTTCATTGGTTCTCCCTGGATTTCCTGTTTGTATATATATATTCCTTAGTTGCCTCTGGTCCCTGCTGTGTCCTGTGTCGTACTTATCTTTGTTCCTGGTCGTACCTGGTGGTGCATCCTATGTCCTGGCCTGGTTCTGGTTTCCCTGGCTGGTACGTTAGTGAGAACAATAAATCTCAGACTCACCATTTTTCATCTGACTCCTGGCGTCTCCTTCTCTGCACTTTGGTCCTGCCCACAAACTGCACATCATGACATTAAGACACAGCCAACAGGACCAAGCAGAACGTGGGGAAATAATCTGTGGGAGTGTCTCCGGCGTGCTTGGAGAGCTGCGCACGCCAGGCTGAAGTGGCGGAGGAGGGAGGAGCAGCGAGCAGCGAGGGAGGAGCAACGAGCGGCGAGGGAGGAGCAATGAGCGGCGAGGGAGGAGAGCAGCGATCGTCATTCTGGGGTTCAAGGCTGGCGATTACCCTTCCAGGAGCCGATCCACTGCGCTACGTCTCTCCCTCAGCCTCTTCTCCGCGCCGCAGAGAGCGTTGTAGGCACGACGCTCCTGGTTCCACGGAGGGTCGGTGGAGGGTCTGCTCCTGGCTACATCCCTGATCGGCCATCTTCTTCATCTTCAAGTGGACATCCAGGCAGACATCCAGGCAGGTAAAAACAGACAAAAACAGCAGTACCTTCATAACAGCTCAAAAGTCCATCACCTCCAGTGCGACCTGTAACGAGTATAAACTCAAACTGACTCCCTGTGGAGCAGAGCCATATTTTATAGCCATAGGCTCCTTCCACAAGAAGACAACAACAAAGAAAACCCCTAAACAAATACTTATAACTCAGGTAAGTTCTTCTCGAAGTAAATATACAATAAATAAATAAATCCTAATGAAAAGAAACCTGTAACCAACCAATACATATATACTCAATTTAATAGAACATACAAAATTAAAACAGCGACCTGATGACATCACTGTTATGTCATCATGTGACTCCCTTCCAGTGGCTTTCACCCAGAAATAGCTTAACTTGAATAACTGAGGGAAATTTTTTGACACTGAAAATTACAAACTATGTTGTGTATGACAACTGAGGCAGGAACACCGTGTGTGCGCCCACGACGTACTGCGCCAGTTTTGCTGAAACCAAAAGGTAAGTTCTGTCATGTGCGCATTTGTATATGTGCGTGCGTGTGTGCTTGCATGTCAGCACGGACTTCACTGTAGCACTACGTCCAAGCTTGTGACGGCTCCTCCATCACACATTTCCAGAGGGGTTCAAGGACAAGCCTCGAAGGATGAGGATGGATGGACACAGTCACAAAAAATATCTGCCAAAATATCTGCTATGTCATTAAAATCAATTACTACACTTCTTTCTTTTTTAAAAAAAAAAAAAGGAAACTGAGGAATGCTGGACTTGGGAGCTCTGTCCTGAGGAGCTTCTACCACTGTGCGGTGGAGAGCGTCCTCTACACCTGCATCAACCTATGGCGAGGCATCTGCACTGCTGCCGAAAGGAAGGCTCTGCAGAGAGTGATAAGGCTGGAAAGAGGACTGTGGGGAACTGTCCTCCCCACAGACAGATGGCTGAGGAGCATTCAGAGCAAGACCACCAGGCTCAGAAACAGCTTCTTCCCTGAAGCTGTCTGACTGCATAACTCAAGCCACTCTCTGTAGACCCTCTCACTACTCACTGAACTGCACTAAACACTTCACTCACCAAAGGTGCAATATTTTACTCACTTATAGGTGCAATATTAAGGACTACCTCATGCTTTACATGTGTATTTAGTACTTTGCAAAGTTAATTTTAGCTTCACAACTTACCTGTTTATATTTTTCATTATTTTGCTCTTTGCTGCACAAATTTTTACTGATTGACATTTATTGTTAGATTTAGCTTTGTATGTTATACTTAGTTTTCTTTTTACTCAAGTATTAGGCTTCTTAACCAGGACCTGAGTCCGAATTTCATACCTTAACATGTAAATGTGAGCTGGTATGACAATAAAAATCCTTGAATCCATTAAAGTATACAATAAAATATAAATTAAATTAAAACAATATGAAAGTTAAATCAGAGAGTTTGCATACAAACCAAACACGGTCTACTTCTATAAAGGAATTACAACAATCTAGGTCAATTCACATTAACGAGAATCAATCGTTGGATGTACTCAACAAAGGAGGTACAAATTCAAATATCCGATACAAACACAAAAGAGCCAGTCAGCTAAACGAAGTACTTGGGTAGCGCATTGTTTTTACAAGGTCAAGAAATGGCTGCAATATAAAGAAAACTACTACATTTCTAACTTCATGTAAAGCCTAGCTGTGCTACAGTGCAGATACCAGCTTGTACATTGAACAGGAACAACAAATCAAGAATTTTGTCAGCACCTAAAACAGGATGTCCTCTGCAGCAAAGTTCTTGCTAAATCCTCACATGGTTAAGCCACCACAAGACACAAGACATCAGAATGATGGCAGTTTGGTGAACCAGAAAAAGGTTGTTGGAGAAATGCCTCTAACACTAGCACAATTTATATGTTGTGCATGGCAGGAGCAAGTTAACAAATGATAAGCAGCTGAACACAGGTATTAAACATTAATAAAACTAATAAAGAGTGCGATATTTGAATTTCTCTTTAAATCTAATCCTGGTTCATTGTAAAGAAATGTAGATTTGTGTGGCTGATGTGCCAGGGTAAACCAAGAAGGATTAGATAGCATACTTTTCTTGAGCACAACAAATGCAATTAATAAATTAACCCTAAAGATACATCACAAACCAATGAAGATTCGATTTAAAGCAAAATCTGCTGACATTGAATTCAGAAGATTATGCTACTATGCTCAGTTTGTTTGTTACCGGAGTCTAGAAGATGGAAGATGGAAGATGCAGTCTTGCTTTGCTGATATAGGGAAATGCTGGCAACTTCTCTCGGTGTGGTCACTCTTTGTTTTCCAAGTCGACTTCTATTGAGGGAATGTTCTAAAAGGATTGTGCTGAAACTGAAACAAAGAGAGGGCTGCTTTGCCATGAAGGAATGTGATGCAAGGCAGCAGGACAAGGCTGGGGCTATATCCTGCAAATGCACCTTTTTATTGCAAATGCACCTTTTTATTTATTTATTTATATATGTGTATATTGTACATTGTAGATATGTATATTCTGTAGTGCAAAAACAAAAACCAAAGAGCAAAGTGTACCGGAGTCAAATTCCTTGTTTGTATGTACAAACTTGGCAATAAAGCTGATTCTGATTCTGATATCCACAGGAAGTGGTGCAACATTGTGAATAAAAGTTTTGTCTACTTGGAACAAATCATTTTCAGTGTGCAAATGCACTATAAGGTTTTCACGGTGGAATCAAGAATATGGTGACAGCTAAGAACAATTTCGTAAGGATCTCCGTTTATCAATGATATAACACTGCAGCAGCTTGTGTAATGGTTTTGTTAAATTGCACAATTAATTACACTAATGGCAGTGAGAGGGATGCAGTTTGGCAACAGTATCAGATGGAGGTTCTAACTAGTCAGCATTTGGCTTCGCTCTCATTATTTTCTAGGAAACAACGCAAAACAGCAGTTTGTTCATGGGAAAATTCTGCAAGGCGTGATGACCAGTGACCCTTTTCAAGCCTTCTTCCATGTTTGTATTAAGGGCTAAAATCCACAGAAATATATATCTGTTCTGTTTCGGCGGACTTCAGCACGATGCGTTCAATGTGTGTTAAAGGTGTCATTAAAAGTGTGTCAAAAGTAGTGGCATGGAGCCCCAATGGCTTTCCTCTTAAGCCTGGCTCTGTTAGATGCTTTGATTCCTATCTCCTGTCACCTCATGCTTCCTAAGGATGAGGGATTGCTCCAAAGTCAATAATACAATGCAATCAACTGGGTTTTGTTAGACAGCTTTTCACCAATTAGCTTAATATGATGAACAGACTTTGATTATACTGTAAAAAAATTTGGATTATACTGGACTGTATAATCCAAATAATAATACATGAATCTAAATGTGACTGTATGATTGCAGATAACGCAAGTTAAAATATGACTTATTTAAAAGGCTGACTGCAATAACCTTTAAGGTAGGCATCGGAAAATATCCAAAACCGAGTGCCCAGTTCTTTCTTGTGTTGGAGACCTAATATTACATTCATTGTTTTTCACATTTCTGTTTTTCCCTACAAAACAGTAACTATGCACATGTAGTTTTAGAAGCTCATATAAAAAGTATGTCTCCTTGTAGAGACAAAATTTGTGAGCAACTTTATAAAAAATCATGAGTCAAGTGTAAACTTCTGAAGATTCAATGACTACATATGCTGTCTCTCATTTTGTGCAAATTAAATGTGTCAGAAGTAAGAAGTCACTACTACAATTAACCTGTAAAGAGTTGATTGTGTCATAAGGACAGCTTTGCCTACAGGTTGAAAGTAAACCCCACTTTGACTGATGCAAGATGGGTATTTGGGACCATCATCAGATTCTTTTCCTGACGTTTTTCCTGTAACATTCAACAGAACATATAAACTCAGAATAAGGAGTGACAGAGTGATACTTCCGACAGGCATACTCACAAGAAGTCAACCACAGTATTGTGCAACAAGTGGAACTCTGGGTACTTCCTGAATATGCACATAATCTTGTTGGGTATGTGGATCCTCTTTTTAACAGTTAAGGTATGTTTTCCAGTTTGTCCCAATGGAAAATATTGAATGACCTGCAGAATCAACAAGTGAATCCACAGTAAAACTCAGAGGAGCATTTAAACCTTGTCAACTGATCATCCCATAGGATGTTCCTTAACACATTATGTATAAATATGTGAAGCGGTGATGAAAAGATTTTAGATGCCTAGATTCGTATCAAACAGAAATCTGATAATGTTTCTTCTGAAACAAAAAAAACAGTCCCAACAAATGCTCAAGCCACAACAGGCTACTTTAAAGAAGAAGCAGAGCAAGGAGGGGCTCTTTTAAAACTCCAAGAGACCCATCATTTCAACATCATGGAGTTAATCTGTGACAACATAGGAAGAAGATACCTGATGGCTACCGGGCTGCAAAACACTTTCCAAAATTTTTACTAGCGTCCAAAGAATGCAAGTAACTAGAAGAAGCAGGGCTCTTCAAATTATATAAAATGTCTTTATGGCCCTGGCTGCACAGTTTGTAGCACTGTTACCTTACTGCAAAAAAGCCCAGGGTTTGAATCCTGGCCTGCATGGAGTTTGCATGCATTGCTTCTCTCTGGGTACTGTGGCTTCCTCCTACAGTCTGAATCCATATCTGTTAGAACAATTAGTCTGTTTAAATTATCCTTGGGTACGAGTGTGTGCATGGTTGTTTGTCCTTTGTGTTTCTTTATTGCCATGTGATGGACTGAGGACCTGGGGTCCAGAAGCTAAAGCAGGGTGTACCCTGCTATTATATTTTACACCAGACCAATAAAAAAATTAATACAGAAATGTGGACTTAATGAAAAATAAACTGAAAGCTATTAGTATTACAACTTTATAGAAATAAACACTTGAAATAAAGTACTCTGATTGTAAATAATCTATAATTTAAATATGAGTTTTACCTTTTGAATTCAAGTACCAAAATATCTTAACCTTTCAACAACATTCAAATTTATTGACATGCAACTGTACATCTTCACATGACTGCTTTTCTAGCAAGATGGTGACGAGTTCCTATAAAGGAGGCATGCTTTTAAAATAATCTGACAACATCTGAGGAAGAAGACAATCAAAGCAACCACAGCATGTCCGTAAAGGTGTGCCTGGTGTGACTGTTACTGTTACAGCTCTTTGCAGTAAGACCCAACAGATTTCCAAAACAAGCAAAAGATAAGCACTTGTTGTGAAACATGTGAAAGTAATTAAGACGCTTTTTTCTTTTGAAAAACTTGCTTAAAGTTTGCTCCGCTAGTGTGCTGCTGCTGCAGGCTTGTCTGGCACGGGTCACTCGGGGAGAGGATGTGGGTTTGTGTGTGAAGCAGGATGGCATGCCACTTCAAAGCAACAAGGACGGTACATCACAGCCTCAGCTGAGAAGTCTCCATCCTCCACATTTCCTCTCACATTTTATACTCAGCGCACATCAATGACATACTGCTGACTTTTTCCAAACAATAAAACAATTCATTTCTGCTGCTTGTTTGTTACAAGTTTTAGCTTCTTACCCCAACCTTTCCTTCCACATCAGCAGTCGCAAGGTCGTTCACCTTTTTACAAAAACCAATCTGGTGGGTGTCCTGCGGTTTATTGGGTCTGTAGTAAGGGGTAACAGCCTGCACAGGTTTACTACAGGGACTCCCCTAAAGCACCATTTACCCCCTTAAGCTTATCTTTTACCCAGCAGACCTATACAAGACAGAGATGACTATCGGTTTCATCACACTCAGAGCTGGAAGCTCAGAAGCCACAGTTGCCCCCATACCTGCAAAGAAACAGCCCTACACGCTGGCGGGAAACTTGCTCTGAATAGCCCAGTGTTGACAAATGGGTGTTGAGTCAATGGCACTGTTCTGTTTTGCTGCGTAAATGTGTATATTCCAGGAGTCACTCATGCTTGTGGCGGTGAGTCTGTCATGGGTTCAGTCTGTGCACCCCTGCGTCAAAACCCGCAAATCCCAAGCAGACACAACAACTTGAGTCATATTTGGAGATGTGATTGATATGAAAAATATATATGGGTGAATGTAAGCACAGAGGTCAACTACGACTAACTCAGTCAGTGCGTTTCATCGGGGTTGGTAAAACTGGTTGTATGTGGAAAATAAATAGAAAATAAAAATAAAAACGTTTGAGTGCCCTTAAAGTTGATGACATTCTTGCTTTATAAGCAAAGACTTTAGTGTTTAATGATGCACTCCACAAGTCTGCGCCCGTATTCACAAAGATTGTCAGAGTCCTCTCAGAGAGCTCCTAACGTAGCCTCAAAAATCCTGTCAAGGACTCCTAGCTTCAGAGTTATTCTGTTCGCTGCTGAGAACGACTCTGAGCAAGGAGACGGCAGAAACTCCTATCGTAGTGAGTTGATGTGGTTGTGACCCTGCCATCTAAAAGCTGATTGGTTGTTGCAGAAGCCAAAAAAACAAACAAAACAAATGCTTCCCCAGTAATCAATGGAAATTAACCAATGATAGAATTGAAATCCATTGTCATACTGCATCAAAATGTTTGAACATAGCTTATTTACATGCTCATTCTAAAATTTTGATTAGCTCATTACCGTTTACTCGCAATGCTGGTGGTTTTCATACTGCATCTATTTCATATTAATAATAAAATTCTGCATTTTACAATAATTCCCTTAATGTATAATGAGGTTTAGTTTGGTAAAATGACCAAAACAAAATGGAGAAAACCGAACTGAACAGAGGAGCACAGCCTGCAGGTGGAGGAGAAGAGAGGAGTGTTGAAAGGTAGATTTGGTCCTGGGATCACAGTGGGAGCAGGTATTCCCTAGCAGCTCAAGGCTTCGTTCCCTCTGCTTTCAGCACCAGCCTGGAATGTGAGCAGCTCTGGTACCTGCTGCTACCTGCTGTGATTAGAAGCTAAAGAGGAGATTGCAGCACATCAGAGAACGTCTCCACAGACAGGGAGTGTTGTAGCTACTGACATCATCATGTACAATACAGCAAAAACTTATTAACATTTACATCTTCCTTCTATGTATATAGTGCTTAGATTATTGTACTGTATCTTGTCTAGTTTGTAATTGTATTTTTTTTTTTCGAGTTTTTCCAATTTTTGCCAAATTAATTTTTTGAAAGCATTTTACAGTCTGTAAATGTTTAAATAATTCTGTACTATACTGTTTGTAATTTTGTTCACTTTTTATTCATGGTTTTTCCATTATTGTTTCTATTAATTATTTATCCTTCCTAATATTACCTTACTAGAGGTGCACCTTTAATCTGTCCTGCCGCTGAAACTATTATATTCCCCCTTAGGGAGATGATAAGGTTTATCTTATCTCTATATTAGTATGATTGTTATAGAAGGTGATATTCTCATTTATTCAACTATCAAGGCGGTGGATCCATGCGCGATCGAGCTGGAAGCAGTTTATTAATTCACTGTTAGTCATTGTTCAGAGAATCTCTTCTTTCTCTCGGTCTTTCCGTCATGTTTCCTGCTTAAGATTAGACTCACTAAAAGTCCTCCTCACTACTCTTAACATTTCCTTACCTTTGGAGCTCTCTTAAGGCCTAAGATGCTTTGTGAATAAATTTTATCATACCGCGAGAAATACCTTTAGATTGACGTCACTAGGAGCTATTTAGGATTCTTTGTGAATACGGGCACTAACTTTTATGGAAAAGTGGCAAGAAGAAAGCATTGTTGAAACAAAACCTTCAGGAGATAGAGAAGCTGGTCAGAGTTGATGAAAAGATGATGGGGGCCAAATTAAGGACAACCCAGGAAGTAAAACCCCTGGAATCTGCAATAGGCTTGCGACTGAGGTGGTGGTTTACCTTCCAGCAGCCCTAAACACACAGCCAGAGCTACAAAGCACTGGAGTAATAAATACCGATGTGTTTGAATGACCCAGGTCTCAACTTGAAAGTTGAAACTCACACTCCGCATCAAATCAGACAGAGTTTAAGCTTTTTTGAAAAGAGACCACGCTTTAGATTTTCATTTAGAAAAAAGGTCTAAAACCAAGGAACAGCTTTTTTTTTCACTTCTGTGCCAAACTTTTCCTTTTTTTTTTTTTTTACTGGTCTATCACATAAAATCCCCCAAAAATTACAATGAAGCAGGGGCTCCATGTGGCGTAGCTGTAGAGCAGGCAGCTCAATGAGGTCATAAGTCCTTGAAGCAGCGATTCAGGGTTCCTCTCCTGTATTCAAGACAACATTCTGCACCCCCACATCTTCTCCTCTCAAAATGTGACCAAAGGCAACTAGTACCACAAAATAAATCTAAAAATAAACCCAAAACATTGAAGTGTGTAATTATAACGTTGCAATATAAGACTTGAAAGTAAAGCACTGTAGATTGTAAAGATTTAGCAGACAACCAAATAATCTTCATTAAAAGGTGCTCTAGATTTTTTTTAAATGTTCATGAATTCGCAAAGTATGCCGTCTCTGTGTGGTGCAACACCTTTTATTTTCAAAGACTCCAAATCATTTCACATAAACCCCCCCCCCCCATAAAGAACCAGTTTGTTTTACAAGTGTTTTTTAATCCAAAGCCGAAGCAGACAAAAAGTATGGCAGGTGGAGCTGAACAGACTCAAAGACGAGGGTAAAGACAGACATGTGCTGGGGGCTGGGGGGGGACAAAAACAATCAAAAACATTCTCACTATGAGGTGATACAAATGGTGACGTGGGTGTGATTTTACAAAGTGACAAATACCAAATGACAAAATTATTGATCATTTTCTATAATCCCAAGTGAGTTAGGAAGTGTACTGGCAGATTGACAAAACACTAAGGATAATGAAAAATTGCGAGTGTGGTAACCTGCTGGTGGTTTCGATTGTGCACCATAGTTCTTTCTAATTCAACTCAGTACTTCAGGAAGTGGGCAGAATTGCTGGAGAATGGTGGCATAAATCCAGGTTAGTTTAAAGATTGCCCCCTAACAGAACTGGTTAGTGTGCACTTTACAGGAGTCTGCTCCCTACATAAACCCCTCATATCGATGCAGAACATCTTCCCAACACATTTGCAATCAGAAGATACCAAAAAAAAGACAGTTTCAACAGTATTCCAAGCTGACAAACACATCTGCATAGCATTAACCTGAAAGTCAATCTGCTAATATTTTCAAATCAGAAGGGTAACATTGGTAAAAGCTTGAACCAAATGCCAAGAAGGGGTTAAAAGCTATTTACTGATAAGCAATACTCACTCAGTAAGGCCTAGGCTAAAACGGTCATAAAAATCCATGAAAAAATACAGTATCATTTGTTGCCTCCTCTCCAGTGAGCTACATGTAAAAGAAAGAGTTGTTCTGGAATATCTTTCTTCACTCTCTCTTTCTGACCAGCACCTAGTTAGATAGGAGAGAAGGGCTACGAGTGAGGTGCTCTGTCAGTGGCACAGTTCCCTTGTGTGAGTGCATAGGCCTCAGTTTAACATTCATAAAGACAAACTGAACCTGACAGACACTTCCTGTCCAAATCCCAGAAATCAGCATCTATTTTTGCCTAATTCCCACAGACCGGAACAGTGTCTATACATTCCTCTTGTCATTCAAAATACTTCTGCTTACTTTGCATGTACACAGAGAGAAACCTTCGCTTGTTTCCATTTTTTGGGAATTAGCCATGTGATATAACATTCACAGATAGGGGGGCTGTGGGGTAAAATTTCACTACAGCTAATGCTAAGGCTTTATGTTTTGTTTCAATATTCAACCCCCTCCAAGTACACAGTCTGAGATTCTTGAAAAGAGAAGGAGAGAGAGATCCAAAACACCCTTTTCCTCTGTTTTTCTGCATTTCATAATCTCTCCTCTGGTGTAAAAACATGTACCTGCTCATCACCCTGCAAGGAGCAGAGTAATGAGCTTGTTTAAAATGGCAGAGTAACAAAAACAAAAACCACTTATACAAAACTTCAGAATTTGCCAAGAAAAATAATACACTGAGAAAATCCATGCAGTGCGACTTGTGTCGACAAATTATTGCTTTCTCCTCTCAACCTGTGTTGTATGTGCATGCAAGCCTGACTTTCAGAGGGCAGCAGACTTTGGGTCTGGCATGGCGTTGCTGGCTTTCTTCCTCCTTTTCGTTAGCAGTGGATTGGTAGAGTCTTCGATGGTCTTGATTTTGATTTGCTCGTAGTCGACCCTCATTGTTGCCAAGGCACTGGTCATTTCCTCCTGAGAAACAGAACAACAAAAGACATTAGGCTGCTTCTTTTACGCATTGAAGTTGGGTGTTTTGTCTCAAGAAACTGTAGATCAATAAGAAAGCATAAACATAAATAAAAACATCCCTTTTTTATTTTTTTAAGAGTACACGTTCAGGTACACGTTGAATATCATTAAAACGAAATTTATTTTACTTATGATTTAGAATAATTACAGTGCAATGTAATTCATCAAAAGTTGGCTTCTGTTAACTTTGTTCATTATGAAAATTAGAATACATAAGGCAAAAAAATGGATTACAGAAATGTCAGTCTACAGAAAATTATGTACAGTATATGCACTCAAATTGCATTATTTACTCCTACCAAATGCCAAGTATTGGTACTTTAGGCACCGGGAACGGGTCCGACTTAGTGCCGGTAATGCGGACCTAACTCCTGCTCCGCCTGTACAGAGACCGGATGGCCCCTAATAAAGGGCCCCCGACTCCATACTCCTGGAGCACCCCCCACAGGGCACCACGATGGACACAGTCGAATGCTTTCTCCAGGTCCACAAAACACATGTGGACCGGTTGGGCAAACTCCCATGAACCCTCGAGTACCCTGTAGAGGATATAGAGCTGGTCCAGCGTTCCACAGCCAGGACGAAAACCACACTGCTCCTCTTGAAGCCGAGGTTCGACTATCGGCCGGACTCTCCTCTTCAACACCCTGGCATAGGCCTTACCAGGGAGGCTGAGGGGTGTGATCCCCCTGTAGTTGGAACACACCCTCCGGTCACCCTTCTTATGAAGGGGGACCACCACCCCAGTCTGCCAGTCCAGAGGCACTGTCCCTGACCGCTACGCAATGTTGAAGAGCCGTGTCAACCATGACAACCCTAGAACATCCAGAGACTTGAGGTACTCAGGGTGGATCTCATCCACCCCCGAAGCCTTGCCACCGCGGAGCTTTTTAACCACCTCGGTGACTTCAGCCTGGGTGATGAAAGAGTCTTACCCCGGGTCCCCAGCCTCTGTTTCCACCAGGGAATGCGTGATGGCAGGATTGAGGAGATCCTCGAAGTACTACTTCCACCGCCCGATAATGTCCCCAGGTCTACGTTCCTACCCTCAACTATGGCCATGAACTTTGGGTCATGACCGAAAGCACGAGATCCCGGATACAAGCGGCTGAAATGAGCTTCCTCCGTAGGGTGGCCGGGCACGCCCTTAGAGATAGGGTGAGGAGCGCGGCCATTCGTGAGGGGCTCGGAGTAGAGCTGCTGCTCCTCCACATCGAGAGGAGCCAGTTGAGGTGGCTCGGGCATCTATACCGGATGCCTCCTGGACACCTTCCTCGGGAGGTGTTCCAGCCACGTCCCACCGGGAGGAGGCCCAGGGGACGGCCCAGGACACGCTGGAGGGACTATGTCTCTCGGCTGGCCTGGGAACGCCTTGGGCTCCCCCCGGAGGAGCTGGAGGAGGTGTCTGGGGAGAGGGACGTCTGGGCGTCTCTGCTGAGTTTGCTGCCCCCGCGACCCGGTCCCAGATAAAGCGGAAGACGACGACGACGACCTGGTACTTTAGGCAGTGTGGGCAGGTGACAGGTCCTGCTGGACAATGAATTCAGCCTCTCCAAAAAGACGACTGCAGAGGGAAGCATTAATTGCTTTAAAATTTCCTGGTAGATGGCTGTGCTGGCACTGTTATTTTGAGGGTCACAGGCTGAAATGTTTGACTCCAGCTGCAGTGAATCTCCCCCAAACTTTTCAAGGCTGCAGTCATCCATATTGCTTGTGAGACTTTTTTCTACCAGAGATCTTCCTTCCACTCACATTTTCATTAATATTCGTTCGTATTACTCGTATAATATTCGTTGCATGCAACACTTTTGAAAAGCCAGCTTGCTTAGCTGTGACCTTTTGTAGCTTTCCCTACATGTTGAGGATGTCAATGAGTGCCTGCTTTACAGCTGTCAAATTAGCAGTCGTCTCCATGACTGCGTAGCCCAGAACATTACTGCAAAAACAATCCTTTTCTTTTTATGAGCAATGTAAATTTGAAATTTTCTGATGAACAGAATTTAGGAGGTTTTATTATCTGTGAGGGATGATCCTCAAAATTAATAGGAATAAATGTTTCGAAACATGTCACTCTGTGTGTAACAAATCTATATGACATACAAGTCTTGCCTTTTAAACTTAATAACTGAAATAAATTAACCTTCAATTAATTTCTTATTTGTTGAGGTGCGCTTATAAGACATACACCTGCCCCTGAGCACGGTCATTGTGTAAAGGAGGATTAGAGGTTATTCAGTGCAAACTTAACTAATATTTTCGCTGTGCTCTGTGCTTCCACACACAGCCGGCTGGGGGAAACCTGAGCCTTAGTTTAGCCCGGTCACACCACACAGACGAGAGAAAGAGGCCGCGACAAACATTACTGTCCTTTTATTGTGATAAAAACTTATAGCTTGTAAGTGAAACCCCATTCTTATTGGAACTCATATTTACACATTAACAAATGCTACGATATTCAAGAGTTTTTACAATGCATTGTTCTGCATTTTCTGCATCATGGAAGTCTAAGGGTACGTGGACGTCGGGTCAATCATGTTATTTTTGTGATTATTTAGAGCAAAAAATGAAACTGAAATGCAAATTTGATTCTTTTGATTCTCTAAGATAACATTACCTTAATTCTGTTTTCTCTTTGCAAGACTTAAAAGCATTTACACACAATAAAGCATCTTTGTTCCAGAATGAAATACATTTTTACCACTAAACAAACCTTGAGAAAAACTGCTGCAAACACTTGCAAAATAAGAAGTGTTTTGGTGCAACTAATTTTACTTACATTTTAAATCACACCAAAAAGAATATGCTAGGGTTTTATTCCCTAATGTGGGTCGTATTTCAGCATTCAAAACCACTTCTACAGAGTATGGCTTACTTTATAGTTACTATTTTAAGGACAGAAAAGTCACAGTTACTAGAGGTGCTGCAGTGAAGTGTTGCCAAACCCCCATTTTGGGTGGCTATAAACCGTGCAGGAAATAACTCTGCACTATAGGTCACTTAGAAACTTCCTTATTAATAAAAAGCACGACTCTCTTCAATTAAAACGACATTAAATGAATCAGAAAGATGTTCTAGACATTGTTATTGTGGTAAATAACTGTTACTAGTGGCAAATCTACATAGGCGTACAGAGGCACATTTTCAGCAACCATCACAGGTATACCAAGTTAAGACGCTAATTGATCATTTTAAAGGCCTTGTCCAATCATTTCTTTGGCTAGATGAGTATCTCCAGCATCAGCATTTGTGCGTTTGATCATAGTCTACTGAAATTCGTCAGTCTGTTATTCTGAGAAATCAAGGCTATTCAATGAGAGAAACTGCCAAGAAACTGAATGTCTCGGTTTGTACTGCTCCCTTCAAAGAACAGTGCAAACTGGCCCTAACCAGAATAAGAGGAGAAGTGAGAGGCCCCGCCGCAAAACTGAGCAAGAGGATAAGCACATCAGAGTCTCTAGTTTGAAAAACAGATGGCAACACTGAAGAGGCGACTCCAGGATGCTGACTTTCTAGGCAGAGTAGCAACGAAAAAGCCATATCTGAGACTAGCAAACAAAAGGAAAATATTAAGATGGGCAAAAGAACACAAACACTGGCCAGAGGAAGATTGGAAGAAGGTGTTATGGACAAATCAGTCTAAGTTTGAGGTGTTTGGATCACAAAGCAGAACAATTGTGAGATGCAGAACAAATAAAAAGATGCTGGAGGAGTGCTTGATGCCATCTGTCAAGCATGGTGGAGGAAAAGTGATGCTCTGGAGATGCTTTGGTGCTGGTGAAGTGGGATATGTGTACAGGGTAGAAGAGATACTGAATAAGGAAGGCTATCACTCCACTTTGCAATGCCATGCCATACAGTGTGGACAGCTCTTGATTGGAGCCAATTTTGACAATGACCCAAAGAATAGCTCCAAACTATGCAAGAACTATTTAGGGAAGAATCAGTCAGCTGGTTTTCTGCTTATAATAGAGTTGCCAGCACAGTCACCAGATCTCAACCCTATTAAGCTGTAGTGGGAGCCACTTGACCGTTTGGTGCGCAAGAAGTGCCCATCAAGCCAATCCAACTTGTGGAAGGTGCTTCAGGAAGCATGGGGTGAACTTTCCTCAGATTAACTCAACAAACTGGCAGCTAGAATGCCAAAGGTCTTCAAGGCTGTAATTGCTGCAAATGGAGGATTATTTGATGAAAGCAAAGTTTGAAGGACAAGATTATTATTTTAAGTACAAATCATTATTTGTAACGATGTCAATGTCTTGGTCATATTTGCTGTTCATTTTACAACTCAGTTGTTTAATAAAATGTGAGTTTTCTTGGAAAAACATGACATGTTTTGGAAGCCCCGAACTTTTGGGTAGTAGTAGATAAAGTAACTAAGCAGCCATTCATTCAGTTATATCAGTGTGTTGTATCTTATTGTAGACAGAGAAAAACAAGCGTGATTCTCACCTTGACTTCCTCCCATGCATCCCTCTCCTCCTTTAAAACCCTGCTGGTGTGAAGTGGCCTCTGGGGAACCTCCATTGATTGCTTTAGGGCAGAAGAAGTAGCATGTCTAACGTTAGTGCAGTATGCAGCAAAATGATTGAGAAGGAAATCAATAAAACATCAAGATGAAGGTCATGGTTTGGGCGCTTACATTGATCCAGGGATGATTCATGAACTCTGTGATGGTCATCCTTTGGGTCGGCTCAGTCTTCAGGAGGGTCCTGATCAGCTGTTTAGCTGCAGAAAGAAAATATGCACATTTATGCTTGTGTTTAGGTATATCCATCAGCTCTTTCATACAGCAATATCCAAGCTGTGGTACCAAGGTGTCATAAATAGAGATGCTCTGAGAAATAGTCTAGTCAGAAATAAAAAAATCTGATCCTTGCAGCCCCGTCTGTGAATCGTACTAAGCGCTACAACGCCGCCCTGACATCACTACTCTTTAGTCGGCCACCGAGTGAAGAAATGTTATCCATTTTCAGTGGCAGAGACAGCATAAAGTTGTAGGGAGCATTTTAATAGTAAACTGCATTTTACACAGCAAGTCTGCAGTTCATTCAGGCTGCGAGAGATAGCAAGACTTTCAGCAGCAACCAGAAAGCTTCTAGCTTCTAACCGCTATCTGACATGGAACATGCTGGACTGGGAAATTATGTCAGTCTTTTGTAAATGCTAGAGTTTAGGTAAGGCTCTACATTCTGTAGGAAATATACATGAATATGGATGTTTTTTATGCTAGCCAGGCTACCTCCTACAATAAGATGCGGAAGCTAGTTTACAACATAAACCTATCATGTTTTGTTGGTCTTTAAATATCAGTAAAATTCAGTTTTAGATTGACTGTCATCTTAATATAAGTATAATATAACTGCTCATGGCAGGAAGGCCTGGAACAAACTCTTATTGCTGTTCTTACATCTCATTGTCTTAGATAAAATCTGGAATCAGGTCAAATCTGCAACAGGACAAAGCTTCACAAAAAACAGAGATCGGAAGAAACGTAGAAAATTCCGACCAGCCTTTCTCTACTGCTTCCTGTTGCATACTAATGAGGCAATGCATTAACGGATTCACACTTATTTTAATGAAATATAGCAAAGTAGGTTTTTTTGTAGTGTTCTAGAGACAGAACCAGAGGAATGATCAAATTTCTTTGCTAGTGAAAAACAACACAGAGCATTCTTTTCATTTCAAATTGAGTTCGGCTGGATGTTCCACTGCTGCGTCCGTTGTTTGGAGAGAAAATAGATACCTATACATCATCACTACATAGCTTCAGCTTTCTTTTTAAAACTAGCAATTACTCATAAAATGAGAGCTGACTTTCAGCTTAGAAGGAAGCAGCCAAAGAAAATGAGGTGAAACACCCTAATCAGTTTCAATTTCCTGATCAGTTGCGAAATCCGTCTGTGCTCTGATTTATTTGATTTATTTATGATAGTTTCACACCCCAGCAGGAGCTTATAAAATTATTATGGAGTCTTGAAATTCTAACTGTAATTAAACAAAATCAACTGTGAAAGCAGAAATTTCCATAAGTGCTTTAAATGCACCATTTAAAACAATACAATAATAGATTCAATGATTTTTTTTTATCCCTTTTTTTAAATAAGCTGGAACTCCCACCACAAAAAGCACTATAGAAAATACTTTTGCTCAGTTATTTTACTGAATTTTTCACAGACTGCTTAAAAAATTCAAATTCGGCTTTACAGGTTTACCTTCTTCTGACACCTCTGACCATTCAGGGTTGGGAAATTCATACTGGCCCATCCTTATCCTCTTCTTCATCCCAGGAGAGATGGCCAGTCCATGGTTAGAATAAAAAGGAGGGTACCCACACAATCTGTTGCATATTTAAAAACAAGTGAAATTAGAGCCAACATAAAGAACTACAGGGGTTGGACAATGAAACTGAAACACCTGTGATTTTAGTGTGGGAGGTTTCATGGCTAAATTGGACCAGCCTGGTAGCCAGTCTTCATTGATTGCACATTGCACCAGTAAGAGCAGAGTGTGAAGGTTCAATTAGCAGGGTAAGAACACAGTTTTGCTCAAAATATTGAAATGCACACAACATTATGGGTGACATACCAGAGTTCAAAAGAGGACAAATTGTTGGTGCACGTCTTGCTGGCGCATCTGTGACCAAGACACCAAGTCTTTGTGATGAATCAAGAGCCACGGTATCCAGGGTAATGTCAGCATACCACCAAGAAGGACGAACCACATCCAACAGGATTAAATGTGGACGCAAGAGGAAGCTTTCTGAAAGGGATGTTCGGGTGCTAACCCGGATTGTCTCCAAAAAACATAAAACCACGGCTGCCCAAATCACGGCAGAATTAAATGTGCACCTCAACTCTCCTGTTTCCACCAGAACTGTCCGTCGGGAGCTCCACAGGGTCAATATACACGGCCGGGCTGCTATAGCCAAACCTTTGGTCACTCATGCCAATGCCAAATGTCGGTTTCAATGGTGCAAGGAGCGCAAATCTTGGGCTGTGGACAATGTGAAACATGTATTGTTCTCTGATGAGTCCACCTTTACTGTTTTCCCCACATCCGGGAGAGTTACTGTGTGGAGAACCCCCAAAGAAGCGTACAACCCAGACTGTTGCATGCCAAGAGTGAAGCATGGGGGTGGATCAGTGATGGTTTGGGCTGCCATATCATGGCATTCCCTTGGCCCAATACTTGTGCTAGATGGGCGCGTCACTGCCAAGGACTACCGAACCATTCTTGAGGACCATGTGCATCCAATGGTTCAAACATTGTATCCTGAAGGCGGTGCCGTGTATCAGGATGACAATGCACCAATACACACAGCAAGACTGGTGAAAGATTGGTTTGATGAACATGAAAGTGAAGTTGAACATCTCCCATGGCCTGCACAGTCACCAGATCTAAATATTATTGAGCCACTTTGGGGTGTTTTGGAGGAGCGAGTCAGGAAACGTTTTCCTCCACCAGTATCACATAGTGATCTGGCCACTATCCTGCAAGAAGAATGGCTTAAAATCCCTCTGACCACTGTGCAGAACTTGTATATGTCATTCCCAAGAAGAATTGACGCTGTATTGGCCGCAAAAGGAGGCCCTACACCATACTAATAAATTATTGTGGTCTAAAACCAGGTGTTTCAGTTTCATTGTCCAACCCCTGTAGATAAGCCAAAGACATAGAAAGAACAGAACGACCGACTTACAGAATATACATAATGACGCCCAAAGACCACATGTCG
The DNA here is from genome assembly GCA_036173005.1 of Crenichthys baileyi. Taxonomy (NCBI): domain Eukaryota; kingdom Metazoa; phylum Chordata; class Actinopteri; order Cyprinodontiformes; family Goodeidae; genus Crenichthys; species Crenichthys baileyi. The sequence goes on along the minus strand of JAHHUM010002020.1, from coordinate 416,290 downwards.
CATGACTTGTCATACTTCTCTGGGCCAAGAACCTCTGGAGCTGCAAACAGAATTGAATTAAAAGCAAGAAAAATAATGCTGAATGAAATTCTTTGGCTGTAGTTTTATTTATTCTTTTGGCTGTATGGAGCATTGCTTAAAGGAAAACTGTCCCTCCTCCACCTATTGCTGCACACTTTTCTCAGAAGCTGAATGAGGTCTACTTTAAGAAAGACACATTCTGTTCGAAATATTTCTGTTGTGAAAAGAAAAATCACACAGTAGCGATGTAAATTAAAGGATCACCCTCATCACGCTTATGTAATGCCATTTAAAGCTATATCTGGTTAGGCTATGAACAGTGTGTCTGTAAAACTGGATGAAGAGCACAAGACCAAAGGTTTGATCTTCTGTACAGTAGGAACTCCAAAACCACCAAGAAATGTTGTATCATAAACTGTATCATAATCAAATAATACATAAATACTATGAATAAAATTATAATTGTAATAATCAGTATTTTACGTTTTTTTAGAAGCATTAGGAATAATTGATACTTTTCTGTCGATAAGAAAGCTATTAGATCAAGTTTCTGTGTAGATACCATGAAACCACAGCATTGCTACTTAAAGTCATCACACTGTGAGAATCTCTAACCAGCTTATGCCTAAAAAGCAATTTAGAGACTTTGTGTAACAGAACATGCAGGTGCAGACTCTTACCAACATAGTAAGGTGTGTAGCAGGGAGTGTCTAAAGAGTTGTGTGAGGTTGTCTCCTTGGCAAAGCCGAAGTCTGTGAGTTTCAGGAGAGCTTTGGGCCTCTTTGAAGAATACAATAAATTCTCAGGCTGCAGGAAGCACATAGAAATACTTTAGAACCTGCACGTGTCTTTTAGCTCTTTTACTATAAGGAGGAAGAAGGGCAAAAATCCTGATTAATAATGAGTTTAACACTAAAATATGAAACAAACCTTGACGTCTCTGTGTGCAATATTGATTGCATGTAGGAACTGGATGGCCTCTCCTATGCTCTTCATGATATCAGAGGCCTCTACAATAAAGATATTTTAAGCAAAGTTACGAGTGATGGCTTGTGACGGTGTCAAACATGTACCGCGACACTGACTCCAGCAACACATAAAATCTCACCATGAATTGATTTTGCTGTATTTTTAGGTGTTTATAACCGTATTACCTTTCTCTGTGAAGGCCTGGTCTCCTCTGTCCTGGATTCGACTGAAAAGCTCACCACCGTCCATACTGTAGAAGACAGATGAAATAAATGGCGTGAAGAACCATACATGCAGCTGATCCACAGAGCGAAACACGTTATTGGGATGAGTTACACAAACAGAAAAATTTTTGTTTAAGAAACCAGTGAGGTGAAATCGAGGGGATCTGCTCAAGGCCTGTAATGTGGCTTGCTTCCAACAGAACAACATCCAACCACAGAAACCCAGGAAGAAGGAGTTATTTCAATGTCACTTCAAGCAGGAGTGGATGTCAAAAAAGTACCCCCAGGTACTAGTTAAAAGAGGAAAATGCTGAAAAGCAGAAAGCTCTGATCTGTTGCATAAGTAAAGCAGTGCAGAAATGTCCAAATATGGTACCGCTCTACTCGTAAGTACTTCACACAAGCCCTACTTTAACCGTCCCGCTGTTTCAAAGAACAGACGCCTCATCTGCCTCAAGCCTCCTTTCTAACTTCCTTTTCCCTGTAACTGGTGGTCTGCGGTTTGTCAGGTGACCAAAAAGTGATAATGGGGTTTTCTCTATTTAGAAATTTGTGTATTTTTTTTCTTTACCCTTTAGTCACTGTCTGAAATAAAATCTGAACTCGGAAATTTGAACAGATGTTTTCGCAGTATTTGTTGAATGAAACATACTGTATATTATCTTGAGAATATGATCATTCAGACATTATCAAATATATATGGTAACTCATCGCAATTACTGAAAGAATCCCAGTCATATCAGCATAGAGAGCAGACTGCTAAAGACTGATACACACAACCGGTCTGAACACAGCAGCTAATAGAAGTATGGTCTTTAACAGGGTGACTAATGGCAGCGACCTTTTCTCTGACTTATCAGCAGGTTTTTCACATTAAACAGTGTGATCGCTGGAAATTTACATAGACGTTTGAATTCTCAGCATGAAAGATAGCTGCAGGCTATCTTTCATGAAAGCAAGAGAGAAAGCAAGAATATAATAAAATAATGGTACAGTGTTCTTTGGTTTGAAAGCCTCACTTTGACTACTGATATTCTTTATGTTATTATGGCCAAATAGCTTGATGTTGGTATCGTTTGACCATACAGCTTTGTCCATTAGCTGCAAATGAAGTCGTAAAGGAGTCTGCACCCCCCAAGTCACTTGGTAAAGTAAAACCTTTTTCACTGTGGACGGCAACACCAGTGTTACAGGATTTCCGAGGTTAAGCTTGAGCTTGTTCCAGTTTTTGCTAACCACTCTTCTTTCATCTGAGGTTGATGGTTTGAGTCTGATTGTTGAAGCTTGGCCACACTTTGGTCTTACCACAGGACGATGATTCAAACACCAATTGAAACTGGTTTGGGAACAGATCATGCAGGCTGAAATTTAGTCTCTGGAACAACCCCAAACCTCAATGCAAGGGAAATGCTAAGACCTAAAGCCCCAGTCTGTGCCAGGAAACCAACCAACTTATGTCAGGCCTATCAAGTCTAATAAGAAGAGTGGTCAAAATGTGGTGTCAGAATTATTCTGGTCCTAAAGGGGTTGGACAATGAAACTGAAACACCTGTCATTGTAGTGTGGGAGGTTTCATGGCTAAATTGGACCAGCCTGGTAGCCAGTCTTCATTGATTGCACATTGCACCAGTAAGAGCAGAGTGTGAAGGTTCAATTAGCAGGGTAAGAGCACAGTTTTGCTCAAAATATTGAAATGCACACAACATTATGGGTCACATACCAGAGTTCAAAAGAGGACAAATTGTTGGTGCACGTCTTGCTGGCGCATCTGTGACCAAGACACCAAGTCTTTGTGATGAATCAAGAGCCACGGTATCCAGGGTAATGTCAGCATACCACCAAGAAGGACGAACCACATCCAACAGGATTAAATGTGGACGCAAGAGGAAGCTTTCTGAAAGGGATGTTCGGGTGCTAACCCGGATTGTCTCCAAAAAACATAAAACCACGGCTGCCCAAATCACGGCAGAATTAAATGTGCACCTCAACTCTCCTGTTTCCACCAGAACTGTCCGTCGGGAGCTCCACAGGGTCAATATACACGGCCGGGCTGCTATAGCCAAACCTTTGGTCACTCATGCCAATGCCAAACGTCAGTTTCAATGGTGCAAGGAGCACAAATCTTGGGCTGTGGACAATGTGAAACATGTATTGTTCTCTGATGAGTCCACCTTTACTGTTTTCCCCACATCCGGGAGAGTTACTGTGTGGAGAACCCCCAAAGAAGCGTACAACCCAGACTGTTGCATGCCAAGAGTGAAGCATGGGGGTGGATCAGTGATGGTTTGGGCTGCCATATCATGGCATTCCCTTGGCCCAATACTTGTGCTAGATGGGTGCGTCACTGCCAAGGACTACTGAACCATTCTTGAGGACCATGAGCATCCAATGGTTCAAACATTGTATCCTGAAGGCGGTGCCGTGTATCAGGATGACAATGCACCAATACACACAGTAAGACTGGTGAAAGTTTGGTTTGATGAACATGAAAGTGAAGTTGAACATCTCCCATGGCCAGCACAGTCACCAGATCTAAATATTATTGAGCCACTTTGGGTTGTTTTTGAGGAGTGAGTCAGGAAACGTTTTCCTCCACCAGGATCACGTAGTGACCTGGCCACTATCCTGCAAGAAGAATGGCTTAAAATCCCTCTGACCACTGTGCAGGACTTGTATATGTCATTCCCAAGACGAATTGACGCTGTATTGGCCGCAAAAGGAGGCCCTACGCCATACTAATAAATTATTGTGGTCTAAAACCAGGTGTTTCAGTTTCATTGTCCAACCCCTGTATGTATAGTTCCTTTGCAACTTCCTAGAATACAATTATCTAAATTGAGTGGGCGTGTATGTGTGTGTTTGAGCCTGTTTGCATAAAATTGACTGCGTTTCTTTTTGTAATCAACACAAAATGTGCACCCAACTCTTACTTCCAGTCAAGATGCATTATCATTGAACCCTTAACAAGCAGTAAACCAGGAGTGTCCCATTCTGGTCCTCAAGAGCGGGCAATTAATGGTACCCTCAGCAGAACTTGATGGGATGACCCTATTAATTCAGCTGTTTTGGACCATATGTGTCTCAGACATGCAGGGCTTTTGATGGCTGAAGTTGGAGACTCCTGTCCTAGATTGACAGCAAGATATTCATGCCCTTGATAAGTGTATGCATACTTCTCAGCAGCAATCCACATAAGTCCACTGACACCGGTGCGGTCAATTATAAAGACAACCTCACACAGGAACACTACCAGAGAATTTTACAAGGTCTTAGCAAATACTAACAAAAGTGCAACTAATGGTTACCTACTTCATCTGAGTATGAGAAAACTCTCTCCAACTAACTCCATAAGTTTCATTTAATCTTTTTGCTCGCTATGACTGCATGAGTTTCATATCAAATCATCAATACCAATTTCACATTTGCTGAAAGACTCAAGTCTCCAAAGACCGATTCCTCAGAGTTACGAGTGGTTACCGGAGAGCCAGACTCAGAATTAGAGCTGAGGGACCCCCCTGCAAAACCGCAGCACACTTCAAACTTCAGCACCGGTTAAATTTTGCATTCTGAGAAACGGACACCAGAAACCATAAGCTGCAAAAACAACCATCTTTTATGCAAATCTTTTTTTTTTCTAACATAGTTCAGAGGAAGTAGTTATTCTTGAAGTGTCTTAACCCACACTCTTCCTCCACGCTCCTTAAAACTGTTGACAAAAGCATGAATTATGTTTTACAAAAAGGTGAGGATTTTGATTAACAGTGGAGAGCGGGTACACGATTCTCACTGAACCAGCAAAAACATAAAACGCCATTCTTACACACACATCAGCCTACACTCTTTCACATCCCATCAGCAGTGTGAAGATGTTTCACCATCTCAGACGATAAAATAAAGACCGCAAGTGACAGCACATCTGCAGTTGTTTAATGATTTCTAATAAATCCAGACCAAATATAATGTTGGTCTATGGGTTTTATATGTATATATAAAGAATGTCTGGATTATACATTTTAGATTAGTCAGTTCTTTGCTAAAACCATCTGTAATCTAATATGTTTAAGCTAAATATATTTATGCTTTACAAGAGGTAAAGGTGCTGAATTTTGTGATTTAATGGGGAGACTTAAAACCGTGACCCTTTACACAACATGGGTCAATTTTTCAAAGAGCCAAATACAGGTTAGACTCAATGACTCATTTGTCAGACAGAAGAACAATCAGGTCATCTTGCTGTTTCTCCAAGTGTGATATTCTAGGAAATCTTTTGATTTCATAAGAAAAACTACCTTTTTCTTCAATTGTCATTCAATCTCTCAAGGAAATTAGTCATCACTTACAACACTACAGCATGTGCGCCTGTCAGCTCACACGTCTCTGCCTTTGTACAGCAATGACAACCACACAGCAAAAGAATGCACGTGTGACAACTAAATGGGGGTTTGGTGGTTTTAAAATGCAACAAGGTGGAAATAGAAAGGAAATAACAGCAAGGTTGTTTAGAGGAAATGGGTCATTATGCACCAAGGTCATGCTGAGCAAATTTACAATAATCAACCTGAATAATTTTCACATTTGACAGTTTAAACTTTGCCTTCTTAACACTAGCATCTGTGAACAATAATAATGATAATAATAATAATAATGCATTTTATTTAAAAGCGCCTTTCAGAGCACTTAAAGACACTGTACAATCAGAGTAACGACAATAAAACAAGATAAAACCCATACAGATTAAAAGTTCATGGATCAAGCCTATCACAGTGAGTAAGCATTCTTAAACAGATGGCTTCTGAGTTTAGACATAAACAAAGAAAGTGTGTCAGCAAATTTTCAGAGGGAGAGAACGCCAGAGAAAGCTCCCTGTGGTGCTGTGGCGGGCAGGAGGAACAGTAAAGTGAAAGTAGGATAAAGACCCAAGGAATGCGGGAGGGAGCAGAAATGCAAAGGAGATCAGAAAGGCAGGGTGCAGTGAGGTTGTAGTTAGCCTTGAATGTATACAGAAGAATTGTAAATTGTATTTGAATTTAACAGGGAGCCAGCGGAGCTGCTGTAAGACTGGGGGGATGTGATGTAAAGAGGGGGTTTGGGTAATGAATCTAAACCCCTTGAAACTTGTGTAGGGATTTCTGAGGAAAATCAAAGAAAAATGAGTTACACTAATCAATGGGGAAGGTGACAAGGCTATGGACAAGAATAGATGCGGTGTGCGGGAAGAGAGGGATGAAGACGATTAATATCGTGTAGATGAAAATAAGCAGAATGGGTAATGTGACTGATGTGAGAAGTGAAGGTTAGAGCGCCATCAAAGATGACATCCAGACTCTCAACCTGAGGTGAGGGGGAGAGTGTAGACCCATCAAATGAAAGGGGAGAAACTGTCAGCTTTGGAAAATACAGATTTGGTTCCCAAGAAGGATCTCAGTTTTGTCATTGTTCAGTTTAAGGAGGTTGGAGGTGAACCAAAGAGGATATTTAAGATAGGCATGGGGTTAGGGAAGGGTGTGGGGTGTGGAATGTGGCTTACAAGACCTAGAGCTGGGCATCATCTTGATGACAATGAAAATGGATGTTAAATTGTTGGGAGGTATTGCCTTGGGGAAGAAGGTAGATGAGAGCCTGCACTGACCAACTGGCGCCCATCTTGACTGAGATCTTCAACAAGTCACTGGAGCTATGTGAGGTTCCCTCCATCATCATCATCCCAGTACCCAAGAAACCCACCATCAAATAATTAAATGACCACAGGCTTGTCGGAATGACGTCTGTGGTCATGAAATTCTTTGAGCGACTGGTGTTGAAGCACCTGAAGGACATCACAGGCCTTCTTGCTGGACCTCTTGCATTTTGACTACCGGGCAAACTGGTTGACAGCTGATGCAGTCAACTTGGGACTACACTTCATCCTGCAACACCTCGAACACTCAGGAATGTACGCCAGAATCCTGTTTGTGGACTTCAGCTCGGCTTTTAACACTATCAACTCAGACATGCTCCACTCATCCAGCTCAAAGTCCCAGCCTCCCTCTGTCAGTGGATCACCAACTTCCTGAGGGACCGGCAGTAGCAGGTGAGGCTGGAGAGCATCTTCTCCCACACAAGAATCATCACCCCGGGCACCCCCCCGGGGGTGATTTCTCCCCCTCCTCTTTCTCCCTCTACAAGATGGTTTCCCTCGCGACCAATCTGTGAAACCCTAAAATTTTGCAGATGACACCACTGTTATTGGACTGATCCAGGACATTAATGAATCCGCATACAGACAGGAGGTGGATCAGCAGGTACACTGGTGTGTTCAGAACCACTTAGAACTTAACCCACTAAAGAAGATGGAGATGATGGTGGACTTTTGAAGAACACAACTGCCACATATCCTCCTCACCATCCTTAACAACACTGCATCTGCTGTGGACCACTTCCGGGCAACTCGAGAAGTACAACCTTCAACAGGAGCTGCTGGTCATCTTCTACACTGCCATAATTCAGACTGTCCTGTCTTCATGGCGGTTATGAAGAGGAGGAGAGCTTGAAGGCAGAATTTGATCAGGGCTGTTGGGATTGAATCAAGCATATGAGTGGAAGATTTAGAGTTACAGATGTCGGAGATAATAGAAATGCTTAAATAAAGAACTGTATTGTGAGTCTAAATGAAATGGGTAAATTTGAACAAATAAGGATCGATTTAAGTTGAAGATGGTCTTCTAAAACCTTTGCTATTATTGTTATACCAGATGTACTAAAATATCACACAATTTTACCATAAGCCGAGTACTCCATGTGTTCACTCGCATCACTCTAAGCAATAAATACATTACTATTCATGTTTATCCATTTATAAATACATAATTTTTCACATATTGACCTTTTTACATTGTTTCATTATCTTTTGAGGGATGCCCGTCTTCAATTCCTATCAGAAACACACTTCTTGGTTGAATGAAAATAACTAAATTGACTTAAATAATTTAAATTACAACTCTAAATCTGCCCAGGATTACAATTAGAAAAATAAAGATTTACTATAAAACATTGCTTTTGTTTTCCGGTTGTAGAGAAGTAAATAAAATAGGATAAGCTTTAAACGTAATATAAGCTTCTAAAATAGACATAAATATAGTTTCTGTATTAAAGAAGATAAAAATCTATTTAATTTAATCTAATTTTCTCTTCGTTTTTTACATGTATAAAACATTATTTTAACAAATACATATTAGTGTAGTCATGCAGCATTTACCGGTGTCTTTCACAGAAAAATAGCAGTGTTACATATAGACAGCTGATTTGGTTTATTTTTATACAGATTCAGCATCCATCCTATCCATGGACAGTCACTATGTACATATTCTGGGTTACTTGTCAAACCAGCTTTTACAGTTTAGATTGTGTTTATTTAGTAATTGTAAGTAGCGATGCATATATCGACATTGACAACAGTATCGGACGAGATTAGTCTTTTTTTAACATATCGTATTGGGGCATGTTTGAGAAGCAACGCAAGTGGTGTGGTCGTTTTGTGGTCGGATATTGACATTGGCCTGAATTTAGATATCGGTGCATCCCTAATAGTAAGTCTTTGCTGTGTCTGAGCATATGGCCTAGACAACTGTTAAAACTCACCATTGAAACATGTAGAGATGTAGGAGGTTTTTCCATTCTCAATAAAGCTGAACTGGTCACAGATAACAATTCATTAAGGTCTGAATCAGACCTCCCACCCTACAATAGTTTTCAATGATTATGTTTTACTTTGTATGTTACCCTTTTCTTTAAGGATGCTTTTAGTTTAAAAATATTTATTATTCGAGTAACTTAGTAAGTTAACAGTGAATAACTTAACACTGTGCAAGAAACTTAACACTGTATAGTAACTTAATACTGTGTCGGAAATGACACCGGGAACATATAATATTTATTTATTTTTAAAGCAATGACTACTCATGCTGCAGCATTCCCTATACATATGGGAATTTTGAGTTTGTGTATGCGTGTTGCGTGTGCATGTTGGAAAGATTGGGGAGGGAGGAAGATTTTATTGCACTTCAAACCAAACTACACTGACCTGTAAAAAGAACTTACTGGAACTAAAGCCCCTATGCCAAGCTGTGATCACATAAGATATGTACACCCCTTTTAAAAGTCAAAAACTTAAATGGGTAAAAAAGAAAAACATTGCATAGTGTAACTGACTCACTTGTTTGGTCACTGTCACATTTGCAGGACATGGAGTTGGACACTTACAATGTTGGGCTTCTCATGACTGATCATCAAAGTTGGATGCATCAGTCATCCTGTGAAGCACTTCTGATAACTTGTGATACAAATGGACTTGTGAGATCTGTATTATTCACACACCACATGTTGAGTGGGCAACCAGATAATTACGAAAAATCATCAGTCCTGGCAAAAACCGGATACATTTTTCTTAGAATATTCAAGGAGGAAAAATGTGCAAGTGTCCACCACTTAAGATTTTCTCTCAAAGACGAGTCTGCATGCAGACAGCGATGTGGATTGTCTGGTCCGCTGGTACAGTCAGAACCTCCTGGGGCTTAATCCGCTCAAGAGAGTGGAGAAGATGTGGACTTCTGGAGAACAATCCACCACACTGCTTCCCCTCAGCCTCCTCAACATCACTGTTTCGTTTATGAATCACTTCCAGTTCCTAGGAACAAGCATTGGTCAGAAGGCCCAGAAGAGACTCTACTTCCTGCAGCTACTCAAGAAGTACAACCTTCAACAGGAGCTGCTGGTCATCTTCTACACTGCCATAATTCAGTCTGTTCTGTGCCCATCCATCACCGTGTGGTTTCGTTCATCTACAAAAAGGAACAGGTCCAAACTGTATCAAACAATTAGGTCTGCGGACAGGACCCCTCCATCTAGGGCCTGTACAGGTCTAGGGTCAGGAAAAGGGCAACTAACATTTCTGCAGACCCCACAAATTCTGGACACAAACTGTTTAGACTTTTACCTTCAGGTTGGAGCTAAAGAGCGCTGTCTGCTAAAACCAGCCGCCACAGAGACACTTTCTTTCCCCAGGCTGTCTCTGATGAACACATAATCAAAGAACCCAGATCGATACCATGCATATTTGCGTTAATTCAACAGTGTCTTCCTTTTTTGAGAAAACACTGTATAGATATATATTCATAAAAGAAAAAAAATATTCAATTTTCTCTATATTTATATTTAGAATGTTTTTATTGCAAATTTGTAGTCAGATTCTTTGTTTTGTGCACAAGCTTGGCGAATAAAGCTGATTCTGATGCCACACAAAATAAAAAAACGAATGAAAGATGTCATCTAACTGTTGAAAATGTGACAAAGAAAACAAACCTGTGAATACCTAATTAAACCATCAAATGTTGATTCATGAAAGTGATTACAATGGAAAAAACCAGACAGATACAGCTGGCATATTCCTCTTTAGCAAGCAACTTAGATCTTTATCTACCTATTCGGAACCACTCACTGCAGCTGGGTATGTGTGCTGAGCTGAGGATGTGATGAATCTAAACACGTGACCCGTTGAAACTCTGAAAGAATCACATGCTGCCAGAGCTCAGTTGGAGTTTATTAGATGGCAGTAATTTCAGAATAAAGCTGAGCAATTTGAACCCAACTGACCAGTCAGGTCGCTGAATCATCCGGATGTCGGTCATTCCTAGAAACTTATATTATTATATTGACAAAAACTAATTATTCAATAAAAATGTACACTACCTGGCCAAAAAAAAAGGTCGCTTTAACGATTTGACAAAGCAAATAGCTATGAGCTTCCTATTAGACAATTACTGCATGGGCGATTATCTTTCAGCTGGCAACAAGTTGTTTAACTCCAGCTGATGCAATGAGTTGCTTCTCGTTTCTTAAACAACTATGTTGAAAGAAATCATGTGGTCGTGGAAGAGATGTCAGTCTGTTTAAAAGGGGATCAAATCAATAGCAGGCATCTAGAAGAGGAAACATCTAAGGAGATTGCAGAAACTACTAAAATTGGGTTGAGAACGGTCCAGAATGTTGCAGAAAAAAATTACAGAATCTTATTGAAACAATGACAGTGAATGAGTGCTGTATTTAAAGGCGGTCCAACAACATTTTTGAGTGTGTGACCTTTCGTTTTGGCCAGACAGAGTATTATTAACATTATTCAAAATTTGTAGGTTAGAATTAGGGCTCCCAACTCTAAAAGGGACGTCTGAATACCGCTATACAGACGGTTTGGCCAATAAACTAAGCGAAAACAGAGCTAAGATCAGTTTTATAAATGAACTTATTGGTAAACATATACAGATAATTGTCACCTGATCTTGTTCATTTAAATCCTGCAAAAAATGTTTGATGGATTGTTTAATGCTGATGTCCGGGGCCAATCAAGGTCAAGTCGAGTTTTAAAAATTAAGCATGAAAAACACCAGATGAAAATATGTATTTGAGATTATATGATAGAAAAGTGATATTAGAACACCAAATTTGAACTGATATTTCATGACATCTTAGAGACTTGGAGCAATAAATGTGAGTTTTCAGCTAAAACAGAAACTGGAAAAATACAAAAAGTTAAAAAAAAACAAGACAACCGAACACTAAAACTGATTCCCCAACTGTAAGAAGAGCAGCTATTGAGTGATGGTGTGTGCAGTGAACCTGTGCACTCACCACTCCATGACAATAAGCAGACACTTCTTGCTTTGATAGAGATTCTCATAAACATCAACGATGCGCACAATATTAGCACACGGGGACGCCCTCCAGTGAAGCTCCACTTCTCTGCGTGCCTTGGGACAGTCCTGCAGCATCTGGCCACGAAAACAATAAAGAGTAAGTGTGATGAACAACAGATTTATTTGTACTGCACTTTGAAAAACATAGATTACATAAAAAACCGGCAGAGTCACAGTTAAAAAGGCTGAAGTCAAGAGTTTTTAAAAGGAAAAAGTTACCACCATATGACAGAATGTTGCACCTTAACAAGAGGTAAAAATAAAATAATGAGCGACAAGGTGAAACCCAACACTTGCAAATAGGAGTGTTGGGCTGCCACCAGATGGAGAAAGGTCAAAAATACATGAGTATTTTTTCCATTCAGACTTGTGTACAAGTAGCCCCCTCTGTCTGCGGCACTTGGTCAACACATCCCTCAACCGCAGTGGATGTTGTTTCTGCCGCTGGCCTTGTGAAAACTAGATGGATTTCAACCAGTCATTTAATATAGGTTAGTAGCTTCCGTGTCCATCAAAACATATACATTAAAAGATACATACGCCTAAGCCCATTCAATGACAAGTCAAAAAGGCAGTTTTTCATGTTTTTGGTTTAATAGACTGACAAATTAGGTGTACTGAAGAGTACACAGTGGACACAGTCTATCCAATAGTAGAAAAAAAAAAAATGTTTGGTGTTTTAAAAAAAAAGGGTTGAACCAGTCTGTAATAGGGGGGGAAATTAAAAGAAAACATTAAAAGCCCGAAAATCTTTCAAACCCGACAGTGGGTTTTTTTAAAAAAAAATTAAAATTTTTAATTATTATTGTCCCAATCATACTTGTGCATTTATATACAGTCTTTTGTGGTATATTTTATTTGTAAGCCTGAATAAAAAACTGAAAAAAGTAAGGGGGGGGGTATGATTAACAAAAGTAAAAAAGTTTAGACCATTTTTTTTTTACTTTTTTCTTATTGTCATGGGTGAAAATAAATGCAGCAAATGAAAAAATGTAGCCGTGACAATGAGCCACAGTCTATCCACTTTGTTATGTTACATTCCAACCCTGCCCACTGTCATAATACAACAGAATAGGCTTCATTCCACCGAGTAAAAAGTTTCCCCTCTAGCCTCTGGTTTTTCACAACGCAGACCAGTCAGTGGAACTGGATGCTCATAAACCACCAGTTTCCAGAGGAAAAACAGGATTAAAAGCTCTAGCTGTCCAAACGGTAGAAGAGAAAGTAACAATTCAAGCTGAACCTTTAGAGGTTGCAGGTTTTAAGTATTTAAAGCACTGAAAATCGCATCAAATTTAAAAAAAGGTAATGAAAGGTAATTTACAGGGGCAATAAAAGTTTCTAAACCCGTCCCTTAAATAGAAGTGGCCAAATCAAAAAAAGTTAGGTAATAACTTATATGTCAAAAAATGTTGATTTAGAAATAAATTATCCCAAGATTACGCTGCATTACAGAACAAACAAGGGGAGAACCTACAGTGAATCTTTGGAAAAAATCTTGGATAGTATTGAGTTACTGCAATATTTCATTTTTCTTTAGAATGAATTAAGTATTTTTAAATTTAATTCAATGTCAGTCAGATCGAATGTCTCAAATTCAAGCTTCAGACACAAGCAGAAGACAGTAAAAATAATGCAAGGATACCTCGACCACCAAAAAGAGTACTAATTGTTAAATGTAGCTGTACTTTGGACTTTTGGGAGATATTTCTATCCTCTCTACATGTTAAAGACACTAGAAGTTTGCTCCCTTTTCCAAGAGCCATGACCTTCCAAGCAGCTTAAGCTTGTAATGTTTCACGCAGATTCTTAAAGAAATTCAACAAAACCACAATTATGTGGATAAAACATGAATTTGCAAAATAGTCATGATACCAAAATATATAATTGCACTTCAACCACTGATCTAGACTATATGGTAAAATACTTACCTTTATGACAGCACTGTAAAAAAAATAAATATCATGCATGGATTGTTTCAGCTCCAGCTTGCTAAATTGTGTCAGAATAACACTTGAAACAAAGGCCTTTGGATAAATGAGACTGAAGTAGAGACACATGAACATTACCACATATGGTTAAGCCCAATATATCAACACAAATAGCTGGGTGTTAGATTTCCAGCATGGTGGTGGAGCTGTGGTGATTTAGGCTCATGTTAAAAACACCCCGTGTTTTAAACAGATTTGAGTCATAGAAGCAGCCAGGGAAGCACCATCAAGCCTACGACAGAATGACTGTGAAAACAAAAAAAATAAGAAAGCAATGGGTGCGGCATGAAGGCCAAAACATCGGTGCTTCACCGACGCTGGACTGTGAGCACAAGAGCTGTGCATAAACTACACAAACTTTTATGAAATGAAGCAATAAATCAAATTACAAATATATTATTTCTTACTTAGCTAGTGCTGCATTCCAGTTGTACGTGGGAAGTTGGAGGTTGTGAGAACTCGGGTGGAACGAGCCCCGACATTGGAACCCAGATCATTTTCTACCAACTGTTCGAGAACTTCTAGCTACAGTTTATAAAACGCTGCAATATACACCGTTACTGGCTTTTACAGAAAATAGCCGTTAGCCTGTTGATCACAGAAAACCCTAAGCCAACCCCAGCTTTAATTGGAACAGTTTTCTATGGTGTGAAATCAAGAAAAAGTTCAAATTTCTGCTAAAAAATGCAGCTTTTACAGGGCTTTATTGTCAGGCTGCACCAATAACATTTCCTTTGCATGAAATAACTCAAATATATTAGGAAGTTAATTGAACTTAAAAAGAAAGGAGCCTTAGAAGAGTAAAACAGGCTCATAAAAATCCCTGTAAGGACCATTAGAATTACCAGTTCAAACCAAATTAAGCTTCAAAAGGACAATGTCCAATCTATAGGCTAGGAAGCCAAACACAGATCAATTCTTTAGGCAGAACAGAAGACAGCAGGCTGCCAGAATAATCGATAGCAACTATTACCAGGAAGATCTGGCACACCCAAACCCTCCCTGCTTTTAAATCAACACAGACGTACAGCACACTTCAAACCTTAACAGCAGAACAAACAGTTTGACCTCCTTCTAAAGAATCACTACAAAATAAAAAAACATACATAAACAACTCAAAAAGACATAAACACAGTGATGTAACACATTTAGAAAAAGAAAATCAAAACACATAAAAAAGTAAAACGAAGCACTACATTATACGTCCATTTATTTCTGTATTCATTGTTCTGTCTTTAAAGCTTCAAATGCTTTTCCAAGGTCTGCATTAGCAAATATACAAACATCTTTTTGTCTCCAACTTTATTTCTGGGTGATATTTTGTTATGATTTAGACATTGTGGACATCAACGACGGTATACGTGCTGGTATGAGAGAACACCAAAATATATTATATATATAAATAAGAAATATTGCTTAGGGAAAAACACTGTCAGTGGGATATTTTGCAGAAATAATGTGAGATTTCAGCTTCAAACAGTGTAGTAAGATTAGTGAATAATCGATGAAATATTGAAATACTCGTCAACTAATTTCGTAATCGACTAATCGTTAACCGCGTATACAGACGCTATAATATGCTACCTGCTGAAAGAACAACCCACTCAGAGCAGTAATTTGGCGAAAATTGTACGAAAAATATAAATATATTGTATTTAAGATGAAAAACCTCCTTTGTCTATAAATATACTCCATCCAGTGGCAGACTTTTAGCTTCACCTAGTACAAATCCTGTAAAAAAAAATCTCCTATTTAGCACCTTTTGCTATCCGATTAATAATAGATTAATCGATAAAATACTCGACAGATTCATAGATTAGCAAATAATCGTTAGTTGCAGCCTTAACTGAGATGACCATTTCTTTGTGCGTTTAGCCCAGAACCGCTCATTGAAGCAGAACCAAAAACATTTCCGGCTAATCCGTATTTTCTATTATAAAAGAACTTCTGAATTTGTTCCCCCATCGGACCCTAAAAGTAAAAATAGGATAGGCACAATATCCAGTCATATCCTATAAAAATAAAATGAAATTTAAGTGCTAAAAATAAAAATAAATAAAAAAAGTGCTTCTGTCCTTCAGCAACATGCACTTCTGCACATGAAAACAGACTCCTGTCACCTCATTGCTGGTGTCCGAGCAGTGCGCCCCCGCCGCCCTTTAATCACCTCCTGTTTGCCCTTTTAAGCTAAACAGTGAAGCTTATTAGGGAGGCAGATGGGAACACAACACCCTTCCACGAGCCAAACAAAAGTTCCTGAGTAAAACAGCAGGAGGTGTGAGAAAGTTCAGCAACAGAAGCCCCCTTCCTCCACCTGCTGCAGTGAACCAAGAAACAGCTCACTGGCTCGTTTTATCCGGCGCAGCTCCGCTCTACTCTGTACGGTACAAGTTGTGTTTCCATGGACCCGCTGACGGCATAAGCCCCGCCTCCAAAATTATATGTATGACCCACTCCGGCCATTGTGGTCCTTAATATTATTATTGTGGCTCTTGAGTTTTATTAACTTTTCCCCGCCCTACCTCAGCGTAAACATTCTCATTTCTTTTCCTCCCATGGCCAATCAGTGAACAGCAGTCTGTTCAAGTCAAATGTAGGCCTGACTAAGCCCCGGTCGTACTGCTCAGTAGCAGGGACCAAAAAACTAGCTACCGTTACGGAAAAAACAGTAATGGAAACCCTTGCAAAGCGAGCCAAATGGAGTCGAGTAGGGCCAAATCAAGCCAGTGGATAAAGGGGCATTAGTCACACTGTGGGTGCAGTGCAGTGAAAATGTGTGGGGAACTTAGATTATGCAGAGGTGACAGGTTAAGCTCGGCTCAAACAGAAAAGCTTCTTACTGTGACAAACAGAGGCTAAACAACAAGCTTCCAGAGAAAGATTCAGTTCATGCTTTTGACTTGTTTAGTGTGGAAGCATGTGTCAGAAAGATATCCGTTTAAAGACACCTGCTAAGTTATGGAGGGAAATTTGTCTCAATATTATTCAATCAAACAAAAAACTAATCTCAATCAAAAAATATTAAGTTGTGATCAAAACTGTCAGAGTTGAAACAATTTTTTTTTTAATGGAATATTTTTTTTGGGGAGAAAAATAAATGTTTTAAAAACTTGTTTTGATGAAAATGACTCATTTTTTCTCACGAAGAGAAAAAGTTATCTACAAAACAAACTTATTTGCGCATGTCAAAAATCTTTAGTTACGACTCTCGCTCTTTTGGTTTTGACGCTCTCTGTTTTTGGTTGAACTCAAAGAATTTTGAGTGCTGGAAACATGAACATCCTGGGCGGGGCCTAAAGACGAACGATATAAGACGTTTCCCTATTGGTTAGCGCTGACTAAAGCGGCAAACTCTGATCCCCCCCACCTCTGAACTTCCGCTCGAACTGCAGGGCTTGTTGTACAGAAGAAAACTGTGAGCCGACAGTCAGAAATACGCGGTCACGCCAGCCGAAACTAGCTCTCTCTAGAAGATTAGCTTCGCGCATACAAGGTGCATTACGGTAATGGAGCAGAAAGGACCCGATCCTGGCAACGGTTGAGAAAATAAGAGGAAAACAGAAAAGGAGCATTTATATTAATTACATTTTTACAACTTTCACATTCATGTTTTATGTAAAAGAATAAATATTTAATATTTTACTGTACAGTTTTGGAGAAATATCTTGTCAAAGTACCTCAAAATGCTCAACCATTATATGCATTTGTCCCACTTTCAGGAATTTATTTCTCCAAAACCATGACATGACATTTTATGACATGCACAAATAAAAGTTTGTTTTGCAAATAACTTTTTGCTCTTCGTGAGAAAAAATGAGTCATTTTAATCAAAAAAAGTTTTTTCAAACAATTTTTTTTTCTCCCCAAAATAAAATATTCCATAAAAAAAAAGTTGTTACAACTCTGAAAGTTTTGATCACAACTTACTATTTTTTGATTGAGATTAATTTTTTTTGATTGAATATTCCAAAAGTTTTGACCACAATTTATTTTTTTGATTGAGATTAGTTTTTTGTTTGATTGAATAATATTGAGACAAATTTACCTCCATACTAAGTCACATAAGACCATCATATAATCAGCTTTTTTTTTTTTTACTAAACATTAGAAACCAAATATTCACATACACTATAAAACTAAATACATAACCTTTCTTTCCTCACTGTCTGACAAAATATCAAAACTTTTCCTGTTTTAGCTCAGTTAGTATTACAAATATTTTTATTTCCTAAATGCTAAACTACTGAGAGTTTGGGTTTTTTTGTTCAAATTCATAGGGTTACGTATATTTTCTTAGTATTCATTAGAATTGCCTTTTAAACTGTGTGAACTGGACCAAATGTTTTGGGTATCCTTCCAGTAGTCTCTCACAACAGTTTGCAGGAGCGTTGGTCCATTCCTCCAGACAGAACTGGTGCAACTGGATCCGGTTTGTAGGCCACCTTGCTTACGCACTTTGTATCTAATTTGTCGGTACGATTAGGGTCACTGTGCGTTTGGAAAACCAGTTTGTGCCTAAGTTTGAACAGCTAAGAGAAATAAGTTTGGTAATCCTAAATGACCTAAAACAGGAAGTGTTTACATAAAGTCAGACAGTGAGGGAAAAAAAATTAATCAGGGGAAAAACATCAGTTGTCAATAGTGACTTTTATATATATATATAAATAAACGTAGAGACTTCCACTTTACAGAGATCAACTGTCAAACTGACAGTTTTAGGCAACAGTCAACCACTGAAAACAAAGCAACCTCAGCCAGTGTTCTAACAGAGGAGGAAGTGAGAATCTATTACATCTCTATGGTACGGATGTGTTGTTTTACAACCTAGGCTGTCGCACTGTCTGTCGTCTCACTTCCTGATACAGAATGAAAGCTCCTAATGGAAAAGGAAGTGGATGTAGAAGAGCCTTTGAAACGCAACAGTGTGAGCGATAAGGGTAATTTGAAACAACAGATAACGCTGTTTATGGAGGTACAACAGAGAATAAAGGTGCAGGATATAATTCTGACTGTCAAACAATCTCCACCCCACGCTCTGGCCTGACTTCACTAACGCATCCCTTTAATGACCTCATGACTCATAGTATGGATCCCGTTTTGTTACTAAGAAATTCAAGCACTAGCGTGTTTTTAAATGTTGAACCAATGACCTGACCCAGTTTGGAAGAGTTGTGTATTTTGTGCAGATACTGAACATCTTCTCAGGCAGCATAAAGAAAAAATAAAAACCATTCCCTCTCCCCTTTACCAGCCATTCATTATTCAATATTTAGTAGGTACTAAAATGATGGCATAATGGACTTAATAGAATCCAGCATATTGATCATCATCACTGCATTGTTAGCTGCAGTCATTTCTGCTATCTAAGTAATCTGGGGCATTCCTTTGTGGGATACACGAAAGTACCAAGCAGGTCAATTATCCCATTTATTGAATTGTGTGTAATTGTTTCAAACTAAATCGACGACCTCAAAAAAAACATATCTTGCAATGAAACTTAGGTGAAAACTCTGTAACTGCCTGTATTTTTAAGATATGCTGATTAAGCTATTGCTGCCTGATGATAAATTCCCTATTTAGCAAGTGCAACCTGCCAATTGCAATTTTATTTTGACAAATTCAGATTTGTTTCCCTAAGGAGATGCGGTACAGGGTCTCTGATATAAGTAGAAGGAATCTCAGGATTTTCTTTAAAAAACTCAAAAAGGAAAGTGCATGAAGGTACATGTAGGCTGAGGCTTTTATCGGCTGAAAATGCATCATGTCAATATTTAGGTACATATGGACATGACAGCGCCATGCAGTTGCTGTAGACTTGTCAGCTTCAAATCCATGATGTGAATCTCCAGTTTACCACAACAAAGGTGCTTTATTGGATCTAGATCTTTTGACTGTGGAGGCCATTGGACTACAGTGAATTCATGGTCATGTTCAAGATTTAAGTTTGAGATGGGAGTGGGCGATATGACGATATTAGATCATGAAGGGTTAGAAAGTGCTGACAAGTCAGCAAAGCATAGAAATTGTGGGATAGTCTGTGAGGTAAATTCTATGTACTGTAGTTCTATCCTCCTGCTCAGACATTTCAGTTTAGTTTTCTCCGTTATCTAAAGTTTCATAAATTAACTCATGTAGGAGGGAAGAAATGGACACTCATTTTAAGGAATAGTGTGGCAGTAGTATGTTAGTATTATAGTTAGCATTGCTGTTTGAAAAATAAAGCTACCATTAATGTCTCCTGCAGTTACCTTGCTATTAAAAGCTCTCACTTTTTTATTTGTTCATCGAACGCATCATTTCAGAGGGGCTACTGCAGATACCAACAAAAGGCAGTAAACGTGCAGCGGGAATGTTTTAACCACCATAGAGCACTAAATGCTCTACTTTCGACTTTATCACTGTGCAAGCAACACCTTTTGAAGATGTTTTGTCCTCACAACAAGCAGAAGGAAACTAAAGGAATAGTCATCTTCTTCAATAGCTACTAGCTAACTGCTGAAGTAAGTCAAAATGAAACTGCATTTAACTGTATTGTGGGGCTCTTCTAAATGGTCTGTTTGACTTGTTACTAGTTTGTCAGATGTATTGGACTACAAGCCATGTATCAGTTTATTTTTGGTAGCGCAGCTAAAAATATAACAGTATAGGCATCCGTTTTCTAGCATCAGTTTAGCTAACCTAATCAATAAGAGCCTAAACCTTGCAGAAAGAGCTCCATTTTAAATTTAATTAAAAACGCTCACAATAACCCCCCTCGTCACTGGAAGTTGAGGGAGACTTTGTGGAGCCCGGCGGGCCTGAGCCTTATCCGTTCGAGTCGCTGGCTCAAGGTGCTGACTCAGCGATGCCCGAAGCCGGCGCTGTCGGGGCAGTGGAGGACAGAATGGATCCAGTTTCTGAGTGGTAAAGTGATGTTAGCAGCAACATGTGCTAACATTCAAAGCAGTTACAAACTTTCAGAAAGTTTACATTTACATGTAGATTTACATTATCTCAAGTAAAGCATATGATCGAAGGTATAAAGCATAAAACGCTATGATCAATGCTCGCAATTCCAACTCCTGACTCGGTACGGGGGCGTGTCTGAGTGAGATGGTTTTATACCCGAGCAAGGGGCTGTGATGTAAGCATGTACCAAGCTGTGCCGTTTGAACCAATAGGAAAATACAACTGTAGGAGCCACCCTTCGACTCATAGAGGGCAGCAATGAGATGATTTTAGGACAAATATTGCTGAATTAAAAACGTTTAGATGAAAATGGAAAAATTTGCACAGTAACAGAGATAGCACCCATAAGGCCCAATTTATACAGTTTATTTGCAAAAAAAGCTGATTTGGGGTTTAGTTACACTTTAAGCAAGAATAAGGATGTTGTGCTAAACAAAACTAACTGCAATATGATGGGGGCAGCTATACTTAATGCTCTCCATATAAAATGCGTTTTCTAGTGTTTTATGATCGTTACTTCAGTTTCATTATGTCCACATTAGACTTGCTAAAAAAAAATCATTCCACTATGGATTGTTCTGGCTACCATTCATAACAGAGCAACAAGACTTTAAATAGTTTAAGTGAACTTTACAGTATGATAGTTACTCTGGCTTGGAAAGTACTCGTTCTTACAGTTAGAGAGCAAGTTCCTTCTCCATCTATCGAAACCACAGAACCACATCCTCACAAACACACTTCAGCCCACACAGAAACAGAAATACCAGGTCCGTGCGAGTGTGTGGACAGCTACCCAAACAGTCACACATATGAGAAATATGTATTCAAATACAAGCTTGGTCTCAGTCTGGACTAATAACTGAGTCACAGGTTTTCTACTTTCAACTCCAAAGGATTTAAGAACAAACAATGGATCAAAAAAAATTTAAATAACAGCCAATATTAGTAATTGGTCTTGGCAGCATACAGTTCACAGATTTTTCAAAAGGCATATCTTTGGGCAGCACAGCGTTGCTGCTGCAGTGCCAACACAGGCCCTGTCCCAATACCCACACTACACCCTACGCCCCTCTATGAAGTGTGTACTTTGTACAAGTGCATGTAGGGGTTGAAGTGTGCAGGTTACAAGCGTGCAAAATTGGAGAATTGGGACAATAGAGGACTTGCACCTCTGCACCGTAACTGAAGCATCAAAAAGGGCGGGAACCAGCACTGTTTTCACAGTCTTGCTGCTAAACAAACTATTTAAAACTGCAACAAGAAATTATTTTGAGGAGAAGAAAGTGCAGGAAGCGAAGGAGGCTTATAGACCGGACTCTCGCCGTGCCAGTGTTTGTTTGAAAGGTAATTTCAGTGTTCTGGCCTACTGACTGCCTAGACTAACTCTGAACCCAGTGGTTTCTTACAATGTTGAGCCTGGAAAACCAGTAAAAAAATATATTTGTCGGCTTGCTGTCTAAAGTTTACGCAGTTCTTATTATTCTGATTTGATGGTTGATTACGTTGATGGTTGTGATTGTTTTTTGCTCAAGACGTCATCTGCAGCAGTGAACTGTGGGTAATATACTTAGGCGAAGTCCGCTTAGATGCGGGCTTCGCCTAAGTGTGGATTGAGAGCGCAAAGGGGGCGGGGCTAAGGACCACCCTGGAGAATTGGGACACACTACGCACTCGAACCCATTAACGGGAACACGCATTTCAGGGACACAAGGGTGGAAGTGCGAGTATTGGGACAGGGTCACAGTGACTAGTTAGTGCCTCTTTTCTATCAAAGAGCATAAAAACCGTGTTCAGCAGTCTGTGCGCTAATTACTGAAAAACTGCCCGTAAAAAAACAGTAAGACTTGCGTCCTTATTTTTCAAAAGTGTTTTTTATATATTTTGTTGTACATCAGATGTTAATTTTAGAGAAAATAAAAACAATTTAATTAACCTTCAGCTTCACAGTGGAGCTTTCATTGTAGCTTAAGTATGGACAGGCAGTGCTGTGCAAGGAAACAAAATGTATCATTCAATGTTGGCTTCAAACAATCACAAAAACAAAGTAATAGTCAAACGATTAATAATTTATAGCATTATTTTGAAATATTCCACTTTGCAAATATGCTCTTATTTTGTAATGTCTCCCGCTTCTGACACATTTAAAGGCAGAACCCACCTGCATTGTGCCAGCTGATCACAGTAAGTAAAGATAGCAGAGGGGAGAGGAGGAGAGATGAAACCTCACTCTGACCTGAATCACTTGATGCATGGTCAGTACGAAAGTACCACTCCTGCAGTAGACGGCACCATTTCCTACATGAAAAAAGTCGGGCATAGAACGACCAAAACAGTGAAGAGCCAAAGTGACCAGCACCAGCAACAACAGCCGCAAACAAAACACATCTGAACAATCTCCTGACATTTACACATGGACTGATCCACTAGCAACGAAAATAAGACGACACTGGCATTGATGGACCAAGATGAGGGCAAATCTGTTTGGCTGCAAGACCTTGGTCTTATTTTTGATTAGTCATGACCTTTTTTTATTGAACATTATTAAGAATTGATTTAATATATTAATTTATTTTTGTATTAAAGTTTGAGATGCTCCGACATAAAAATTTAGCCAGATTTGTTTGGGCTGATATTGATACCAGATATTAATACTGCTGTTAGGACTGATAACAAATATTTACTGCCATTAAATACATACTTCCCTACCGTTTCAACAATGTGAAAATGACCATACCGCTAACATTGCCTGTCTGCTTCAGTTACTGACAATCCTGCGCTGCATCACTGTCACATGACAAAACAAATACCACATGGCTTTACTTAATAATGATCTATGTCGGTCAATACAAGTGTCACTAATGTTCCTCTTGTGCATTATGTAGTCTTTTGCAAATCTGAACAAATAATGAGAAAGAATACTGTAACGACAGAAAAGAACAGGTAAGTGTCAAATGTTTATCTAAATAAACAGAAAAAGAAACACATTACTACAACATTTTAGATTTTTAGTTTTCAAAAACCAGAGCTTAAAAACAAAAAAGTTAAGTCAGCCGAAATGTCTCCACCAACAGATTAATAGTTACAAAACAGCTGCTACTGCTTTAACCAGCTCACCTTATGTGACAGCTACACAATTTCAAAGAAAATAAGGCAGAAAAATTCTTATCACAGGAAAAAGAAGATGGAAAACTTTATATCTACCGATGTCAGGTTTAACGTAAAAATTAACTGGTTTATCAGGTTCTACAAATCAAAGCTAACCGCAAGTGTTTTACAGGTTACACCATCAGTACTTATTCAACCAAGACAGAAAAGTTTGTGAAAACCTAACAAACACAGAATAAAAATCAGACACACACAACTCTACAATTTAAAAGGGGTCTACTTTCTTTTTACTGTGAATGAACATAAATTAAATGTAGTAGCTAACTGAAAGCAATTTAAAGGGAATCATCTCAACAATGCATAGTACAAGGAAACTGAGAAAAATGTAAGAGTGCAGTAAGAAGTAAGGTGTTAATAACTTAAAAGGACAAACCGTGAAGGAAAAGCATCTCAATCTAACAACCTATGAACAATGAATGTTTTTATGACTAAAAGTCGGAGATTTCTCTCTTCGGGTCAAACGTGCAGCGACAGGTAGAACAGAAACATCTGTTTATCAATGAGGAGACATACAATCTTACACTTATATGAATAAACAGCTGTGAAGAAATCCTTCAGAGAAACAACACATCACCTCTGGACGTCTTTCCTCTTTTTGTGACTGATATATTGCCACAGTTATTTCACTGTATTCGTGTTGTTTAATGTTTAATCAGACATAACGGTGCAAGTCCAAGTGGCTTTATTATCCCCTAGACATTGTTGTTATTGCAAAGTGGTCATAAAACAGCATCTAAGTAAAAGCAGTTCTATTTTATTCTAAGAGTAAGGCTTTGTAGTTCACTCATCATAAATTTAAACAGCCAGATACCCAGTTCCTCTTTTCTATGCCAGATTACCACCTTTGTTTACCTGCAGTGACACTTAAAAGTATAGTATTCAAAAGTATATACACTCAACTGCTAAAATCTCCCAAAACCTTGTTGGAGAATATTTTATGGTCTGATAAACCAACCTTTTTTTGACATTTTTGGCCATAAATCTTAACTGTATATTTACCTCAGAAACAGCACTGCACATCTTCGAAAGCATGCCATACCCACAGTGAAACACGGAAGTGGCAGCATTGTGATCTGGAGTTACTTTTTCCTCAGATGGAACTAAAATTATTTTGTCAATGTTGAAGAAAACTATGATTACCAATCAGTTTTGACGACAACACATGTTGTATCTGCAAGCAAGCTGAGTACAAAGAGGAATTTGACTTTTCAGCTTTACAATGAATGTGAATCATCATCAAAATTGGCAAAAGAATGGCTTTGTGAGAAGGAAATGAAAGCTTTGAAATAGCCTATCCACAGATTACAGCTAACTCTGTGATGTCACCCGAAGAGGGGTTAGGACAAGAAATGTCCCCACGATCTGATGGATCGGAGGAACCTTTGCAAGGCAAAGTGGGGAGATAATAACAGGACACGCAGAGGGATGCTGATAGACTTAAAACGTACTTTAAGTATTAGTTTGAAGGTCTGCACACTTGCAACTGAGTTATTGCCTATGTTTTTCCACCTTCAAAGGTTTTCGTTTTTCAGTTAAATTGTACAGGATAAATGTGGTTTTACTTGTGGAGAAGGTTTGGTTCATTTTACAAAATCCAAGCCTTTTAAAAAACAGGTGTGTACACTTTTGGTGGGCCACCAATAGGAGTGATTTTCATAAATTGTAAATCTGAACACAGATTGTAACAACATCAAAATTCCCACCAACATGTTTAGTCAATGGGATGCAATGTAGAGCAGTTGGTAGCACTGTTGGCTTGCAGCAAGTAGGTTCTGTATGGGCAGAAGCTTGTCCCATCAGAAACGGAATATGCTCAGACTGAATCTGTATTCACGTAATTTGAAATTAAATGCATTGGCTTAAAAATTAATTTTACTTCAATGAAACTGAATTTAATGGTTTGAAACTGAAAGAAATTCTACTTTTTTTGTGTCACTCATCCGGGTCTTTGAGAAACCCACAGAGTAATCCAACACACGTTTCACATCAGGTTAAATTTCCTTTACGGCATTTTGAGCCGGAGCAGGGGAATTTATACGAGCTTGGCGGATGTCAATCACCAATTCAAATGAGCGTCTATAAGAAGCGCCATGTCAACAAATGACGGTCTAACTGTAACAGTAATGCTACCTGTATCTATTAGCTAAAGACAGCAAATTAGCATATCGTACCGCCGGTGTTGCGTCGGTCTGCGTTTCCAATCAATATACAGGGGTTGGACAATGAAACTCAAACACCTGGTTTTAGACCACAATAATTTATTAGTATGGTCTAGGGCCTCCTTTTGCGGCCAAGACAGCGTCAATTCGTCTTGGGAATGACATATACAAGTCCTGCACAGTGGTCAGAGGGATTTTAAGCCATTCTTCTTGCAGAATAGTGGCCAGGTCACTACGTGATACTGGTGGAGGAAAACTTTTCCTGACTCGCTCCTCCAAAACACCCCAAAGTGGCTCAATAACATTTAGATCTGGTGACTGTGCAAGCCATGGGAGATGTTCAACTTCACTTTCATGTTCATCAAACCAATCTTTCACCAGTCTTGCTGTGTGTATTGGTGCATTGTCATCCTGATACACGGCACCGCCTTCAGGATACAATGTTTGAACCATTGGATGCACATGGTCCTCAAGAATGGTTCGGTAGTCCTTGGCAGTGACGCACCCATCTAGTACAAGTATTGGGCCAAGGGAATGCCATGATATGGCAGCCCAAACCATCACTGATCCACCCCCATGCTTCACTCTGGGCATGCAACAGTCCTGGTGGTACGCTTCTTTGGGGCTTCTCCACACCGTAACTCTCCCGGATGTAGGGAAAACAGTAAAGGTGGACTCATCAGAGAACAATACATGTTTCACATTGTCCACAGCCCAAGATTTGCTCTCCTTGCACCATTGAAACCGACGTTTGGCATTGGCATGAGTGACCAAAGGTTTGGCTATAGTAGCCTGGCCGTGTATATTGACCCTGTGGAGCTCCCGACGGACAGTTCTGGTGGAAACAGGAGAGTAGAGGTGCACATTTAATTCTGCCGTGATTTGGGAAGCCGTGGTTTTATGTTTTTTGGATACAATCCGGGTTAGCACCCGAACATCCCTTTCAGACAGCTTCCTCTTGCGTCCACAGTTAACCCTGTTGGATGTGGTTCGTCCTTCTTGGTGGTATGCTGACATTACCCTGGATACCGTGGCTCTTGATACATCACAAAGACTTGCTGTCTTGGTCACAGATGCGCCAGCAAGACGTGCACCAACAATTTGTCCTCTTTTGAACTCTGGTATGTCACCCATAATGTTGTGTGCATTTCAATATTTTGAGCAAAACTGTGCTCTTACCCTGCTAATTGAACCTTCACACTCTGCTCTTGCTGGTGCAATGTGCAATCAATGAAGACTGGCTACCAGGCTGGTCCACTTTAGCCTTGAAACCTCCCACACTAAAATGACAGGTGTTTCAGTTTCATTGTCCAACCCCTGTATTTGACATAATGAATGACATGCGCCAAGCTCATGTACACTGCTCCACCTCAAAATGCTGTAAAGGAAGTTTAACCTGGTGTGAAACATGAATCTGTAAATCTGTTTCTGAATCCCAGTCTGGAGTCTTTCTGTATGGCGTTTGTATGTTCTCCCCATGCATGCGTAGGTTTTCTCAGGGTTCTCCAGCTTATGACCGTTTGGTTAATTGGTCTCTCTACGTGGTTGTTTGTACTGTGTGTCTTTGTGTTGCCTTGTGGCGAACTAGGGACCTGTCCCGGGTGCACCCTCTCTCTCACCCAAATGACCACTGGCGACTGGCACCAGCCCCCAAGCAACTCTACATGAATACGTGGGTATAGACAATAGATGGATGGTTATTTTCTTAGCAGTTTCTTTCAGGCAGACCAGTCATACAGTCAACGCCCCCAACTTTCCTCTAATGTATTTACATTCTACCTTTGAAAAGTCGTCACAGTGCTTAGCTTGTAAAATCCTAGATTAGTCGAACACCATGTTGCTTCCAAATACTTACAGATTCCTTCACCGTAGCTTTGATAAATAGATGATAATGCCCAAACATTACGAAGGAATCCAGACATTAAACCAGCCCAGGTTATAAAAACACAGCTACATGGATACAAACACTGAGACATCAGATGCGCTCAGAAGATGTCTGTCTGAATCACATCAAGGGTCCATAAAGCCATGTCTTTCATGGGGAACAATCCTTTTACATTTTTATTGAGCTTTTCGTGTCTAATTTAAACAGCTGTTGCAAAAAAATTTGCTAACTTTAGTCTTAAATGATAAAACTGCACATTTTCACAGTTTTGGGCTTACAGTTATTTCAAATAAATCTGTCTGAAAAAAATTAGATTTTCTCTTTGTAATAAAAACAACTAAGAAGTGAAATAGCAACATTTATATAGGTAATATAATTAACTTTTGATGGCCTTTGGCATTTCTTTGGCAAAGCGGTGGGGGGGGGCCTTCCCACTTATAAATCTAGGAGACTGCAGCAAAATTTAGGGTTGAGCTGATTTAAAGATAGCATGTCTTGCCAATCTGAAGCCATGATGTATATTTTCCAGAAAATATTTAATTTAAAAATAAACTGTGGCTGTTTTGTTATTTTAGATGAGTTGACATGATGAGGAATTCAAACACTGACTCACAAAAAATAATATTCAAAATTTATGTTAAGTCTTCTTTATTATTTTACCACTTAAAATATGTAGCATTCTTCCTACAACAGTGTATTCACCTACAAATTTAAGGTGTAGCCGATAAAACAGCATTTTTAATTCAACATATATTTAGGTGGGTGAAATTTTAAATAAAAAATCTAGATAAAGTCAAATTTAAACAGAAAAAATCATTCATTGTTTTGGCATTTGGTACACTTCAGTATTAATTGAATAAATTTTATGAAGTAGTTAATTTTATCCATCTTATCTTAACTTTTTTTTAGTTTGTTCAGGTTTTTTTTTTTTTTTTTAATGGTAACATTTTTTAAGTATAAAAATGTCATTACTGTAAAACCGCACCGAGGGCAGACCAATCAGCACTAGAAGTATGAATAAAGTCAATGTGAAAGCTATTGATTTCTAAAGACTGGTTATAATAGCCAGGCTACATTACAAGGGTGTAAAATATTAAATTTAAGGGCAACTTCCAAACATACAAGTTTTGCCGGTAATAATGCATAAGTCCAACTGATTACATAAGTGGTTTCCTTCATAGAGGACAAGATTAAATTGTGTTTATTAAATCCAAATGAATGGGGACAAAAATCAGGTAATACTGAAAAAGACAACCTCAATTTAAAGTTTGGACTAACCTTCTGTAGAAATTAGAATAAAATTTGATGCAGGAATCACACACGCTTTAGCAATGTTACATTCGCAGATACTTGCTCCTGGAGGGTAACCCAAACTTAATGAACACAATAGATGAGATACAAGCAACTCAGCTAAGAAAACCAAAACAATATTTTGCAAATTATTTAACCTCCATATGTTTACCTACTGTAGGGCGCTAAGAAGGCAGTTTCATTTTTTTTTCCCCGCTTTCTGTTCTCTTTGTTTTAGATGTAGGGATATTCTATACACATAAAACTTATGTATTTATAAGGTTAGTGTATATAATTTAAGCAGTAGTAGAATAAGTAATAGATAAAAACCCAGTACACTGTGATTCAATAAATGTAATATTTATAGTTCATAAAACTCTTTAATCTCAGTCAGTTTTTTTCTAAGAGAAAAGGTACCTTAATTGTTTAATATAAGAGTAAAGAAAGTTGTTTTTGTGAAAATAAATTCTCTTCAGATATTAGCTTAACAAGCTTCCCCCAAGTTGCCAACCAATCCGTGATTGTCTGCACCTCTACAAATGGCAGCAGGGGAAGCATCAAACCTGCAACTTTTTGATTCTAAGACAACTACTCCTCTCATTTTGTCATAGCAATACCTCAACCTTCAGTGCATCTGTCGCCCCAACTACACAGGAAGCCATCATTTAAAACCCAGGAAGGAGTTTTCATGTTTAACAGCGTTAAACATGAAACACTGATGGCGCTCCAGGACCTGTGGTAGTTGCATGGTTAACCTTCTCAATCGAGTTTCATGGACACAGGTTTTAGCTAATTTTGTTACTGGAACTGTTATAGAGGCACCATTTACTGTGGCACTAGAGGATGGTAATGACTTTTTAATCACACTTAATAAATGTACTAAAATTAAAAATAGGATTTTCTTTTCTGTTTTAAATTTAGCTACTGCTATAAAAGTCAGCATTTACCAATTTCAGGAGGGAGGCCAACAAATGAAGGTAACCCTGTATGTTTTAACCACCTACAAGGGTGGGGTTCAGCCGCCACCACATGACGCATCGTCCAGCAGACAAGAAAAACAAATTTATTCATGGCTCAAGTCTGCCGATTTGTGACGTCTCTACACACTTAGGCATGACACTTTTGGTGTGTGTAATTTATGAGAATTTACACGTTTCATCCATGTGTCCAGTCAGTGAAAAAGCTATTTACCATAAGGAGATTCGGAGTTTAGAAGTGAAAACCCCAGGTCAATACTGTCTTTTTTCCTGTAATGTTGTCTTGGCAGCACCCACCTCACCCTCCGATTATTTTTAATACTACACAGAGCCCCCTATTACCCTGAAATACACAAGCTGTTTCACAAAGAAACGTTCAAGAAACACTGAAAGCAAATATCACACTTTTATGAAATTTTTACATTCTGTTTGATATGAAAATTGAGAAATGTTCACGTCTTTATGAGTTTATTTGGTGACGGCCCAAACACACAGAGCAGCTTGGAGAGTATAGTTCGCTGGGAACTCTCTTTATGGGCTGAGTTTAAAAATATACCCGTGTACCTGGGCATAAAAACCAGACACTCCACAAAAAGCTCTAGTTTCTACAATGAAATTTGCCATCATTAGGACTCAGATACAATCTCTCAAACTGGGCATCTGTATCCGTTTTCCTTGTTCTTTTACCAATGAACAGAACCAGTGTCACTGGTCAAAGCTGTGGTATCTATTCTTGTGTGCTACATCAATTCTGTTTGACATGGATATGACATGACATGTGGCAGTGTCCACAACCGTATCAGGCAGCTCACTTTGAAAGCCCTGCAGTGTAAATCCAGGAGCTTGTTAGGTCTCAAAGGAGTTTTATGTATACTGAAAAGCTGCTCAAAGATGGTCACAGGATTTTCATAATTTCTTTCTTTGAATTAGTGAAATGCCTTAATGCTGCGAACTAGGGCTGGAGCAAACGATTATTTTTTTATTAATAAATCTGCAGAGTGTTTTTTCGATTAATCGATTGATAATCGCATAGCAAAATGTGTTGGAGTTTTTTTTTTTTTTTTTTTTTTTACAGGATTTGAACCAGGTGAAACTAAAAATATTCCACTTTAGGAGTTGTGGACAGAGCTTATTTACAAAGAAGGTTTTTCATCTTAAATGCAAAATGCATATATTTTTTGTACAGTTCTGGCCTAATTACTGCTCTGAGTGGGTTGTTCTTTGAGCAAATTACATGTTTTAGAGTCTTTATGTTCAAGATAACAATTAGTCCATTACTAAATTAGTTGACGATTATTTCAATAATCGCTTAATCACAATTAATCCAACTAATTGTTTCAGCCCTACTGCAAACAACCTTTTGTATCTGAGACATTTGCAGAAACCGGCTGGCCACACAAGTCACAAGACTTAATATGAAATTAAAAACTTTTACACGCACAGCACCCAAATATAAAAGGGTGTCAAGATCAGGTCTTAAACAGGAACTGATCACACAGGAACTGATCCAGAAGGAGTCGTCAAATACACCACAAGCACTTTTGTAGCCAAGAATTACTTAAAGCATGCTGCAACATCGCTTTCAATTTCAGTAGCCTATTTTCTACTTTTCTGCCCTTTGGACACTGTGAGCAGTTTTACCTCAATCTTTAACTTTTCTAGTACGAATTTGTGCAACGTCAACATAACTAGAGTAAAACTATAACTACATCATACAAAGTACGCAACCTTGCTAGAGATGCACCCAAAAATCAGCTGGTACCCAAATCGGATTATTTTACTTGACCCACCCAGATTAGGTAAGGTTGGCAGTCTTTTAAAAAATGTTCGGTTATGGTAAAGGTCTACTAACTCTTCAGTGAATACAGGACCTCGCTGTGTGGAGTGAGAAGCAGTTCAATGTTAAAGACCACTTCCCCAATTGACCATTGCTGAGCTGGGCTGTCCTAACAATAGTTAGGGGCAAGGTTGAAGAGCGCCGAGGATGCTCTGAGTCTTGGTCCAGACGTGGACAAGTCTTAAAGGAATATTCCCCCATTACTCAGATGCATAACGGCCCAGAAGGGTTCTAAGGAATTACCTCCTCCCCAGGCAGAAATGTTTGACTTTATTGTGAAAAATAAGGACCAAAAAGCACAGAGTGCCTCAACGAAAGAGTTAAGGTTTAAATAATCTTGCAAGGGGTTCGTTTAGTCTCAAGATTTTACAAAAAGTTGAAGTCATTAATTTTAATCTGTAGTCGAACATTTTACTTTCCTATATCATGTCACTGCAATGTACTTTTTTAAAATGTTCATCATGTAATTGTGTCATCGTGTAAAGCACTTTGAATTGTCTTAATGCTGAAATGTGCTTGCCTTGCCTTACACATAGAGACTGTTACTAACAGCACTAATTGTGGTGATTGCATATTATAAGCTGCTAAAGACAGTTTACAATCCCAGCTCTGTAATCATGCCTTGTTTATATGTGAAATACTGTTTAACTGCAGAGCTGTGTACCACCAACTGCTCTCCATCTCACACACACACACATTGTAATGCCACCTCTGGTCTAATATAAAAAATTAATGTTCCATCATGGACGGAAAAGCTGCTTAAGACTCCTTTATAAAATATAAAAGAAATAAACGAATCACATGAAAACATGATAAATATCAAGAGTTTTTGTCTCTTAAATATTAAGCTGGACATCGCTGTTATTTATTTTCTAACTGATCTTGTAAAAAAAACTAATATCTTAAAATATGGAGCACATGATGTTTTCTTTTGTGCAATAAAAAAGTGACTATCAATTTTGTGGATTTCTAAACAACAAATGCTGAAATTCGTTTTTTAATCCAGATTTTTATATATATTTTTATTTATTTTAAAACATATTTAAATCAGGCAACAGGCATAACAGTATTACATGTGGAAAAGTAATTACCAGGCCCAGCTCCAGGTTAGGTTTAACATGCGTCTCCACAACCTTGAAAATGATTATGATTTACTAGAATCTGACTGATGCAGAAAGGGACTGTAACTTTGAGCTGTTTAGGAAATCATTGTTTTATTTACTAGAAAATTGTTATTCTGATAAACATTCGGTTTTCATATACCCAGAAAGAACGAAAAGGTATTTTTATTCTTTAATTGAACCAAATCTTTATTGACAGGTCGTATCTTTACAGAATCAGGAATACGCCGCAAAATGTCTGATCGGTCCATCTTAAACCTACGTCTTTTTTCTTTGCCACACTTCATGCTACCACAGTGGCGCGACCTCTTGAGCTTCGGTGTGGCGTCCATTTTACATGCTCAAGTCAAACACCTGTGATGTATTTTTCTGTTATAAATCCACAACTAAAATATTGGAGTATAATATTTACCTCATTTAGCTATAATACATTAAGAGTTAAGGGTTTAGGTAACATGTCACACGCAATAAAATTATAAATCACACCCTTGAATATTTCGTTCATTTTTCTTTAATTTAGTAAGTAGGTTATTAGCATTGGGTTTCAACTAATCAACTCTTGGGACTTCACTTTCAGATCCTATGAACATCAGAGTACACAAAACTTCGTACTTATAATAATCGTAATTATGTGAAAATACTGGTCGGGGCTACTTTACCAGCAGCACATTGTAGAGAACAGCAGTAAGATTACACACCTAAAGCCACAACAGAGCAGCTTAACAAGTTCCATCATGTGCTCCTTGTATGAAGCTGGTTTACCAACAATAGCCATTTAAAAGTTATTTTTAAAATCAACTCACTTAAAACACTGGTCAGATTTATGTTAAACAGCAAGCATGTGTTTACACTGTTTATCACACCCAAAAGCTGTGATCTGCCACACAGGGTTTCGCCAGATAGTGATTTATTTGGAGATTTTGCATAGGCGGTACCTTAACAAACATCACACCACACTTCTCAGCGTAGTCCAGCAAAGCTAAATTCATCCTTATATGTCTTTGCTAAACGTGGACATGCATCAGTCTGTTGTATGCGGGTTTATCTGTAGAGACCGTTTGCTCTTCATTAATCATTGACCAGGACAGAAAGTGATCTTCATGAAGGAGATGCAATTTAAATCCAAAATTTGCAGCTCACTAAACAAGTGTCAACCATTCAAGGAGAACTGGGGAAGAACCTCTTTCCACATGAAACATTAGAACCAACATCCAATGGCGTTTAATTTCCAGATAACTAGTTTATTACTGGGTAAATAAGTAAAGCTCGTCATGGTGGGTTTCCTGCCACCAAACATCACATTTCAACAGGATGCAGTCGCAGTCGCTCGTTGACCATGTGTTTATCTTGAATTGGTAAACATGTCAAAACGTTTAATTGGTACTGTGCAGAGATGTACCAAGAAATCAGCAGGCAGTCAGAAACTCTAAAATCCGACCTTTTCCAATCAGTGAACATATTGTTCGTATACTGTTGACAAAAACACTTCATTGTGGACATAGTTACTCATTGAAGAAGAATCGATGTAACAGCAAGGTGTTTTATAATGAAATCAGAGGAAGATATGTGAAAATAAGCTGTATTTTACACATCTACAGTTCATTCAACTCAGCCAAGAAGCTCTGTTTTATCATATCGAATTTTATATCATTATGGAACACACTTGATTTGGAAAAGGGCTGTAAAAATACGGACATCTGCATTACAATTACGGTTTACAAATTCATCCCAAATATATATGTATCACTATGGTCTTAAATGTGTTAAAAACTAGCTTTTCTTTCTGTTGTAGCCAAATTACTGCAGAAAAATAAATGTTGACTTCATGGAAAAATAAGTGTCCAGTTTTAAGCTTTGGCTCAAAGGAATGACTAATTCCCTCCATTTGGGACAAAAAATAAAGTTTGCTTTACAAAAAAAACAAAAAACAAAAAGAAAAAGTCATAACTGCCACTGTACTGTCTGACCTTTTATCTGTTATCTAGGAAATTGTATCCAGTTTGGTAAATCTCTATTTCCTTCTTCTCTGGCCTTTATTGAAAATAAGACATTAATGGTATATAATTTGAAATTGCACGTGGAACTGTTTTAGAAGGGATTAATTTGGTTATCTGTGAAACTGTGGTTGGTTATTTGCTGAAGTCATGGAATAATACTTTTTTTTTACTAAACAGTAGCAACTAGGCAACTATAGTGCTTAGTGGAGGAGGGGGACAGCTCATGTTGAATACTTCTGCACGTTGTGAGGAAAAACATCTTCAAAAGCATTCCTTGAGCAGTTATAAATTGATTAAATGGAACGAAAGCACAGGGGAAACTGCGTTTTAAGAGGAGTCCAAAAACCCGGAGTTTTTAATAGCAAGGTTATCAAATATTTTTCATTTTGTGATTTAATAAAGCACTGATATTTTAATAATGCTAGCCACACTAACAGTGTTTTCCTCAAGACAGTTGATAATCTCCACTCTATAATTATTTTGTGTTTGCTTTAAAATATTTGTAAAACTCTGTTTTACAGAGGCTGTAAACATCTCCAATGATGTGATGTGGCCTCTGCTTCTCATATTCAGGATTAATGGCCGCTCATGGCAGCAAAGATAGAAAAACATATTTTCAATGTTGTTCTAATATCTTATTACATACAGGGTTTCTGCAAGTCTTCCTAGTTCAATGTAAGACACTGATTAAGACCCACTTGAATTAATAAAATAGCTAAAATTTTAACTAAAATGTCTGTTTTCCAGCTATTGCATGTTCTTTTACCTTAAGATATTTTGGGAGTGGAAATTACATTTACTATTTAAATATAAACTCACTTTTCTTCTTGTAATACAGCCAAAGCAGAACAAGTAAGAACAATCCGAATTGAGAAACATAAGCAACAACTACAATAATTGGACAAAAAGTAAAACACCAAAATGTATTTCTATGAACTTCATACTAATTAGATCATTTATTAGGACATGTCTGACGGCTGTAGCTCACCTTTAACGCATATTTGTCACCGGTCTTCCTCTGGAAGATTTCCACCACCTTGCCATTGATCCCCAGCCCGAGCACCTGGCCGGTTATCTTATAGTCGTCTGTTATGGCGTTCTTCTTAATCTGTAGGTGGGGTCTGGCGTGAAACTGGCCTGAGGGGTTCTGCTGGCCCGCCGGGTTCGGAAACAGTGGTTGGTTCTGAGCGTTAGACAGCATAATGTCCACAGTCTTGGTGAGGTAACCTAGTTGCCCCTTCTCGACTCGAGTCTTCCCGACTTCGCTGGCCTCTGACAAACGGAACACGGCGAAACAACAAGGCCCAGAGACTAGAAGGGAGTAATTCTGATGTTACAGGAGTTACAGTCTCTCGGTTAGCCGACAATGCTAAGTTAGACAGTTGTTAGCATGCTAGCTCAAATCTATTATGTGATCTATGATTTTCGGCTAACAACTGAGCTATCTGTTAGCTTATCCATCTCTGGTGGTGTCCGCCTTCCACCGGTTCCGAAAAAAACGCTGAAGGAACTTTTCTAAAACATCCTCTGGGTTAGCTACATCGGTTGGTTTCACTATAGAAAAATCGTGAAACCTGAAAAATGAACTTAAAGACGACAGAAACCCCAGAAGAAAAGACAAATAACAGAGAAAGTCCGACACCCACAGCTTCGACAAACACACTTCACTTTTCAATGGACAGGCAGCCAGCAGGTTTCACTCCTCACGTCATAGCTGGGGTTTTTTTTCGGTGCTTAAAGGAGAAGTACGACAGAGGAAACGACACAGCGACTAGAGGCGAGCTACAAACCATTTAATACAAGCACAATCAAACCATCTCATTGTCTGTATGTTTTGTTTGTGTGTCATATTTTGCCCTGCAAATCGGTCTTTATTTCGTCGTTGCATTGTCTAAAGGAAAAGACCCTCTAACAAAGATGGTACCAACGAGGTGGGACAAAAATAGACACACTGATCTCTGACCAGAAGCCTTCGGGTTACCTCAAGGTTAGGGCTTTTTTAGGAATACCAGACTTATCAGCTGATCTGAAAACTGAGAAAGAAATGGTAAATGGACTCAATTTATGTAGCAATAATCTAATCATACTAGCCCCCTCAAAGCACTGGACTAGAGCCACATTCCCAGTTGCACTAGCAAACGCACACACAGTTATACACTACGCAGATTGGTTGGAAATATAAGTGCCTTGCCCAGGGACACATCAGCATCTAGCACGAGGAAGTTGGAATCAAACCCACAACTTCCAGAATGCAGGACAACTTATCTTTCCACTGAGCCTCAAAGGTCAGCTAAAATGTGAAAGTAAAAGTAGCTAGAATTGGTGACGAACACTTCTCACAAAGCTAAGCTATTATCTAATCTGCTCAATAGTCTGAGCAGTCAAGATAATACTGATCTAAAGTTTATTTAGTCCACAATAAGAGCAGTGTACATCCTATAATTAGCAAAAATGTTAGCTATTATGCTTAAGTATGTTGGGCACTAACTGCTATGTTTCCTAATAGTTACTCCATCAAGCATCCTTACAGAAATATGTAAACTAAAATGAGCTAAAATTTTAATTTTAGCTAAATGACAAACGTTAGCATGTGGACTATCACTGGCATGCTGTCTGCTATTAACTTATTCCATCTGGTATGCTTACATTAGTTCATGAGCCAAGATTAGATAAAATGCTAATGTTTTCTAAAATACGAACATTGTCTTGTTTGCTAATACTAGCACGTTGGCTCACATTTACTTACTTTTGATAGTATTTTTTACTATACTTTGTAAGTTAACATTAGCTAAAATGCTATAAAGGGCTATCACTGGTTGACTAACATTAATTTAGTCCATCTAGTATGATAACAACAATATGTAACCTAAATTAGCTAAATGCTAGTGTTAGCTAAAATTGCTAACAATACCATGTGGGCTATCATTAGCATACCTACTATTATAATTTAGTTCATCTAGTATGATTACAATAGTTTATAATCTAAAATTAGCTAAAAAGCTAATGTTAGCTAGAATGCTAACATTATCTTGTTGGTTAACTCTAGCATGTTGACTAACATAACTTAGTCATCTAGTATGATAACAATGGATTATAAGCTAAAATAGATTAAAAAGCTAATGGTACCATATTGGCTAACACAAGCATGATGTATAACATTACCTCAGTCAACTCAGTATGTTTATATTTAACTTTTAGGTTAAACTAGCTAAAATGTTAGTTAGTTAACATGCTAACATTATGTTGTTAGTTAACACTAGCATGTTGGCTATCATTAATTCAGTTTATTCAGTATGTTAACTTTAGCTTTTAAGTCAAAATTAGCTAAAATGTGAATTTCAGTAGATTGGCTAACAACAGCAAGTTATTTAACACAAACTTACTCCATCTATCATGCTTACAACAGCCTATATGCAAAAGTGTATGAAATGGCAAGAACAAAGAAGGTCTCATCATCATAGGGTACAGAGTAATGAATTGTAGCTACTGATTCACTAAGTTTGATGAAATTTACGCTAACCCGCTTGAAATGTGGTACGCTAAACATGAATCCTAAACTACAGCTAACGGACCATTATGTAGAGTAATTCTCAATCCTGCCACAGGATTGAGCTCCAACACAAGGAATGGAATGGCCCATCACTTGTACAGCTTAACTCCACATCACTTTCTGCAGCAGCTGCTGCATAGACAATCTGTCTGCCCAGCCTATTTGATGTGATGGAGCCATGCTCTTGAACAACGGTCCATAACTCGGAAAACGTGAAAGCTATCAACGTCATTCCTGGACCGTTTTTATCAGATAGGGGAATGTTAACGGGAATATCCTTGTGTTGATAATATATTATAAAAGGCGACAGACTGTAAAGTGAAAAAATTGGTGGAAAAGTGAAAAATTTTGACTAGTTCTTAAACAACGTTCTCCTTCTCTGAAAATGTGATTCTTGCACCGTAGTTATCAGTAGGCCTTGGGGAATAATAATGGCTATTTTTATGTGTCTACAAAAATCTAGGAGGTCTGACAATAGAAAAAAGGGCATAACGTACAAAGTTTTTAATCTCAAGCTGTCCGAGGGAAGGGCATCGTTTGTACTATGAAAAAAACAAAAAGTGGCAAAATGGTAAAAGGTATCAAAGAAATTCTTGAATCACGAGCGTCAGATGTGTCTGAAAATATAACAGCACAAGGGTGTTGACCAGTTTAGGCAGGAAAAGCTGCATCTGAGCCCAACAATTATAATTTTTCAACATCATTGTTATGAAAACGGTAAAAGATAATAGCTGAATCATTTGGAAATAGCCCAAAACCTTGTCTTTCACCTGAAATTTAAATGGTGTTTCTGGTTGAAAGCTGGTTTCAACAATCACTACGTTTTAGAACCATTTGAAGCCATTAACAATTCATTTTAATGAGATTTTAAAGAGAGATATTTTAAAAAGCATTGAAGTTACTAATTTGAAACTCACCGCTGGATGTCCTGGGGTAGCAGAACAGTTTCCTTAATGTAAGGAGGAGCTGGCACATCAGCTTTGTATGATTAGAAGTCATAAATGGTTAGAACCCTCTCTGCCAAGAACCTTGTTTGGTTCTTGGTAGAGAGTCCTTTCACCTCTTAATTTATCTCAAGGTTCCATTATTTAGTGTAATCTGCTCTGTGGTTTCTGATGGCTGAAACTGAAATGCAGTACTACCACTAACCACTAGATGGCAGAGACACCCTTATGTTTACACAACGTTTGAAGAGTTATGAAAGTGTTTGTCACACAGGACAGCAGCTAAGTATATTTAAAGAAAGGCAAAACGTATTTTATTGGAGACGACTTGGAGAATCATGGTGACTGTGGTTTGAAGAATCTCCATTTTAGGCTTTAAGCACAACCAGAAAGGTTTTTGTGTATTGCTATGATTGTGTAATGTATGCACTCTGACTCTTCACATAGACATTTGATGTTATTTTATTCTCACAAGTAAAAATCTAAAGATTTGTTTACGACCGCTGCATCAATACTTTTTAGAACCACCTTTTGCTGCAATTAAAGCTTCAGGTCTTTTGGGGTATGGCCCTAACAGCTTTGTACATCCAGATACTGAAATCTGCTCAACAGCTCAAGCTCAGCTAGTTTGGATAGAGAGTCTCTGTACACATCAATTTTCAAGTCTTGTCACAGATTCTCACCTGGACTGAGGTTTGGACTTTGACTAAGCCACTTTTAACACATACATTTTGATGTAAAACATTCCATTGTACCTCTGACTCTATGTTCAATGTCTGCTCAAGTCTTGTACAGCCTCTAACAGTTTTTTTACAAGATTGCCTGGTATTTAGCTACACCAGTCTTCTCTTTGACCAGCTTCACGAGTATCCTAACATTGCTTTCAGCTTCTCCACAACTTTATTTCTTTATTTTCAGTCGATCAACACAATACACACTACTTTGTGGGTGGACTGATGAGCAGCCTTGTTTAATTGAATATCTGTATACCACATTGACTTTCCTACAGGGGATTAGAAATATTAAAGTCTGTGACACACCTGACGCACTTGCATAACGTAATGTATTAATAGGCTTTGAACTTCCAGGATCTAACTCAAACTCTTTCGTCTGCTGCTTGTGTTTCTTCCCAAGTGGTGGATCTTGGTCAAAAGTGGTCACAAAGAAATCTCTGAATTATGTTCAGCATGGGATTTTGAGATTTGTCAGGTTTACCAGAAGTAGTGGGATGTTATTCTTTCAATGATGTGAGTTTCCTGCAAATTTCCACTTTCAAAGTGGCATAAAAACACCCTTAGAGATAAAATCCAGAAATGTACAGTCCTAAATTTCCCACTGTGTAATGTAGCACCTGTGTGCATCTTGCACACAGTTTTGCTTCAATTCAGAAACATTTTGCAGAGAAGAGCACTATGGAAGAAAGGAAATTATATTTTGGAAAGAAATATTGTATTTTGCTAGCTTTTTAAATCTGGCTTTAATATAAAACAAATAGAGCTCGAGTCCCAAATGCTAAGCCTCTTTTAGGGCCATTGTATGTCCATTATACGCCATAATCCATGTTTTTTCTAAGAGGTCACCTTGTTTGCCATTTTGTTTTATTTATGGTGTAATATTTATTTGTTTTATATAGTTCTGATTCGAAGTGGCTGTCATCTTGGCCAGTTTTCCCTTGTCAACTAGATGTCTAATCTCAATGAGACCTCCTGATTAAATAAACGTATAATAAAATAATGCTAAAAACGTATCAGTGTCTTTTTAAGTTGACAGAGTCTTTTAAATGCAAAAATAAAAACAATAAATTTACTGATTATGTTCTGTAAGAGCATATTCTCCTGCCTATTTAGAAAGTTATGCAGATACAGAGTGCTCCCTGTGCCCTGTATAGAATCCATTTCATTCTTATTACCCGCCGTTACGTAAGAGAAGTATTTCAGATGGCCACAAAATTAAAGTACATCTTTAAAAACATACACGTTGCTTCAAAAGTTTATGTTGACATAGTTTACCAATTATGAGAGGTGAAGCTTTTATCGCCTAAGTCAAAGTACCAAAACACCATGCAATACGTTTTTTTTATTTTTGGACAAAAATAGTAACACCATACAAACCTTCTATTTGGTATACTGTGCAAAATGTTTATGGGGTGGCACATCAGTAAGGAGACTGGAAAATCCCTGCTTGATGAATTTTAAATGATGTAATATATTAAAAAGCAAAATAAAATAATCAAAGGAGCTTGGTAAAGATTATGTTATCAGACCACTCTCAGTTGAGAACTGATACTGGCTAAGCACAGTACTTAGTTAGAGCTTCAACATTTCAGACATATTTTATCTTCAAGAGCATTTATTTTTCACTTTCTTACAATCCAATCACAATGTTGTGTTTTAATGGTTTGCAAAGATAACTTTACCATTATTGCCAATCTACTCATACTGTAGGATATGTGGTGTGATGTCCAACCAAACCAGGCTGCTATTGACTTTTTGAATGCGCTGATAGTTCCTCACCAAGATCTTCGCAATTTAGAGATGCTGGGTATGCACATGGCACATGGGGCAGAATCAACGCAAGTGCAACACAAATGGTACAGCAGTGACCCAATATTAGCGTTACTTTTCATACTCGGCTGTTCAGACGCTGTCTGCTTTGATAAGCATGCCGAATGCTTTAAGTAACAACATGGCCGGTGAGTTGTCTTTTCAGTAATCTGGCTAATAATTATTTGACTAATTGGAGGCGCTCATAGACTGTATATAGAGCGTTGAATTCCTTCCATGGACAGTCAGCTCATGTTTAATATAAAAAAATTCAAATGAGATGGTGATGTCATGGCAACTTACCTTAAGGCCATACCATACTGGACTGTACAATTTACCCCCTTTATTCCAATACATACATACTACACAAAATGGGCTCAGTAGAGACACGCATACTTCATAGATGTGACTGGACTTGATGCTTCAAAAAAAGGGCTTCATTTGTTCACATTTATCATGTGATTGCA
This sequence comes from Crenichthys baileyi, assembly GCA_036173005.1. Taxonomy (NCBI): domain Eukaryota; kingdom Metazoa; phylum Chordata; class Actinopteri; order Cyprinodontiformes; family Goodeidae; genus Crenichthys; species Crenichthys baileyi. The sequence continues at coordinate 373,478 of JAHHUM010002020.1, read as the reverse complement.
TTTAAGATACCAAAATATATATTACAAGATAAACACATTGACAGTAGCTTTAGTCTATGTTGAAAAAGGAGGCTTTGAAAGTGATTTTCGTCTTACATTTGAAAAAGGCAGAACTAAGCCAACAAAAGGTTATTAATTAACCCGCGAAACTCTCAAAACACTCTTTAAACACTCTTTAAACACTCTTTAAACAACTGGTCAAACAATTTTTGACTCCCTATGAAAATTCTATTGAAGCGTTCACAAAATCGTTAAATCTTTGCATGAAAGGAACGGGACAATATCGAAAGGCAGTAACTTTGCTTCTGAAATTCCTTGGAAGAGGTCAAAATTTATTGTTGCATCCACAGCTGCAAATAGGCATGGGCAGGTCTCAATAACATTTTCTATAATACTTCTCCTATGGTGTAAAGTCCCCTCAATGAAATAACAGAGAAGGTTCCGGAGTGGGCGGAGTTTGGGGTGTAGGTGCCCCTCCCTGTTTTGTAGCACCTTCTCTTTCATTTGTCTAGTGTACAAGAAAGTAAAGGCTCCATGGAAAGTATGGGCAGAAAACTAGAGCATTATTACTTTTATTTAGATTATACACTTACAAAAACTTGGTATGCTAAGTCTAAAGCAGGCTAGCTAACCAGGCTTCGCTAATTAGCCAGCTAAAATTAGACTTTAGTTTTACTCTATGAGGAGCAAAGTGGCAAGAAGTGATGACATTCTGTGCAGTAAGCACAAAAATGCTTCTCCTGAATTCAGGTTTAATTATTCCACATTTTGCTTTCTTCTTCAACCACTGTGTACATGTCTTATAGTAACCTTTTTGAATGACCTGACTACAATTTTACTTTACGTCTTGTGACTGAAGTAGCTTTTTATTCTTGATTTTTTGGAATATCTTTAGTTGGCTAAGTTTATTTTTACTTCCTAAACAACTGTCAGCATTCTCAGCTGTGTTTCTATGTTTTAAAAGAATTTAGTTTAAGTTGCATATTTTTCTTTTACATTTTTGTGTTTATATTTTAATACAGTAAAACTGTATTCCAACTGAAGGTTATAATACTGGGAAAATGTCAGACTTTGCATATAGCTGCAATTACAACTCAATTTAGAGGAAATGCATTTTTGAAGATGGGACTGTGGTATAAAGAGAAAACTGACCTGTGGTCTGAAGATTTACACATGGCACTTTTAGGGCATGTGCTGGAGCACCGCTCAGGCTTGATATGCACGTTTTGGAGTAATACATGCTGCCATCCAGTTTTAGAGTTTTTAGGGACAGGTTTTGCTGTTTTCAGCAACAGAATGCCATCCTGCATGCATGCTAAACCTGCTGCTTTCAGTTAACATTTACCACAATATAACATAAAAGGATATCACCAAAAACGGCCACAAAGAAGGTTTTATTCCTATATCATACAAGGATGGGAGAATACTTCTTATTATGTTCATTTGTAGTTAAAATTATCTGAAACCTTTTTGCAACCTTTTTTTATGTTTTACCAACAACTTTAAAGACAACGCTGTGCCCAACAAGGACGCCTGGCCTACAAGGATTAGGAATGCTTGGCCTGTGTGCAGAGCTGCTCAATTTGGCATGCTGACATTTTCCTTTTTTCCGCTCCCTCCCAGACCTCACTCTGGATACACTCTCTCCTGTTCCAAAGCACTTATTTAAAGCTCTTTACTGGAAGAAGAGCAAGGGTGAATGGGGTGCAGATCCAGCCTCGTTCTTCTCCTCCATCCCCTGTTGCCCCGTTCTTCATTTGTGCACCTAACTCAGAGCAAGTTCGCAGCAGTTATTTCAGGCAGGACAGAACCCCTCTTTCTCAGAATAATCCTCTGCCTGGGGGCTGAAACCCAAGCCGCCTCTTGATATAGACCCATGGTCAGGACTGGCCCTGATATAGGATTCTAGCACCTGGACACTCAAAGCCTCGAGTCCAACATGGGACCTGTTGAACCGGCTCACCCCACTGTTGGAAACAGACACAGACACACACGCACACACACAAACTCACCACTTATGATGACCTCTTTAAACTCTTTGTCTTTCTGTTATATTTGATGACGACCCAATATCTCATGTCTGATCTAATGATCAATGTTTACATTGTATTTGCATTACCTTAAACTTGATAGAGTGTCTTTGAAATCTGAAAACTTCATCAGCCAGTCTGCTAGTAAAAACCTGTTTATATTTGCACTAGGATTTGCTCCTGACCTGCTTTACCTCAGTGAAGCAAAATAAAGATATCTCTCAGAGGACAACAGAGATGAATTCCCTGACGTCTCCCCCTTCTTTTATCCCTGCTTTCCTTTAGTCCACATTCTCTCCTTGCTTTGCATTTTGCACAAACGTGTAAAAATGTCTACCTCCAATTACTTGTCTCAAACATTTTGAGCTCAAAGATCAATTCAAGTTTTAAATGGAGGCATCATTAGAGGTAGTCTAAAGGCCGTTCTACTCTCAGCTCTGCAACTCAAGCCTCATGAGGGGGAAGTGTGCTACGGCTGACAAGAGATGATGGAGTTTTGCATGTATATACTGCAGGAACACCATAGGAACAGGTTATAATTTATTAATGCAGCTCATGCATATTTTAGAGCAATAGTAGTTCAGTCACGTTATTTTCATGTAGCATATTTGCCTGTTCGTGCACACTGTTCAAAAGCTTTGACAACCAAGATCAAATAGTTTTGCAATGCTTTCCTTGAGCCTGGTCACATTTTGCATTGTACAAACGCTTTAATAAATGTTTTGTAACTTTATGTTACAGACCAACAAAATAACTGTGAAATGGAAGGAAAATGATTTATGATTTTTAATGTTATTTCATCAAAATGTGCTTTTGTATTCAACACCCTTTACTAGGTTAGGCTAATTGGTCTCTCTAAATTGCCCTTAAGTGTGAATAAGTGTGTGCATAGTTTTTTGTCCTGTGTGTGTCTGTGTTGCCCTGCGATGGACTGGCGACCTGTCCGGGGTGTACCTCGCCTCCCGCCCATAGGCTGCTGGAGGTTTTGCAACCCACTATGGAAGAAACGGTAGAAAATGAGTGACTGACTGACCCTTTACTAGATTAGCTCTAAATAAACAGCCTTTAGAAGTTGCACAACTATTCAATAGTGTCCACTGGTGTCTAATTTGTTTTTAGCGTACGTCCAGCAGTTCTGTGAAGGCCTCAGAGTTTTTTTAGTGAACATTAGTGGGAAAACAGCATCATGAAGACCAAGGAACACAGCAGACAGGTCAGGGCCTTCGGTTTACTGGCCCATAAAGAGGCCCTCATCATGCATGCGTTGCTTTTTACTCACAAAGCTGCATAATGCGGTTCTGCACATGCCGTCCACACAAAGGAAAACCATGTATGGTGTGCCTCCCATGAAATGGTTGGCCTCTTCCACAGCCCTGCAGGACACATGTGACCTCTGCTGGAATCCCCCATGGAGCTGTGGCGGGGGACGTACAGTAGAAAAAAGTACATATGTACAAGATCCTGGTTATAAACAGAAAACGTTGAACCTTTCAGTAGTTAATTAGAAAAATAGACTAGAACCAAAAAGCAAATGTTCTCTATCTTTATTTCTTGTATCTTTTGAGGTTAGTGGGGCACCAACTTCTCAGCTTGTATGCGAGCGGTGCTCTCACGTTTTAGTCACATGGACATTCCTATCTTCTCTCGTGTCCCTCCAATAAACAAGAGACTGTTTGATTACTGGAGACAATTATTTAGCCTACTTTTGATGCCAGCTCATCTTTTGCTCTCTACTCAGCTGTGAATCATGCCCTACTTTCCCCTCTGCTAATAAACAGGCACACACTCACACACATTTTGCTTTGTCACTCATATACTTGCCATTATCCGTTGTTTTTTGTTTCTTCTGTCATGTTTCTGCAGATATGCAGACACACAGATCTGATTTTGTTGACCCAGTGACACATGGCTGCAGGATGCTCCAGTTATTCTGCACAGAGAGAATCTGTACAGTTATTGATGCCTTAGCACAGGAACTGCTTCCAAAACAGACACAACAATGTCAGACTGCTTATTCTCCCTGCGATTCACTGCAGGCCACCGACCCTTCGCTGAGCAGATAGAGTAACACCTACCCAGTCATACGGTTTAATCTGCAGTTTAAATCAGTTCATCAAGCAGAGTCAACTCAGACTAGCACAAAGGCCCAGAAGGAATGTGGATGTTTAATGTATATATTTATTTTATGGCTATTATGGATACTATTTAAAGTATCTCTCTACAAACCTCCCTAACAGCATAAACATTCCTTATAAGGGCCTTAAAAAATGTAGCAAGACCAAAGGTTTGAGGAAATACAGCTGGGTTTGTGTTTTTTAAACAGTGGCACGTGCTTTTATTAAAAAAGAGAAAGCAAATTAAAAGACATTCCACAAATAAAAGCTGATACATACATACAGCACCTGGATGGAGGCAGAAAAAAGACAGATAAATAAACCTAAAGAGTTGACTTGGTTATGCAAAAAATCTTTTCGACACATCCATTGAGCTTTTTGTATGCTTAATGGGGATGTATATGTATTTATAATGCAGTTTATTTATTTAAGCCAATTCACAACAGGTGTCAACCCAAGTAACCTGACACGACAAGTTGACCCAAGTTATATGTAGAAATATATAGTTCAATCAGTTCACATAGGTTTTGATTAAATACACTCTAATTTGACCCTAGTTATCATAAAATGCGACAAAGATCTCTATATAGTGCCAATAAAAAAATTTTTAATGCTCTTAATGCAAAAAATCAGGACAGAGACTGAAGAGTTTTCCTGAGAAGACAAAAGTTTCGGAATCATTTTCCAGAAATTTAAACCCTTCTATGCATAATGGTTGCTACAGTGGACAGCTATTCAGAAGCTGTTTTTTTTCCTATTTGTGGGGGCTCATGGTATATGAGCCTGTTCAATGGACTCTAGTGTGTCACTCCATACACTGCAATCGTAGCAGTCAGTGTAAGTCTATAAAAAAAATCCCTCAAACTCACAGAGCCAGAGTCAGCCAAGAAATGCAGAGCACCTGGGAGGATCTTACCAGCCCTTCTACAATGTGAAACCCTTGCATGTAAAACAATTTTTTTAACATCAATTAAAAACCTAAAACTAATGTAACTGTTAAACCTTTGAAGTAATGATGGAAGGAAATTGCAAGCAGTTATGTGTCAGTTAAAGTGAACTTCATGTATCATTGGTCATTTCTTGGTGCATTGATGCAACAGATATTTAGTACAAAAATACCTACATTGAAAGTAGTACAATTAATATCTAAGTCAAATGAAGGGGATGCTTAACAGAGCTGTTGAATGTCTCTCAGATAAGGAAGGATTAGTATATGCTAAATGTTGTAAACAGTATAAACAGTCTATGTGACGTGACTAAGAACTATTAAGACTATTAGAAGGCACGCTCATTTGTATAATATCATCCATACGCATATTCAAAGTACTCTACAAAAAAATACAAGGCCAGTGTTAAACAATGGTAAAGAAAACTACATTAAAGACAAAAATGCATTGAAAGAAAAACAGTGGAATTATCACATTAGAAGAAAGAATAAAATATAATCTAAAAAAGTAACCAGCTAAAACGTAATGAGAATTAACTGATTTAAGTTTAACTCATACATACAAATTTTAGGTCCTTGCTTAAAAGAGCCAACAGCTGCTGCACATCTCAGATTTTCTGGTAGTTTTCTACAGACCAGAACAGCATAGAAACTAAAAGCTGCCTTGTTTAGTTCTGGTCCTAGAGACACTAGGCAGCAGGTCTCTGATGACCCTAGGTTTATAGACAGTTTGGATTAGGTGGAGTTGTCTGAATGATTTTGTACTAAAGCATGTATAACTGCAATTACAGTAATCCAGCCTACTAAAAATAAAAGAATGCACCAGTTTTTTTATGTAATGTTTTGACAGGAAACGCTTTATTCTAGTAATGTTTTGAACATGGTAAACGGCCTATTTTGAGATAGACATTTTAGTCTAATTGGGTCTAGCTGAGTCTTGATCTGTCATGTTGTGCTTTGGAGCGCAAAAACAAGGACTTCTGTTTTATCTGCAGAGGAAATGCGATCCCATCAACTCATGGATACAATGGATACCCCTTTAGTGACTGTGATAGACTGTGGTCAGGTTGCGACACAAGTATATAAAGTTGTGCAACATCAGCATATATATGGAAAGATATAACACATCTAGGGGGCTAGGGGGAGCATACAGGTGCTGTATAAAAGTGGTCTAGGAACGGATCCTTGAAGAACCCCACATGGGATTTTTGTTTGCTCAGATTGACTACCAAATGACGCAAAACAGTCCCGATCTGACCAGTACGATCTAAACCGTTTTAGCACTGTGCCAGACAATTCCATCTACTTTTTCAGTCAATAAGTCAGGATTTTATGTTTCGTCAGTGTTGCTGTATTTATGAGAATACTTCTGATTAAACTTAAGTCAGCAGGATATTTTAAGGTTAATTATTATAATTGCTGCTGTATATGGCGTAAGACCCACTTACTGCAATAAGGTAAAATACATGTTTTTTTTTATTTCTAAAGCGGACTAAAGCAAACAAAACAACAAAAACAGTAGAAGATTAACTGAACACAACAACATGTGCATGCAAGCATGCAAGGGTTTAAATAGAAATGTTCAGAGAAGTTGATAAATTGAGAAGATATATTACACATAAATCCTGTGTTGTCCAAATATTTCACCCAGTTATCCATCATTTGTCTTGTCATTCCTCTTGTTTACCTCCCAGGAGGCCAATGTAATCCAATAATCCATCCTAATCCAAACTAAGATTACATGAGTTGAAAGAGCCACTTTATCCATAATGTTAAATCAGTCATGTAGTTTATTATGGTTGTGTTTCTGTGTGCCCATATCTTGAACTGACTGAATGAGTGTTTGATCTTGTGTTAAAGAGATAGGCGGGGGAGCAGCTGTTCCTGCAGCCTCCCTCCTCTCTTCATCCTTCCACTGCGCTCTGTGCATTAGCAGGGGTCAGCCCAATGCTCTTTAAATCTTAGCAGTCTGATCCTTGTCACGTTTCACGTCAGCCTACTGCCCTACTGTCCTTGCATGTCTGCTTGGCCAGCTTTGCCTAAGAAGACTCCATATTCTTCAGTTTACTGGCTCTGTGACATCTTTAGCCAACACCTTGACCTACAAACAGCTCCCTCCTTCTGCCTCCTCTCGTAATGGAAAGAAGACAGCTTGGTTATGGCCCTGTGAGACGGCTCGGTTTAAACATCATCTCTTTTCCTCATCAGTCGTCACAAATCTGAAAGAAATCTGCTGTGAATTACTACCAACCATCATGTGTTCCTAGAGTCTCGTACATTGGCAATCTTCCATGCTGCACTATTTTTAAGCAGCCCAGCTGGCACTTCAACCCTCCAACACCACCAGCTCCAGAGATGCACACATCCACATACAATATTCTGTGTGTGTGTGCATTTGTGTTGCTGCTATGATGGACCTTTGCCTTAGCTATGTCCTTGTATGGCCGTGTGACCCACAGACGGCCGTGCCCCACTAACTCTGATTTCCATTCTTGGTGCCCAGTCTTACAATCACACTCCTCTCAACTATTATCATATCGTGCCACGCCTTTTGCCCTGTAGGTGCCCCGTTTCCATCGCACACACAACATGTTCACATGGTCATGCCGCATGCACACACCTGTTTCTTTGTAACACGGCCCAAGCCGTTTAAACTGAAGTAATGTGCAGAGGTAATTTTGGACTTTTACTATTCTTTGCTGTTTGTAGACAATACCGCTCTAGTAGCCTCACACACGTTTACATTGTGTATTTCACTGTCAAACAGGATTAGTAATTTTAAGCCCTGAACTCTTGAACTCTGGACTCAATGCACTTTAGCAGCATGGCTGGTGCACTACTACAATAATAAAATTCACCAGGCTTTGCTCTGTTTTATTTAGTACACTTTTATTGTAGACAGCAAATGGATCTTGTTGAGAGGTCTTGCAGACCTTGGTGTCAAAACTAGGACCATTAGAAAATGCTGAAAGCTAAAGATACACTATTATCGTCTATGTTTATGTCTGCCAATAAAAAGCCCGCACCAGAAAACATATTTCTGCCCAACTGTGTTTATATAAGATAAAATATTCCAACTGCAATGCAGAGGGAAGACTGTCTGGCTCATTTGAATAGGTCAGTTTGGTCATACTCATACAGTGGTAATCTAGTGTATTATTGAGTTTATGCAGAAAAATAAGATGATTCGCTGTGAAACATGGTGTAAGTTGCATCATGGTGAGGGACTGCTTTGCTTTCCCTGCTGTTTTGCTCTGTAAGATCCTGATTAATTACCAAAGGCCTTTGGATGTCTTAACTTAGATAAATAGTTTTAAGTGGCCTTTTTATGTTTTCAGCAGCTCAACAGGCCAAAGCCAAAAGATAATTTATTTAAAAAAAAATCAGTTTGATTGAACTGTGTAATTAGTATCAAGCAGAAACCTTCCTACTGCCAGTAAGCTGACAACAGAGAACGCCTGCAGGTAAACAATGTGCAAGATTTCATAGAGCCAGATTTGCTTAACAACACGCTTGTAAAAACAAACTGTGCTGTTCCTTATTTACAGTCCTGGCAGAGAGTTTCCATGACCTAAATTACAGTATTACTCTTCTTACAGCATGTTATGAAGACATTTCACCTGAATCTGATTTTTTTGTCTTTACAACAACACACACAAGCAGTTTCTAGATTTATGTTAACAGGTTTAAACTGTTGGAAATCAAACTTTCATTACAAAGATTGCCAGTTTGTTTTTAGGTACAATCTGGAATACACTTAAACTGCTGTCATGCAGTTTCTTTACTTCCCATGTATGTTGGTGTATCTAACAGCAGGTTTTACATGGGTCTAAACATGAAGAAATAAACTGCGTTTTGGAACATGTATTGAGATGAACAGTGGTGCACTGTTGTTGCAGATACATAGTGTGATGGGGTAGTACTCGCTACTGAGTTTTTGTGCTTTTTTATTTATTTATTTTTTTGCTTTTGATCATTATTTTTAAATATAAAAATTGTTATTTTTATATTGAAGTTCTTTCAAAAAAGATTCTAAATTCTGTCCTTAAAATTCAAACTTTAGCTAAGGAGCCGATTTATGTTGACCCCGACACATTTCAAAAATTACATACATTTTACTCAACACATTACACCAGTTTGGTTCTGTGGTTATTAGTGTTTAGAGAATGTAGCTGAACAGAACCAGCAAAACCAGCGTTAGTTCTAACAAAATGAAGCCTGAGGGTCAAGTTGAGCTGGAGGAAAAATTTTAATTTATTTAATTCTGTCCAAATGCAGATATGGAGAAGTCAAAGTTCTGAGTCCAAAACTGTAGCCACTTGGTGTTTTTTGTATTTGATTTGATTGTTGCTAAATTATTGATGTTCAGCTGATGCATGCTTTTTAATCTCCCTCTGAATGTGTGGAAAAAACTACAAATTAAACTAAGAAAATGTGCTTGATGGAAAATGTGTCTGTCACTTTAACCCCAGGGGGAAACTCTCCTTTCATCTTCAGTAGGTCAGCACTTTTTGTGTCAGGAGCAGACGGGAACTAGCTCTTCCAGCTCCACCATGTAAAACATTTTCAGGATAACAATTCAGTTATCCTGCTGAGACGGTGCAGACGGAGAGGGATCAGAGAAACGGAACATGAAAATAATGGAGCAAATGGGGGCTTCCCAGCAAACAGAAACAAATTCAGAGATATGTGCTGTGTGCAGTACTGGAGCCACCGTGTCCTGGAAACATTGCCTCACATTGATCATTTTAATATCCTTAGGGAACATGTCAGTGGGACACTGTAATTCAGTATGACCCCCTTAAACTAGATTTACTATAATAAGTCATGACTAGATTTTCCAAGCAGCAACTTAATAAACAATTACCAGCTGATATGAGAGCATTCGAAGAACAGTATTCATGCTCAGTACTCACTAATTCTTTGGACTTTGTGACCTGCAGAAAAACAAAATGATAATTTCGTAGAAATTCCTTGTTCTGTATTGATTTTTGTACTTGGAAAAGCAGATTCTGCTAAAGTACAAACAAGGTTGAACATGTGACGGAAACTGATAGGTCTGTGTTTACTCTGTGCATACACTGACATAAACTCATACACAGATTGTGACCCTGTCTCATGCATACATACATATTTTTTCACATTTGCTGAAATTATAACCGCAAACTTCAGTGTATGCAATAGATATTTTTGAGACCAACACAAAATTGGGCATAATTGTGAAGTGAAATGAAAACAATATATGGTTTTAAAACGTTTCAAGTCTTGCTACAAACTATTAGATTTAGGCCTGGACTTTGACTGGGCCACTGTACCACATGGATATTTAATCTAAACCATTTCATAATAGCTGTGGCTGTATGTTTAGGGTTGTTTTCCTGCTAGAAATGTGAAGCTCCACCCCAGTCTCAGGTTTTTTGCAACCCTTAACATGGTTTCCTCCAGGACTGCCCTGAATTCAGTTCCCTCCATCTTCCCTTTAACTCTGACCAGCTTGCCTACCATGTTTTACGTGGGCATGAGGTGGTCCAGATAATGGGCAGTGGTAGTTTATGCCATACATTGCATTTAATGCACAAAGGAAACCTATTGACTAGTTAATGGACTAAATAAATTATTTGTAAAGGCATCTGTTTGCACTGAATAATATTTAGAGACCCCTTATTAAAGGGGAATGAATACATATTTGCAGCCAAGTTTTGGGATTTTTTATTTGTAAACTATGTGTGTTGGTGTATCACTGCAATTGCAGTAAAATACATTGAAGTTTGTGTTTGTAACGTACCTTTCCAAGGCAGTGTCTGAGAAATAAAAACTTCGACATAAGAACATATCTTCTTCTAATGTTAACTAACACCTGGTAATGATGACACGGTAGCTTACTAAAGGTTCAGAGCTCCAGTGTTGCTGTCTTCTAAAGACCAAAATTTAGCCCATGAAATGTTTCCATGTCTTGTCAAGGAAACCTGAAACCAACCACAAATATCCAATTTACCCGGCAACAGAAAGAAAGCCCCAACGGTGTCCTGGCAGAAGGTGCTTTATCGGGATACAAGAGTCTGAACCTTTAGTTAAATCAGCACAGCATTTAATGGTTGTAGTAACGTGTTTAAAGTGGAAGCTCTTGGATGGCCATGCTTTTAAAAATTGATAGTTTGAGGAGTGTATGTTTGTGTGATGATTGGGAGGAAAGTGTTAAAATAAAATGTGGGTGAAAGTGATAAGAGGAGATAAGAGGATGTCGCTCATGTAGTTTTCTGTGAAAATTAGCTTGCTGTGTGCAAATAAAAACATATCTAGGCAAATCCTGAAAAGAGGGCTACATAAAATAAAATAAATCCACCAGTTATCAGAAATGGTTTGGAAATGTTTTCTCCGTTTTTTCACATTCTGTAAAAGATCTGGAGAATCTCATTTATGCTTTTAACACATTGTGTCCAGATATATCCCTGCAGTTACAAACTGTCCTGAAAACTGCAGCTCTTCTTTGACCTGGACTAAAATGTGTGAACACCTAACTCCGGTTTTGAAATTGATTTTACATTTTTGTTGCTTGCTATTCAAGTTCGAAATTGTCTGGCCCTTAATGTAATTTTACCAAAATTGTTTAATTAAATTTTATACTCTAGGAGAAATATGCTCATTCCTTCTAATATTTCCTCAGAGATTAGGTTTTAGAGACATTCTAAGGAATCAGAATGGTAACATGCCGGTCCATCAGCAAATGATGATTTATTTTATCAACTGAACATTTCTCAGACACTGCTTTTATATCATATTAGGATTTGGAACACAAACAGAAACCACTTATTTGAAGTAAATGTCTAAGCCTAATTAGTAGCAACAAAATCCTCTCCCATCAGTTTGAATTCTGTATTAAATAAAACCTCCTTACAAGCAGTAGGTCATGAGTGATGGCCAGTAATGTTGACTAGTGCATAAAGTCTATTGTTAAAAGGTTAAAAACAATCTAATACTGCACTAAAATGAATAAAATCAGTGTTATTCGTGTACTTTTGAGATCAGGAGATTTAAAGAGCAGTAAATTAGCATTAGTTTCCACACTGGGTCCCTGCTTTCATTCGTTTCACAAGTTAAGAAAGCTGCTATTGTGTTCTGAAAACATATCACATGAGATGTCAATAACTAAAGATAGATCAGACTCAATACATAAAAACCATGGTCTGCAATACATTTAGATTTTGCTCCTGCTATTGATATTTTTATGCAGCTCAGCTTATGGAGTTGCTAGGCTGTTATGTTGGAACGTTTACTCTTTTTTGATCTGACTCATTGATAATTCACATTAAAACTTTCAACACAGTTCAATTTGATCAAGCAGGATAAAATTTACAGAAAGTTCCTGTCCTGGAGACAAAACACTACATTCTTTGTTTTCAACATTATTTGAAAACTTCATTTGGTGTTTAGGTTTTCTTTGTCTGATATTGAAATTTGTTTGAAGATCTGAAACATTTAAATCTGTTTCTAAAAAGCAGAAGAACTTTGTAACGGGGAAAAACCTTTTTTTCGATTGTTCTACCTTTAGCCTGTGTGCGGTGCTCATGTACATCACTAAAGGTTATAATATGGTTTGTAGAGTTTCTAACCCAGGTATTTAGGCTCAGCAGTGTTGTTAAATTTAATGGGCAAAACAATTATGCATATGATGTAGCCCATTAAACACTTTTATTTATGTTCTGAGCTGAAAACTGTCAATTAATTTACAAAAGAAATTATTTGAGATATTTATTTATTCACTTATTCATATTTCTGTTATATTGTAGGCAAGGCAAGTTTATTTGTATAGCACATTTCACTAACAAGACAATACAAAGTGCTTTACATGATGAAAACAGAAAAAAGTAAATTGTGTTGACACGATAAAGAAAAATTGGACTACAGACTGAAACTAATGATGTTTTAATTAATAGTTTAAGTAGAACAGTCTAAGGCAGCTCTAAACAAATACGTTTTTAACCTTGACTTAAAAGAACCCAGGATTTCAGCAATTTTTTCTGGAGGTTTGTTCCAGATTAGGGGAGCATATGAACTAAATACTGGTACTCCATGTTTGGTTCTGATTCCAGGGATGAAGAGTTGTCTGAGTGGTCTGAAAAGTTGATACAACAACAACAAATCAATTGGTGCTAAGCCATTCAGTGACTTATAAACTACAGAATTATTTTAAAGTCTATTTGAGATACGTGGAGCCAGTGAAAGGACTCCAGAACTGGGATGATGTGCTCCACTTTCTCAGTTTTAGTGAGAACGCAGCGTTCTGGATCAGCTGCAGCTGTCTGATTGACTTTTTAGACACACCTGTGAAGACACTGTTGCAGTAATCAATTTGACTAAAGATAAACGCATGGAAGAGTTTTTCAAGATCCTGCTGGGACAGGAGTCCTTTAATCCTGTAAATGTTTTTCAGGTAACAGAAGACTTAGAGACGGTCTTTCTGTGCTTATAAAGGTTCAGGTCTGAGTCCATCACTACACCCAGATTTCAGGGTGTAGTGGTTCTAGCTGCAGGATCTGTGGTTTCTAGCTGTTATAACTGAAGCTGTGTGCTAGCAGTAAACTATGTATCATTGCTAATGTTTACTTCAGTTAAAATCACAGTCTTGCGTGCTAACTTGATGCTAACAATGGAATGAAGTGGCCATTTTAAAACCCTGAGGAGAAATTAATGATTTGTGTAAGAAAATAGAAGAAAGCTGTACCAATAACAATCCTTGCACTATAAGTTTTTTTAAAAGAAAAAAAAAGTAAAGTTACCGGTTGAAATAGTTAGTGTAACTGTATTGTTGTAAAATAGTTTCCAAGCTCTAATTTGTCCATATATTCTACCTGAGGATGTTTTGTGATACAGATAAAAGATCCAGATTGTCTTCTTGGTGATGAAGGACTGGCCTCCATTCATTTCTGCAGTTTAGCATAACCAGACTGTGGAAAATATCTTCTGCTGAGCTATGAGTGGTTGGGTATATAGGTCTTACGAAATGATAGCTTCAATGATGAGCTTGGAGCTTCTTCCCAGAATGTTGTCATGCAGACCTGCTACCTTGAGGCTATAAGAGCTCTTCGGAAGACACGGAAAATCAAAAACATGTAAACTTGCAGACGCACTCGTCACAGAAACAGACACGTAGTGGGATTAATCGCTGTAGACAGAGAACGACTCATCCTCTATTTCCGTCCCAGCTGTGTCCCGTCCATAACATGTAAACAAGACAGGGAAATCTAAAACCTAAATGTGGAGGAGAGGGGCTGCACATAGGCATATGATAGATGTTGCAAGAGATGAAGCTGGGGATTTCAACCAGCAACAATAGGTGGGAAGTCTCAGCTGAGACTTTTTTTGCACCAGCAATGAGGAAAATGTACTTGTGCACAGCTCCTCTTCCCTGAGGTGGAATGCAGACTGGTAGGTTTGGTGGGCTTTTGTTATTGGAGCACTACCCCACCTCTCCCAACGATCTGCATCTGTTCAGGCTGTGTTGACATGTGCTCCACTGTGCATGTGTGGCTGGTGTGGGCTCAGCTGTGAGCGTGTCACTGAGTGTATGACTAAGTAACAGTGAGTTGCAGTCTGTTTTTGTGCAAGTCGGGACGTGTGTGTGTGTGTGTGTGTGGAGGGACTAATGTGGCATTCTGCTGCCTCCACGCCTGGTCGTACCCTCAGCTGTCCATTTTGGCAGAAGCCAGACTGCACCCTGTGACCTGAGACTCTGTCTGTGTGCTTGACCATATTGTCCTGCATAAAGCAGGGGGGGGGGGGTTAGTGAGGTTAGTCAGAATTCTAGACGCGTTGGTCCAGAAGAGACAGTTTTCTTTGAGGGATCACAACAGCGAGATCAAAAAAGCCACGTGCATATAAAACATACAATTATGTTATTCAGCAAAACTTAATAGAGGCACTGGCAGCCCTTGTGTTTGCCACATTGGTCACTCTCTCACATTTCTAAATGCAGGTAAAATTGCTCTGCTTTCATTGGAAATTCATAGCTGGACTGATAAAATATAAAACCTTTTTTTTTTTGCTTTTCTTTCCAAATTGATATTAATGACTTATTTTTCAGGATATTCTTTTCAGGGGTATTTTAGTTGTTTTCTTTTAAGGTTGGTTTAAAACTTTAACGCAGTACACTGTACAGTATACCCGCAGATGTTTGCTTAAATGTGGGTCTCAACTTTGTCTGGGCCATTTTAACACATGAACATGCTTTAATCTAAACCGTTCCATAGTGGCTCTGGCTGTATGAGTCTCGCTGTCCTCGCTGTCCTCCACTGTCAAATCATCTGTAGCCTCGAACAGGTTTTCTCTTAGGATTGCCCTTTATTCTGCTCCATCACTCTCCCCATCAACGCTGAAAGCTTCCCTGTCCTTGCTGAAGAAACACATCCCCACACCATGATACTGCCATCACCATGTTTCACAGTGGGGATGGTGTGTTCAGAGTAATGTGCAGTTTTAGTTTTCATTCAAACATAGTGTTTTGCATGCAGGCCAAAAACGTCAGTTGTGGTCTCATCTGACCAAAGCACCTTCTTCCACATATTTTCTGTCTCCCACATGGCTTGTGGCAAACCATTAATGGAACTTCCTCTTGCTTTCTTTTTGCCAGTGCATGACTAATAGTTGTCCTCTCAACAGATTATCTTACCTGAGCTGTGAATATCTGCAGCTCCTCCAGAGTTAGATGAACCTCTCGACTTCTTTTCTGATTAATGTTCTTCTTGCCTGACCCGCATGTTCAGGTGGATGGCCATGTCCTGGCACCTTTACAGTTATGCCACAGTCTTCATTTCAGATAATGGATGGTTGCTGAATACAAATGCATTCCAATCTTTTTAGATGTTTTTTAAAGAAAAATATGTGTTAGTCTATCACATTTTATCCCAATGAAATATACTGTAGTTTGTGGTTTTAACATGACAAAATGTGAACAAGAGAGCTGAGGGAAAGAAGGTGACAGACAGATACACATGTTTACCCTTCGAGCCAAATGCGGAGCAACGGCCAGGTCAAGATTTCCTAACCTATGTGGTAATCAGAAACTTGTCAGCACGCAGCCCCTCCTGGTCCACGGTCAGGATCAGAAAACCTGCTGTGGCTCCAAAAGGTCTGCAGACATCAGGATGTTTGTTGTATGGATGAGGAGAGAAGTGTAAGGTTAATATACCAACAATAGGAGTGTCAAAGTGGAGGATTCTTGGACCATATGGTCAGAGGCGGACTGGGTTGATAGGTAATGGGATTGACCTAATCTGCTTTTACATTGACTGAATGAGACGGTGGAAAAAGGCAAACATTTAAATAATTTTTCACTACTTGTGTATCAATCGTGAAAACGAATTTTAGGAGAAATCCATCAAAATGGATTCCTGAGAGGAACATGTCATTTTATGGAGAAACAGTCAGATTACTAGATTAGAGTAAAAACACAGGTACTTCAAGCCTCAAATCCCATTAAGATCAACAGACTCCAGAAGAGCTTATTTGTTTGCCCAGCCGGGGCCTCTTATTTGAATAATGACGCAATGAGAATGCACCGACTCGCAACTGATCCGAACAGAGACACACCCAGCCCAGTAAAGAAAGAATGAAAATGATGCATACTTGTTTTAAAGACCAGCTGGCATTGAAAGACATGAGCCAAAACTCTCTAACACATAGTCAACCATCCACTGCCTCTTTCTCTGTTTTTCTCTCTCTCTTGCACACACACACACACACACACACACACACACACACACACACACACACACACACACATTGTCTTGTTTTTTGGATTAGCTAATGTCACCCTACCGGTTTCTTAACCTCTTCTTCCTCCCATCGCGTGCTTACCTGACTTTTTCTTATCTCCAGGCACCTGTATGCGAGTTTGAACGCCACTGAATCATAAGCATGGATCGTCAGCTGGCTGTCCTCATGACGACAAAGATTTTTCAACTTGTTTCTTTATTCTTTTAGGTTTGGCAATGATTAATTTAATCTGAAAAAAAATGTAATTGTTTTTACTTTAATAAACCATTTTAAAGTTGAATCACAGACTGACGGATGATGCAAAGGGGTTAAAGAAACGCTGATAGGAGCTATTTCAGACTTGTAGTTCGGCTTCAGGGATACGAACCAGAACAGCCTCTCAGACTATGACAAAACTGTCACAGAGTGTTTAGCTATAACCAGCGTTTCCTAGAAATACACTACTGAACCCCCTCAGCTAACTCTTTCGAGCTCCACACACCACAGAGCCATTTTACATTTCGATTGAGGTCATCTGGAGCTGCAGCAACAAATACTACCTCAGCGATTCAGTAGAAATTCAGTAACTATTATTTAGATTTTATAGGCTCCCTTCCTCCCTGGAAGAGTTGAGTGTTAAAGAAAAACAGATGAAATTATAAACACTGCTGGATTTCTATCTGCTACCAGCCGGGCCCTATGTGAAAAAGTAATTGCTCCCCCCAGTGAGTCATGGATTAACTGTGGTCAACCATATTTTATGGAAAGCTGCGTTCAGTTTCACAAATCACACCCCGACTTACTGCCAGACTTGTAGAATCAAGAAATCACTTAAATAGTACCAGCCTGACAACATGAAGAAGGCTAAAATATCTAAAAAAGTAACACATCTTGCCTACCTAAAGAAAATCAAGAATGGATGTGAAACAAAATCACATATATAAGTCTGGAAAGAGTTACAGAGTAGTTTCCAAAGCTTTAAGACTCCAGCAAAACAAAGTGAGAGTCATTATTCACAAATGGAGAAAAAATGGTGAGAAACCTTCCCAGGCGTGTCCGGCCTCCCAAAATTATTCCAATGCCGTATAGATGACTCATCCAGAGGGCAAAGAATCCCAGAAAAAGTCCAGAGCACTGCAGGCCTCACATGCCTCAGTTAAGGTCAGGGTTCATGATTCAACAATAAGAAAGAGACTGGGCAAAATTAGCATCCATGGGAGCGTTACAAGGCAGAAACCACTGCTGACCAAAAAGGACACAATGGCCCGTCTCACATTTGTCAAAAAACTTGATGATCCCCAAGACTTTTGGGAAACATATTTCAGAGACCATGTTCAGAAGCATGCTAGCATATCCACCTCTGAGGATATTAGAGTGGCCTAGTCAAAACTTAGACTGATATAATAGCCCTTAAATCCAACTGAGATGCTTTGGCGTTACCTGAAACAGACTGGCTATGCTTGGACACCCTCTAATTAAAACAAATCTGCTAAGAGTGGGTCGAAGTTCATCCGTAGGGATCTGAAAGACTCCCTTCCGGTTATTCCAAACACCTGATGGCAGTTGCTGCTTCCAAGAGTGAGTAACGCAATTATGATATTTATGGGGAAATTGCTTCTTCACACAGTTTTAGGTTGGTTTGGGGAGTTTTTTTCCCTTAATGCTCTGCTTTTTATATTTGCTCAGGGGATATTTTCTGAAATTTAAAATGTGATGATCCGAAACATTTAAGTGTCCCAAAAAGCTTAAGCAAAATAAATCTGTTATACATTTCCACTGCACTGTTTATCATAAATGTATTCAACAAAAAACATGCGATTGGTGTGGGCAGATGTGAATTAATCTTCATAAGTCATGAAATGACTATCAGAGGCTTAAAATGAAATACCAGACCTTACGTTGGGGCACATTTATTCAGCGTGGGAAAAAAATCCCACATTAATGAATCCTTACACCAATATCTTACACCACGCCTTTTGCCAGTTGGCTATATCTTTTTACAAGGAGGGGTCATACAAAAAGACACATCAACAAACATTTCCCTACTTTAATGGAATGTTCTCTTACCTTTCCCACTTTGAAAAGTTATAAATCATATCTACATCATATTCAGTAAATTAGAATATGCAACCCGAGCTAACAGGTATGGAGGGCACTGTGGAAATCCGTGCCACCAGAACTTAAAGCAAACTTTATTGCATGTATATAACAAAATCCAATATCTAGGTAATAAAAGTAAACAATATTAAAGGTGCAGGCAGGGACTAGTGACTGATCAGCACTCTCAGAGGCTCTGCTGCAGTATTATTACAGAGAGAGGCTTACTCTGTTTTTCTTAACAAACCTTAGGCTTGCTATCATTAACACCAGAAAAGAATCAAAAAACGAAAGCATTCACAGCTTGTTGAGCGCGAAACTCACCACTTAAACTGTAAAACTGCTACGTGCAAGGGCTGGCAATTTGTTACTATATATAAGTATGTAAGCATATGTGCCAGTCTGCAAAGCTAGTTCAGTTAATGCATGAGAGAAAACAAAAAGAATAAAAAGAGTATTAGTTACCAGGAAGGAATATTTCATTTTATCTTCTAAGTTATGAACCAAGTGTACAAAATGTTTTAGCATATCTTCTATGCAGAGGAAAAAGTAGATTGAAAGTAACCTGATTTTAAGAGCACATTGAACAAACGTATCTGACTGTTCTTTTGATAAGCATTCTTATTTCCTGTATGACTGAATTATTGTCACACGGCTGTGTTGTTTATCTGGAATAAGGAAGTGCTAGTTTTAAAGGTCACTGACTCAGCAGTTTCCCTGGGTGTTCAATTGTCTGCAACTTGATCACTGACTGAAATCTAATTCTCTTTCTTAGTGAATCAAAACCCTTTTGCATCATAATACAGAAGGCTAATGGGAAATGGCAAAAACTTTGCACCAACAGACGATAAAGGCTAGATTTTAGAGTTTTTACTTTGTACAGTCAGAAGTTAACGTACACTCATTTTCAGATTGATTGGCAAATAAATCTGGGGTGTTTAGTGATCCATTTGATGAGGAGTGGTATGGTGGTACAACAAACAACTTGAACAATGAATTTTAAGCAGGAACTGGTTACACAAGTTTGAATTTATTGTAGATTTGCTCCCATCCAAACGGTCAAAACTATTATCTATTATTTTCCTACATATCCCTTAATAAGTTGTAGAGAAACTACCCACCTTTTGTAGCCATCAGCAAGCTTCTGGCATAATTCTGACTTTATATTTGACCAGACTTATCAGAATCAGTAGAGCTCAGTTAAACTGGCTGATTTTCTGCCATGTGGATGGGTTTTAAGCATAGTCCATAAACTGTGCTTGAGCTCTATGATACTCCAGAAGCTTAATGCTGGTCTGTCTGATCCATTCTTAAACCAGTTTTCATGTGTGTTTGGGATCTTGAACACCCAGTTGTGTCCAAATCTCAACCATTTTAGCTGCCGATCTGAGGTGAAGCTTTGGGAAGCAGTCCTTGCTTTGATATTCCATCCCCTTTTAGTGGCGCATCAGTACCACAGGCAGTACAACAGGCCCTCAGCATGATTGCCACCACCATGCTTAGTGTTAATATCTCAAAAAGTGTGCAGGACCTCAATTAATCCACACTAATCAGTTCTTTCCAAGTAAAATGGTGATGCTAAACTAAAGGAAGGAAAACATTACAACTGTTAAGTTTTCATTACAAAAGTGAAAAACAGACATTATGGATTTTGGTTTGCAATACATTTTGCATAAAATTTTTTAATCAACCGTCTTGTTTGATTGTATTTTATCAGTGTGATTGTGTAAAGGAATGTGAGACAAAATCATCTGAAATAACTAGTAGAAACCCTCAATGCAGAGGAATCAAGTTGGACAACTGACAGAAGCTGTGGTTTTTGGTACTTTTGGTAGTTGTCTTTGAGCTGAAAAAGGACGTCAATTTATAGCAGCTTTTCTTTATTTCAAATTGGATGGTGGAGTCCAATCTGCAGCATGCTATTATATATCTATATTTATCCGTTAGCCCACCCTACGAATATCACCACCAGCCGCCACTGCGCGTCACATTTTTCGAATATTTTGCCTCCCTGATTGTGGCCAGATAGCTCAAACTTTGTCTCATCTGACTGCAATACTTATCTGAACTTGGAATTTGTCCGTATGGGCAGTGGCAAATTTCAGAGGTTTAGGTTGTTGGTTTTGGACCAGATGCTTCTTGCTTGGTCAGCACCTTCTTATTCCACGTTCATATTAAACTTCACTGGTGTTTCAGTTTCTGTTGGTTTTAAAAATCATAACCAACTTTACTTTGTTGAGGGCGACAGTTTGGGTCAGATAGTTGAAACTGAGACAATTTATTAATCCAGCAGAACATGGATCCATGCTGACAAAAGAAAAGGTTGAATGCATCATTAAGAGCCTAAAATTAATTAATCCCAATAATGAATGTTTCTAAAGGTTTTTAATGGCAATCTAAGTTGAAAGTGAAAAGTGATCAGATTTACAAAACAAAATGAACCGAGAACAACACATCTCACTTAACAGTAAATTTTATTTTTTGTAGAAAAAGAAACTATCACAACTTCATTTGGTTTCTGTACATTTCTCTTTTCAGGTCATAGTCACCCAGTCTTGTTATCAGGTTGTGATTTCATGCTGAACACCAAACATCCGGCGACTAACTCACACTCCTCTAGTACAACACGTCAGTGCACGACTTTCTCCTTTCTCTGCTTTCAGGTTTTACATCCTCTTGATATTCTCAGGTGAAAAGCAATTATAAACCACTTCTATAAAAAAAATAATAATAATAAAAATGGAGGAGTAGTACAAATCCCTGACAGAGTCGCTTAGAAAATGAGGGCTGATAGACAGAACGGTGTGGTCCATAATCAACATGCACCTGACGGGTTTCTGCGTTCGGACAGCACCACGGTTCACTATCTGTGTGTGCCAGAGAGGTTCCCTGCCCTACATGAGACAGTGAAGAGAGGAGATAGATGTCAGGGGTGGGGGGTGGTGAATCTGGGTCATGTTAAAGCGCAGGCACCCAACCCGCCCTACTCTTTAAAAAAAAAAGATCATAAATGAAGTCTCTCGCTCTCTGTGGACAGATCTGCATGCATGTTCACCCACTGCAGCGGTAAATGACTGTAGTGTATGTGGAGCACAGTAAATGAAAAGGATGCATCAAGTATGTCTCCCTGAGAAACACATCAGTCTTCAGTACCATAACAATCCTACTTTATCACTGACCTGTCTTTTACATCAACCCCTCCCGCTACAGAAGGAGGGATCTGGGCTCATTTGAAACGTTCTGCTCTTCGTGCTACCTCACAATATTCCCCACCTTGCGATTCTCCAAACCTTCCTGACAATCGCCCTGCATGTTTTTATGTTCACTGCTCTGGTTCTCTCTCTCTATATTTACCAGGTTATGGGAGCCGGCCTCACATCGCAACCCCTCATAAAACCAGTTGTTAAATGCCGGGTGTGACGGTGACACCTGCGTGACAGAGTCTGAGCGGTGCTACTGTCCTCTTTGCCCTCCCTTTTTTTTCCACCAGTATGGGAAAACTGGGAGGAGAAGCTGTAAATATGTTGCCCTGTGCCCTTTTCCTTGATGTTTCCCACTGCAGCCTCTCTCAGCTAAAGTAACGTCAACACCGGGCTGATGTCCTTAAGGCAAAAGGAAGGGCAGGAAGAAAGGTGCCCTGGAAAACTATTCATAAGTTTCTGAACATTTTTAACATGTTACAACCACAAACTCAAGAGGATACATGGTCTTCAAAATCTTTTACAAAAAAAAACTAAAAAAAAAAAATCAATAAATTGCGGCATGCATTTTTATATTCAGCCCGCATTTACTGTGATACCCGTAAATTAAATCCATTGCAAAGCCAATCATGGTCAGAAATCATCTAATGAGTAAATAGGCTTACTGGCTTAAATCTAACACACCACCCCTATGTGTGAAACATGGTAGTGGCAGCATCATGGTATGGGGGTGCTTCTCTTCATGGTTGCAGCCTAAATATGGGGGAATACAGGAAGAAAACCCCTTTGAAGGCTGCAACTGGATCATGTGACTATTCTAACTGGGTTTGGGACTATTTTGCATAGAAGAACAGCAAAGATTCCAATCTCAGTGGAAATCCAGCTGTTCTGTGAAGTTTTCCTGGAGAGCACTAATGAACAAACAGCATCACGACGACCAAGGAACAAACCGGACAGGTCGGGGATAAAGACGTGGAGAAGCTTAAAGCAGATTCAGGTTGTAAAAACATCATCCCAAGGTTGAGGTTGCAACATGACAAAAATGTAAAAACTTCAGGCGGGGTGAATAATTTTACACGGCGTGTATTCTTTTGTAATTATCCTCTACAAATAAAGCCAGCCCTGTCTTCCCTCTCTAAAGACGTTTGTGTTGTGAGCACAGATTAATATTTGAGTCGCATTCCTTTTTTCGATCAACTGAAACTGGCCTAACATCCACTTTCTTCCTAGCTAACTCACCTGATAGGAGTAATCTCTACAGCCCTTTTCAAGTTTTGCACGTGTAAAGAACAAATGGAAAAATGGCGGGTGTCCCGTGTGAAGCGAGCCAAGTGACGGTGCAGGTGTGCTCGAGTGTGTTTTGCTACAACACTCGTGTGACATCAAGCAGAAGTTAAAAACATTTTCTCTTTTAACAAATTAAAAGCTGTCCACTCACAAGGAAGCATCATCTAAAAATCAAACCTTTTCAACTGGCTGTGAACTGAAACATTCACAGCCTTTTAAGAAAATCCTCTGTAGAAAAACCTCCATGTCCTTCTTTTCTTGTTTGTTTTGTTTCAGGAGCTCTCCTTTGTCTTGCTAATTATTAAAACCAGAAACTGGGGTGTCGACACCTCTTTAGAAAAACAAATAAAAGAACAACCAAACAAGTTTTAAAACCACTTTCTCCATTTCAGACTCCTCCTGAGGAGTGGGTAGAAGGAGAATGTGGGGAGCAGAGGAGGTTAGAGGATTCTCTCTCTCTTCCTATTATGAGACAAGTTTAGGTAGGACTGTGCGAAGAGGTATGGCCTCCCCTGAATCTCCAATCATGCTGCTCTTGAGTTTGTTGCTGGGAGCTGTTGTGCCTAATCCTGGCCCCCCCTTGGTCAGGATGGAGGGAAAGGAGGTGCTGTGGTGCTCGGGGAGTCGTTTCACAGGCACCCCTTGGCTTTTCTCAGTCACAGGGAGGGGTTTGGGCAGCCGGCGATACAACCAGGGATGTCTGAGGGCCTGGCTAGGCGTGAGGCGGGAAGAGGGGTCCCAGTCCAAACACTTCTTTATGAAGTCAGTAAAAGTGGGGTCCTCGCAGCCTTTGAGAACAACGCTCCAATCCTTGCTGGCTGGAGGGCCTCTCATCTTGCCGCGGCGTGAACGGGTCCCCGTCAGCACAGTGGCGCCGGTCGGAAGGGTGTTGACTCCGCAGTAGCGAGGGTGACCCTTGGAATTGATGAAGTTCTTTGCTCTTTTGGCCTGCTCCAGAATCTTCTGCGGGGGCATGCCGAGCAGCTCCATGACGCAGGCCAGCTGGTCACCCTCGTCCTCGCCGGGAAACAATGGGTAGCCCGTCAGCAGCTCGGCCAGTATGCAGCCGAAGCTCCACATGTCGATGGGAAGGCCGTAGCGCGAGCCGAGGATCACCTCTGGAGCTCGGTAGAAGCGGGACTGAATGTAGGTGTAGACCCGCTGGTGTTCAAAGCAGCTGGAGCCAAAATCAATCACCTGGCAGAGACAATAAAAGGTTCAGGACTATGCACCACATTTGTAAAGCTGTAGAAATGTGCACAAACATTTAAGTAATGTGAGCTTGTCAGGAATGTTACCTTGATGCCGCTACGGCCCTGCTGTTTGAGCAGGATGTTTTCAGGTTTCAGGTCACAGTGGATGATCCTGTGTCTGTACAGAGCCTCCAGGCACTGCAGGATGGAGTGTGCAAACTTCCGGACCAGAGGCAAGCTGAAGCCCTGAAACTTGTTGCGCTTGATGAGCTCATATAGGTTCATGCTCAGCAGCTCAAAGGTCATGCAGATGTGGTTGCGGAAGGTAAAGTTTTCCAACATGTGCACCACGTTCATGGCGCCGTTGCGGTCCTGCTTGCGCAGGTGCTCCAAGATGCGGATCTCCTCCTGCGCTTGCCGGTGGAAGCGCTTCTCGTTGCGTACCATTTTCAGAGCCAGGTGCTGCTGCAGTTTGTGGTCGTAAACTTTAGCCACCTGTCCAAAGCTACCCTTACCGATTATCTGAAGAGGAAGAGGAAATTATTTCAGACTATTGGAAAAAAGATCAAATAATGTTGAACAAACTAAATCTGAAGAAGTTCGGATAAGGGTCCAAGCCCTCCTTAGCAAGTCAGGCGCTGCACCCATCCCTCCTCTTGCACGGTCGGTCCGCTAAATGTAGATATGGTCGTTGGAAACGTACAGTAAGATTTTTAAACTCTTTTTAGATTCTGATTGTGCAGAAATATAAAGTGCCAATAAGGATACATTACTTGAGGAGGTTTGTCGTGGGCTTTCCTCTTGCCGTTTATGCGATATATCTTCTTGGTATATGTGACCCCTGGTGTCAGACTTGTACCTTACTGAGTAAATAAAGTTTGGCTTACAATGGATACAGTTTTCAAACTGATTGTACTCATCGCGAACGTCAATAGGTAGGAAATGCATTCAGCCTATTCACAGTAAAGACCAAACATTTTAAACATTCACTAAAAATACTACATTTCTCAAAAGGATCGAAGGAAAGTCTGATCTCTCCGAGCAACCCCAAGTTCAGTATCCAAAATGGCGGCACGCATACATTGTGGTGAACATTGCTGTCTTATAAAGTACCAGCTCTCTAATGGTTTTTATCTCTTTAAAGCAGCGGCACACTTGGAGATGTAAAATATCTACTGTGAACATGTTCCTTTTGGTGTTTGAACGCATAAAATAGAGAGAAATATTTTAGCAGCCTGTGTGGGTAATAGCCATTAGCACAAAAAAAGAAGAAGAAAATGCTGCTTTTTTTCCGACTCGCAACCAGAACGCTCTCAGCTCAGGAGGGACATCACTTGCATTTTTGTAATGTAGCGAAAAAAACGAAAATGGGCGTGGCCTAACCAAAGTAGTACAGAATCATCCAAATAGATGTAGGCTAATGGCAAAAACACTGCTGACCTCAAGATTAGCGCCACCTGTTGGTGGACAATAGTGGGTTTTTTATCCAAATAGTTCCAGGGATTTGTCTGGATGTATTTCAAGGTTTTGGCTTGGACCCATAAATATTTGTTGATGTTACCTTCAGGAACTCGTATCGGTAAGCCAGGTGGTCATGAGGAACATGAATGTAACCACCCTGCTCATCGTCGTAGCCGCAGTTGTTGTTTCCTCCAGCAACGACGGGCCTTTTCCTTGCGTTGGGTCCCACAAAGTAGACGTCTGGGTAGGAGTGGATCTCTGTGTGCTCCAGGGTGGTGAGCTGGGACCGGTAGAGTCTCAGAGCCTGCTCAGGACTGAGTGTGCTGCACAGTTTTCCACTGTTTCCAGCTCCTTGTGAGCCAGACGATTCACTGGAGCCCTTACTGGAATCAGTGCTGTGGCAAACAAGCATGACAGGTACACACCGATCAACAGCTAATTAGGGGTTCCTCTAAAGTGTGTAGTTCTAGCCTGCTTAAAGGAAGCATCTGATAACTGGAGTGCATTTTCCTCACCTGTCCACACTGTGCTCCTTTGATAGACTGGAGACTGCAGGTTTAGTGGGCGTTTGGCCAGTGCTCCCAGTATTCTGAATGACAGCCGTGGTTATCGCGTTGATTTTTCGGTTATTGGTCGAGTCTTCATACAGGTACTTGACCTTCAGCTGGCCACCTCGCACGTTCACCTGATCCCTCATTACAGCCTTGTTACCAACAACCTGTGAGGAAGAATAAGAAACAGTTGCACGTTAATAAACGCAGAAGGACCAGCAAAACACGACCTTCTGATTCCCTTTATTTGTTAGAAGTGGCCAAAGTCATGTGAAATACCTTATCTGACAAGTTAAATTATCATTTCTATGATCGTTAGCAGGGGCTGTAATAGTTTTATTTGTGGTTAAAAGCATAATAAAAAGAAGGGAAGAAACAAGATGGGATTAACTGCTGAAAATAAAAAAGGTCAGGGTTTGATAGGCAAGAGGATAAATATAAACAACCGACTCTTGAGTTAAGAGCTTTACCCAAGTAGCCTTGCTGCAGCTTGCAGCTGGTAAACTGGCAAAACTGGATCCAGACCCAGTCTGACTGTAAACTCTACAGAGTGACAAACCCCCACACCCAACCGAAACACATGCAAATGCTAGACCGACACAAAGTATCAGATGACTGGTAAATGTGCTGCACCTTTGTATTCAGCCCCCCTGAGCGGAACCTTTGTGGAACTAACATTTTGCTGCAATAAAAGATACATTTTCCTTGGGGTATGTCTCAAAATAGCTCATTCACGGTCATATTGGATGAGGGGCGTCTGCGAGTATCAGTTTTTAGGTTATGCCACGAATGTAGAATTCTGGACTTTGACTAGGCCATTCTGACAGCTAAATATGCTTTGATCTAAACTTCTCTTGTAGCTCTGGTGAGCTTTTCTGCTGGTATAGCGTGTTCATTTATCAATTAGGTGACTTAAAGGATAGTTTGCTGCACTGAATTTTGTTTAGGGGCAACAGACTGAGGGTATATGGCACACATTTCAAAAAACATGTTTTTCTTCCACTTTGCAATTAGGCAATACCTTGTGTTTGTAATTACATGGAGGTTTTTGGTTGTAACCTTACAAAATGTCAAAAGCGGGTGTGAACACTTTTTCAAGACCCTGTACTCAAACGGCGTCAGCAGTCTCTAAGCACTACAGCCACGTGTAACTCGTAAAACTCAGCATTTAACTTCGATATTGTTTTTGGACTCAGACCTCAAACACTGGCCGTCTCTGTGCTACGAGACACAAGATTCTGACAACGACAACAGCCATCACGTGTGTATCCAGATCAAAACATCACACTATCTGCTCACAGAGTTGTAAAGTGAGATATCCATCATTGTTAAAAGGGAGAAGAGAGGCTATAAAAGTCTAAAAATAAAAGCTCCCGAGACTTTCCAGTAAAGCGCTTCATTTTGGCAACGCCGGGAATTCCTTCTTCCTTACTGTCTGACCTTCTTTTTTCTCACCAATGGAAAAAAACCCCCACAAGATTATGGAGCACAGAGGAAATAATAGTCATTAAAGTCAGATTATGCTCCTAAACTATAGAAGCACCACAGCTATAAAGACTTACTGACACAAACTCAACACTTAAACAGTCACACTAACTTTTCTTTCTCATTTGAAAAGTTCTTCTTCTAACTGCCAAGTGGTTTTGGAAGTGCAGAGTGTTTCCTCAACGCTGAAGTGACTGAAACCATGCTAAATATTTGAGACAATGAAACAAGGAGTTGTTATTTCAAAGTAGGTGCCGACATGTTCCCTTGAAAGAGCATTCAAGTCGGGAGGGTGTTTATGTTGTAAGTTTGAATCCTGAAAATAGACGAGGAATGCAGGGTTGGTTTCCATACATGTAACTATATAGTCTGAACTTATTACGAGCCTTTCTGCTGAAGCAGTGTCTCGCGCAGCTGTCCTGCAGTCACACTGAATGTCATCGATCGAGTCCCTTCGCTCAGGCAGACACGTGCGTGCTCATATCAAAATCAAAGCTTCGCACACGTGCTGCAGCATAATGGATTAGTGGACGACCGGGCCGTGGCCGTAATACGAAAACTAAATTCATTTGAAAACGTGGACAAAAAGTGGAAACAGGAAGCAGATTTCTAACGCAGGTATTATTGAGGGTAATGCGAGTTGAGTGCAAATCTGTACGCTACAACAGATGGAGAAGAGCTTATCTCTAAGCTGTCAGAAACACCTAAGGGTGCTTTTCTTTTGCTCCGCAGGTTTATGCGTTTTGTAGCACTTAAAAAACACAACACACTTTGGTAATACTCTGCTTTAAACTGGATCTGGGGCTCCTTCGAGTTTTGCCTCTCATACCTAAACACATTTTAGGAGAAAAAATGCGCCTAATCTTCACAACTTGCTTTTGCATCTAATTCAACTCTACTTCGAAATCTATAAAACTTAGGAAAATCTGGGCTTGACGACATTAACTTTAGACTGTTTATACCAGTTTGTAATACATTTACTCTCTTTGTAAAAAAAAAAAAAAGAACAGTAGGGTCAAATCTTTTAGGAATACTTTACCACTATTCATACCAAATTCATTTAAAAACCATTATTTCATGTTGCTTTTGGCTCGAGGGAACGACACCATGTGTTTCCTTTTTCACCAACTTTTGTTGTTTGTTACTATGCTTTAGTATATGCTTTTTATATATTTGACCCGGTGTGAAACCACAGGCCCAGTTTAAAATTTCTGATTGAAGTTGCCCGGCTTTCTTTATCCATGTAAGTTTGTACCAATTAATATTTTACATGAACATTACTGTAAAAGCACTGCATGTAACCGAGCCAGAATCTCTCTCTATGTTTGTATTGTACTGATATGAATACACATTTCTACTCAACTGTCTAGTAAAGTCCTATATATATAAATAAGCTAAAGTGCCTTTATTCATTTCTGCATGCGGTTTAATCAGTGGATTTTGAGCCACTAATTAAAAACAATCGCTTCAGTTTTGATGGGATGAATCAAAAAGCCAAAAGGTAAAAAAAAAGCTGTTTAAAAAGCCATTAATTGTGTAGAAAATCAAGATTGTTGTAATTTTTTTAATTGAAATAAGGAATAAAGCATGGTAAGTCCAGCATTTTCCATAACTTCCCATCACTTTAAAAGGGATAGAGCTTCTCTCGGAGTGCGCTCGAACTGGGTCGAGGTCCTGTCAGTCACAATGAGCAGAGAAACACTACAGGAGGAAGAGGCGGACTAGAATAGAAAACTAGTCCTAACCTTGGCACGAGCCCACCGATGGTGGATTACACGAACATAACAGGAGCAGCAGGGAGAGCGCTGATCGGTGATTTGGTTTGTGGGTCAGATTTTCAAGCCCAATAAATCTTTACAATGTATAAAACCAGCCTTTTTTTTGCTGGAATGTGGGAAACAGCGCATGTGTTTTCTGCTGGAGGGGACATTTAGAGAGGTGAACAGTGACAATCTATTTTAGGTCACGTTACAGAATTATAGACGGTAGAGAACACGTTATCTTATGCATTAATGCGTGTAGATTTCTGCAGAATAAATCTGAATGAAAGTGGTTCCTTAGTCAAGCAACATGTACGAGCAGATGAGGACTGATCAGTGTTAAACTAGTGGACAGAAAAAGTATTTATTCTCCTGGAACTTTTTCCATTTTGTCACATCTCAACCACAACATTTAACTGATTTTATTGGGATCTGTGTTACAGACCCACACAAATTAGCACATATTTAAAGGAAAATGATACATAGCCTTTGAGCGTTTTCACAAACTAAGGCACTCAGGCTCGATGACTCAATACAGTAAAAATTTTACCTTTTGCGATTTCCTTTTGCTTTTTACAATCACAAACTGCAAACTCCGTAGCATTTAGGGGGTTGTCTGCTTATTTTGCACACCTAGAGACGGAGCTTCTGCCCCAGCTTTAAGCCTTTAACAAGTTTTCTTCCAGGATTATCATGCATGTAGCTCCATCCATCTTCCCTTTAACCAGATTTTCTGTTTTGGCTGAGGAAACCCTCCGCGCAGCATCATGCTGCCACTACCATGTTTCGCTGTGGAGACAGAGCAGCGTTGTGCATATAAAGGAAAAAGATCAAATGTGGTTTCATCTGACCAGAGCCTTTTCATGGCTTTCTTTCGGTAATGACTGTCGCCTGCCGCTCTTCTGTAAAGACCAACGGCTGTCTGCTGTCAACAGAGTCCCCTGCTTAAACTGTGGATCTTTGCAGCTCCTCCAGAGGTACCACGGGCCTCTAGGTTGCTTCTCAGATTAATGCATCCCTTGCCCAACCCGTCAATTTAAGTAGGGGGCCATATTCTGGTAGTTTTGCAGTTAAGTCCCATAAACTGCCGTTTTCAGATAAACGGTGCAATGTGAAATTACACCACTGCTGGACTCTACTTACCAATGATGTGATTTCTGAAAGATGTGGAGTAACAGCGTCTGAATATAAAAGCACTTAATGTGACGAACTGTGAGAAGGTTCAAGCGGCAGGCGTATTTCTGCACCGTACACAACGTGCATCCGTTTTCCCTGCACTACTGACAAAACAAATAAATCCTGCAGGATCTCTGAGGACATAAAATGACTGTTTCACTCTGCACGTTTTGCTGCGGCAGAGAGATGCTCAACATCATTCATGTCCATTTGCCTCCAGGAAGTGAATCATTATTACTCACATGATCACCGCTTCCTCATTGACGGGCATGAAACTGACCAGGTTAAACTTGTTGGAGATAGGAGATACGGCAGGAGATAAGCTTCCCTAACACAGAAAAACAAGGGGGAAGAGGGAGGAGGCGTCTGAAGACTGACTGTAGGGGATGTCTCTCTGAGGAATAGGATGTCTCAAGACAGAGTCTCAGCACAGGAAACGCGCCTTAACCAGCTCTGAGCTCTTTGTGTTTGTGTCTTTCTGCATACTTACTGTGTGTTTAGGCATTGGGGGCAGTCCAGAAGGGCTGTTCGTGTCTGCTTCGTCTTTCAGAATGTGGTCTGTTCTCATGTAGGAGTCGTACAGGCTGTCACCATGGCGTGCTGAAGGGGACAAAAGTGACCAAATAAATCAGTATGATTACAGTGGCCGATCCAATCTGCAACACGGATGCACTCAAGGATACAAGTCTGAGAAGAGATAATAATCTCCCTCTACAGAGACAAAACCAAGCAAAGTCCCATTGATTAGTTCATCAATCATCCCTAAAAAACGACCTTATCACTAAAACAAAGGATTTGCTACTGCCTGACAAATCCCTTCAGCCAACCTCAGCAGGGCTCCCTCACCCTTCTGTTCTCTGCAGAGCAGTGCAAGTGAACATTGCCTGCCACAAGATCCCAGCCCACGTTTACAGTGAAAAGACCATTATTACCAGGTATACCATTGTATCTATTGTGTCCCATACATTGTATCCGAGCCCAGGGCTCTGACCTGAACGGCTTAGATAGGGCTTAGGGTCCCAGATCGCTAGCGCTGCAAGTGGTATTATTGGCCTAATGGGGGTAACAGATGCCTCAGTGACGACAGCATCTTTCCATCTGTCCATCTGCCCGTTCGGCCAAATCTTTTAAGGCCCACACCAGGTGTGCTTGGTAGTTTGAGCCAACAGATAGATTGGATGCGGGCCTTGCCATTCAATAAGTGCAGAGTTTCATGCTCACCTCTGTGGCCTCAAGCCAAACAACTAGAGTAACTCGAGATGATACAGGCAGGAGGATATGTGGATGAACAGAGCATTTGGGAGGCTGTTACTAAAATGGCAAGCCCCCATCAGCCAGCTGTTAATTTCAACAGTCATCTAGCTCCTACACTTATTGTTAGTTCAGCACAATAAAGGCGGATAATCGCTGTAAATCTGAAACTACGGCGACCAGCCAGCCAGCCCCAACCCACTTCACAACTTTAACAAAAGCTTTCAGTTTTGGCCTGTTTGATCTTCTACCAAACTGGGCCTTGAGAATGTTTTAACCATACGCAGATGCGTCAGAGTACCCATGTCCCTCGTGCAACTCCGTCAACAGACCAGCTTCTGGACAGATTAGACCTGCTGCTGGGATACAGACGCATTAAACCTGCACAGCACAGCAACCGGTCGCATTAGGGCCACACACACACAATATTAAGCAAGCATGGGCTCCATTAGCCTTCTGCAAACTCCTAATTACTCAGTAGGGAATCAGCAGCTTCTCTAGTCAATCTGACTTACTTGTCCAAGCAACCCTTGGTAAAGAAACTGATTCTAGAAATCCCTCCAGTAACAGAAACATCTTAGAGCTGCACCAGGAAACTGGCTGCCGACTGAAGCCGGCTAATTTTGAGCCGTTACCGGCCCTAACAGGTGACCAGATGGTCGGAAACT
This sequence comes from Crenichthys baileyi, assembly GCA_036173005.1. Taxonomy (NCBI): domain Eukaryota; kingdom Metazoa; phylum Chordata; class Actinopteri; order Cyprinodontiformes; family Goodeidae; genus Crenichthys; species Crenichthys baileyi. Next base: position 340,508 of record JAHHUM010002020.1, on the reverse strand, counting down.
GAAAAATCCTATCCTTTTGAGATCAGTGAACGAAACATGCCTAAATGCTACCTGCTAACGTAATAACAACACACTTCGGTGTCCGAGTTGTTATTGAGTGAAGACACTTAAAATTAGCACAAAAGTCGTAGGATGCTATTTAAAGGGAACATGTAAAAAAAGGCCAGAAGCATGTCGACTGTTTTACACATTTATACATTCTATAACTTTGACGTTTTGGTCATTTCAACATTTTCAGGTAAAAAAAACAAGTTCTCTGCCTTAGGACCTGAATTCACATCCATCTCATGGACATTACGTAAACTTGATCCTTGTGAGCTTTCAGCCCTCGTCTGTCATGGAACATGGTGGACTGGGAACTATGGACAGCTTCTTGGAAATCTCAAATCCTGTCCACACTAATCCTGATATCCAAAGACTTTATGCTGTGTTTGCACCTCCCATCCACATGTAAAATGAGATTTTGGTAAGAATGAAAAGAAAGAAGAAAAATGCTTTCCTACATTTCGATTTTTAAAAACAACTTGGACCTCTGTACGTGTGAACTGGATATCCAAAGATGATTAGAGACAATATGATGTATGCCAACAATCACTTTCTAAGCATAGGATTTCTTTCCCCCCCAAAGGACTCTAATACATAAAAGAGAAATTAATATGATGCGAGAAGTAGCTGCATTTATGAATAATCGTCGTGCATCTCCAACTTTAAATATTGGTAATTATAGTTGTTAAAGATATGTCAAAATTGGCTAAAATAGGCATTAGCAGGTTGAAGTATTAAGAAAACCTGGAGAATGGAAATCGGTACATCTCTACAGCAATCCTGGGAATCAAATGGTAGGAACAAGAGTCCAGTAAACAAACACAGCAGTTAATTTATCATAAAACGTATAAATGGGGCTGTAGTGTAGTAAAGTCTTCCTGGTACTCTATGCAGTGCCTCTACAGTAAGCAGAAACCATCTTATCTATTTCCTGGTGTAATAATAAATAATATCAGTCATAGTATGATGGGTACAACTTCTAAAAGCCCCCAATAAAACGACTATAAAACAGAATGAGGCCTTACTGGATAGATGGAAGAAAAAACAACGATGCACTTCCTGGGCTATCTTCCAGAAACATACAGAGATGCCTCATGGTTGATAAGGACACGAAGACATGTTTACAGCTCGCATCAGTACCCAGAATAACACTTAAACTGGGAAAACTGGCCGAGCTCACAATCAAAATCATTTAGAAAAAGGAGGGAAATTCGTGCGTGTTGCGACTAAATTCAACTTTTCAAAAACAAACAAACAACAGCAAATGTTAGGAAGAGCTGTTTTGGTTACCTGTTGCTATCGGGCCTTCTGGTTTTCTGCTTATTATCATCATAATTGCAATTAAAACGTGATTCCAGCATCCAAAGAGGAAAAAACCCAGATTAAAAAAAAAAACGTCCACACTTTTATCACCAAGCAAACTCAGCTAATGGCGTCTAAAAACGTAGTTTTGAAAGTATTTTTTTAGCGTTTGAAAGTAGTCCCCACTTAACTTTTAGTTTAAATACAATTTGTTCTTCGAGGGGGTTACTTTATATATTTATTCTGGCTTTAACAATGATTCCCGGTGTTTTTTAAAACCAAAGATTGCTGTATTTTTACTTCTGGCTAACATCAGCCTCGGCTCCAGTCTGAAAAGACTTCAACAGGCAGTGGGGGTCGTTACCCGCAGCTAGCCAGCCCAGCTAGCTCTCAATGCAGCCACAAAATCACCCGTCCGGACCGAAGCCGCTCCCTCCGTTGAAAACAGTTTGAGTCCGAATATCACAGCTGGCTGTTTCGGCCCTCGTACCCCTCGCCTTTCTCTGACAAGACAATAAATCGGTCCAGAGCACCATTCCCGTCCCGGTTGGCTGACTCGGTTGTTAGCAAACAGCGATGCTGCCACTCGCTGAGCCCCCCACCCCCCCCGGAGATTCGTCCTCTTTCGGGACAGCTCAGAGCTGCTTCACTCTTCTTCAGGGGAAGCTAGCCAAATAATCAGGCGAGCCGCACACAAGCTCCATGTCCGCAGCAGAAAACAAGCGGATGGTCCTTCCTCGCGTAAAGATTCAGCTCAGGTCAGTGCTGTTAGATCCGCCTTGAGAGTGGCGAGAGTATCTTATTCTAACCGAGCTGTGTGTTGTTGCCAGGGCGTCTTCAGTGAACCCAGAGTCAGCCGCGAAACAGAGGGAGGGAGCGGGGCGGCGCTTAGCTAGAGACGCTAGAATCACGCAGAAACGGCGCCCCCCAGCGGCTACTCAGAGCGCTGCAGGAGGACCATCGGCTGTCTGTCGATGGTGTTTACCAAACTCAGCTGCTCTTTATATCTGTTTTGCAAAGAACTTAAACTTAAACATAATATATATTATATATATATATAATATATAAAATATATTATATATATATATATATTATATATATATATATATAAAGCAGTAGTTATAGTATCACTATTCTATCTGCTTACTATCAAATATAAAAATTACTTTTAATAAGAATGATAGGACTCTCCACCCGAGTGGCATATCCTGCGGGCGCCATTAAAACTCTAAATTTAATAGGTTATGTTAGTTCCTTCTCAAACATGTGTTCTACTCTTTGATTGCATGCCCTGTCAGTGGGGAGCAGCACCCCACAGAGTGTAGCACCATGTAAGGCTGTAAGAAAAATGTCTGAACACTGCAGCTGGCTATGACGCTGAAGTAGGTGTTTGCTTTGACGCTTCCAGGTCAAGGGGCTAGTTTACTGAATCTGGACTGCAAAGATTTGATTATCTTTCCAAAACCAAAACACTTAGACAGGTAAAACCCAAACTGGATTTTTACCCAGCAAAAAAAGTTCGTGAAGCCTTTTTAGGGACAAAACGAAAATTAGAATCAAATATGAAATAGTCATCTACAAAATTAGTGGGTATGTGGGGGGGTGGGAGTAAGTATGTGTTTGGTTATGTGTAGGGACTAAGATGGGAGAGGAGCCGCTATAGAAAGAGAGGCTCACCCATTGCTGCTTGTATGCAGGAGTTGCCACATTTGTCAAAATTATTAACAAATAAATCATGGACTGGCATTTAGTCTGTAGATATTGTTGTAATAAACACTTTATAAGGTAATCAATCAAATATGTTAAACAGCTACATTTTTAACTATTGTGTATGATGCTACTTGTGAAACATCAGAAGTTTGTAACTAATATTTACATTACAGCCAACTTATGAATGAACGTATTATAAACGCTTATAGTGAGGTTAAAGGGATAGTTCAGGATTTTTTAAGTTAGTTTCTAGCAAAACATTATAAGCAGTTGATATTTTAACTGCAGTACCGCATCTTCATTTAGTAGAAATCCAGATCAGTTGGTCTCTGAGGCTGAAGCTAACAGCTAATCCAAGAGGGGCCAAAGTTGACTTCAACCATCTTAAAACTCAAATTAAAAACAACATCAAAACACAAACACCATTTTATTAATCCTTAAACCTTTGTCATGCTTGCATTCGGCCATTTTTTACACAGACGCTGATAATTATTTACACTGGAAATGGAAGTTTATCTTCCTGTGTGAAACATACACTGAGCATGGAACATGTATAACATTTCTGATCAGAGTATCTGTCTGATATAAAAGTGTATAAAAATCCAAAATATTACAGCAGTTTAAATAAACAACATTGTACACCTACTTACTTTTCTTAAGAAAAGTGTCTATGAACTGCTCTGGAACTGCTTTACATGTTTCATTCTCAGTTCACACAGGAAGATCTTACCTACATTTACCATGGTAAATAAACACCCAGGGGTTTAAAGGTTGATATAATGGTGTTTTTATAAATCTTGTATTTTTCAAGGTTTCTTTCTTAGTCCCTCTCAGGCTACAAGTTAGCTTTAGCCTTGGAGACAAAATGATCTCAATTTATTCTAGAAAAAGATGCCGGGAGGGTTATCTATTGCAGGGAAGATATTGACTGATCATCGCCTTTTTACAGGACTTCACTTCAGAAATTGTGAACTATACCTTAAGGATCTTGAACCATACAGTATTTTAGCAGAGAATTATACCACATATGCAGGTTTAAATGCTTTAAGCACCATCTATTAAAAAAACATGCATTTTTCTATCCATTATATTTTATAATAATAATAATTTTATTAGAATTTAAAGCATATGTTTTTTGCAGGCCGTTTAGGTCACACTTTGCTAATGGTCATTCACTCCAAATGCCCTATGAGGAAAACTGTGGACTGAAACCCAAGAGGTCATGAAGATCCATACTGAGACACAAATAGTTGAAGGCAGCAAACAGGACAGACGGAGTAAGACCGGGCCGGCATGAGAAGGGGACCGGGGCTAAATTCAGAAAGTGATACATGGTGGCTACAGAGGGTCAAGCTAATCATAGCTCTTTCTCAGAGGTGAGAAGAGAGCCCTGTCTATATTTGCTGCCATAAATATGCATGCTGAACAGAGTTTTAGTTAGCCCGCTGACTGACAGCCAACCCTTAAACACCATATTGATTATTCTTAGATGGTGGTGTATACTGAGAATAGTGTGACAATACTTATAAACTGAAATGCATTTTGCACCTTTGAAACAGATTGGACTTGTAAGAGTGTGGCCAAGCACCCTGCTTGCACCCAGCTGCTGAATTTACAGCTACAGCAAAACATAGGGCCATGTGCAAAGCTGTCTATAGGTCCTTGTGGGGGGTTCTGGCTGTATTTGGTCATAAATCCTGTGACAGACACTGACACCTGTGAGTTTATTGCTTCAACACCATATTCTGAAAGGACACTGAAAACAGAGTTCAGCTTAAAAAAGGGAACGCATTGTGTAACCAAAGTATCGCTATGATACAAGTACCATGGCTGGAGCTCAGGTTGCCTTCCATACTTAGAGGACATTTTGTTGTAAGCCATATAAAATAAAAAAAACAAGGCAAATTAGCAAAAAAAACAAAAAAAAACCCAAACAGTCAAAAGGCTGAGCAGTTTAAACATGAGGCACAGGGGCTGCTGATGTAATCTAGCATTTTAGCCAGTTCAGATTTAACTAGTTTATATGGTAATGCTGTCACTTAAATTAAAAGTAAAAAATAAAGATCCTACCCCCCAAAAAGTGGATGAGGGTTTAAATTCAAACCAAAATGTTCTATTGTTCATGTTCTATTTGCAAGCTGGAAAACCAGTAGGTTTTGTCATGTGTTGTTCTCAATAATCTGGCTAATTACTAACTAGTAGTGTTTCTAATTACTATCAACACCAGCTAAAATCAATGCATTTCTTTGCATTTTATGCATTCAAACACAAAATAAACACACTCACAAATAGAGGTTTTACATGTATTTATGTGTATGAAAGGTTTATTAATATGCAGACTGCAACATTTTTTATACTCTATTTATTACTACAGTCATCACTAATTTTAAACACACGACACCCATATCGGTTTTTGCAGTGAGGGTTGAGTAACCTTCATATTTCCCCCTTTCTTTTTATTTCTATTTATTTTTCTGACTTGGCATTTGGGCATTGTTTACAATATAGAAACTTGCAGTGTAAATGAACAAGACGGTTCATTTTGTATCATGTCAATGCACAAGAAACAGTAAAGCTCCAGGTGATGGTTATTTCAACCATGCTCCATTTCACACCTTTGAAGTTCTTGGTTCCATATACTGTGGAACATTTACCAACCATCTGTATATTTGTACTTGCCTGGGGGAGGTCTTGTACTTGCGTGTGGCAATTGTTGAATTAAAGTAATTTTCCACAATCTACTCATTCTACTGTAAGTGGAAAAGTGGAGTGGTTTTATGACTCAAACAAATCATATCTACCAGCAAGAAGTTAATCAGTTATTTTGGTTTGATCAGGGCCATAATCTGTCATACCAATCAGCAAAAAGGTTAAGAAGTAATCCCATATCTGCGGTATCGGCCATTTCAAAAGCCTCCAATGCTTGACAGTGTGACAGTAATTGGAAAATTTAGTACTAGTGAAAATAATCATTTCTTTATGATTCTCTGTTAAACACCCAAAAAACCACAGAATAGTACAAACCCATGGAGCCTACAAGCAGCATGGACAGACATTTCTTGTGGTTTAGGTCAGGTGTCGCCATCTGCTGGTGGTTTGAAAGCAATACAAGTTGGCATCTCGTTAGGAAATCATAATACAGGCAGTTCAGCATTTTCTAGGAGGTTCATGACTTTAAATATTTTGCTTCTAAATTCAGACAAGACAGAAGTTGTCGTCTTTGGACATTAAAAAAGAAACTACTTAGTCAAGCACTTAACCTGGATGGCATTAAATTGACCTCCGGTAATAAAGTAAAAAACCTTGGTGTTATTTTTGACCAGGACATGTCATTTAAATCCCATATTAAACAGGTTTCTAGGATTTCCTTCTTTCACCTCCGGAACATTGCCAAAATTAGAAATATCCTATCCAGGAGTGACGCTGAAAAACTAGTCCATGCATTTGTTACTTCAAGGCTGGACTATTGTAATTCTTTACTATCAGGATGTCCACAAAATGCAGTTAAAAGCCTTCAGCTGATTCAAAATGCTGCAGCAAGAGTTCTGATGAAAATTAAAAAGAGAGATCATATTTCTCCTATTTTAGCTTCCCTTCATTGGCTCCCTGTTAAATCCAGAATAGAATTTAAAATTCTCCTCCTCACATATAAGCCCTTAATGATCTAGCTCCATCATACATCAGAGATCTGATTGTTCCATATGTTCCTAACAGAGCACTTTGTTCTCAGACTGCAGGTTTACTGGTGGTTCCTAGAGTCTCTAGAAGCAGAATGGGAGGCAGATCCTTTAGTTATCAAGCTCCTCTCCTGTGGAACCAGCTCCCAGTTTTAGTCCGTGAGGCAGACACCCTGTCTACTTTTAAGGCTAGGCTTAAAACTTTCCTTTTTGATAAAGCTTATAGTTAGAGTGGCTTAGTTTATCAGGGAGGGAGCCTTCCTCCCTCCCTGTTGGATGGAGTAAGGGGGAGTCAGGTTTAGCCTAAACCGGCTCAGTTATGGTTGAGGTGTAACACACCCTCCATTTCTGCTACCTGTGTGACCCCCTCTCTTTTCCAATGGTTATAATCAGTCTGACAGAGAGAGGTATCCCAATCCTGGTGGTTTTTAGTATAACAATGACCATCAGTGGGACCCTTTGTGGGGTGCCTTGAAACGACATTGTTGAAAATAAGCGCTGTTTAACTAATAATCTGAACTGAAACTTTCTGTGTAGTTATGCTGCTATAGGCTTAGGCTGCTGGAGGACATAATGACCACTTTCACCCTCTTCGCTACATTCTCACACTACTCTCCAATTTTGCAATATTTGCTGTTATTTCAGCTTTTAACTTTGTTCTCTCTCTTTTCTCTTCCTAGAAGCTACACCTGGCCTGACTCTGTGTCTACCTGTAACACCTTTCTGGAGAGGGGAATCCTCCAAGCTTCTGCTGGCAACAACTTAATGCTCACCCTCTACCGATGATCCACATGGCCCTGTCTTTCAGTGTTTAACCCTTTCTCTCTCCTAGACATAGCTACTGACTGAGCTTTTACTGTAACTAACTCTATGTGCTCTCTTCAGACTCTAACCTTGAAAACTGGCTCAGAGTTTATATGTTCTTTCTTTCTAGGTGAAACGACTAAAGGAGCTACATCCATTAACATTTACTATTCCTTCCCAAAGAAAGTACTCCTGGATCAGTGCTTCTTTGTTCTCTTTGTGTCTCTGCTCTGTTCTCTCTAACCCCCAGTCGGTCGTGGCAGATGGACGCTCACACTGAGCCTGGTTCTGCTGGAGGTTTCTTCCTGTTAAAAGGGAGTTTTTCCTCTCCACTGTCGCTACATGCATGCTCAGTATGAGGGATTGCTGCAAAGTTAACGCCAGTGACTGTCCACTGTCTCTACATTCTCATCCGGGAGGAGTGACTGCTGCAAGTCACTGACTGGATGCAATCTGCTGGGTTTCCTTAGATAGAAAAACTTTTTATCCATTTTGAATAAATAACTAACTCTGACTGCACTGTTCAATGATTCGGATTAATTGTAATGCATGTACCTGACTTTTGTGAAGTGCCTTGAGACAACATGTGTTGTGAATTGCCTCTATATAAATAAAACTGAATTTACTTGAATTGAATTCATGACTAAACTTCACATTGTGTTCATGTTCATGACCCTTTAGATGGTGCTTTGCTGTGTCTCTTGACCAAATCATACGTACTGCTACTAAATTGGGCTTTTTTGTGTGTGATTTTTACACTTGTGAAGAGTGTTACTCTGTAGACAAACACATACCAGCATTTCAATAAGGAGGTTAACCTTTTATTTCATTTAAATTTCTGTACAGGTCTAGTCATCTATTTATACACAGTTGTGCAAGTAAAACTAAATAAATTGCAAAAATAAAGCGACGCTCTTTACACAATTTCTCATGGATGGTTGTGAACCATGAAATAAATAAAACGCACACACGCAAACATACACACACACTCCCACATGGGATTTGCTGGAAAAGTAAAGGAGCATTCTGAAAATGGGAATTAAAGGAACAAACGTAATATAAATCAACGCACAGCGCCACTTCAGAAACAACATCGCACACATGCAGAAGGACCCAGACATGTAACTCAATCAGGCACCTGTACGTGTGATGAAACCCACGTTAGGCAGAAAACACATGAAACTAAAGGCACTGCCAGCAGGAACAGCTCGGATGGGGAGGATAGTAACACACAAACGTGGGTTTTACAGGAAAGTATGTCCTCATGGACAACAGGCCTCACCTATCTGCAGATTATAACCAAAATATGAGTGAGAACCAGTGAGATGAAGCCCCACAACCCAGGATGACCACGCGCACACACACACACACACACACACACACAGCAGTAAGTAGGAATGATGCCAAAAAAACTAATTTTTTTTCCAGTGTCTACACAAATCATTAGCATTGCAAACATATCATAACCATTATTGTGAATTTTACATATGTTTGTTCCTTCTTAGGGGTAGGAAGATAAACTAAAAGGCATGCCCAGCCTCAGAGGTGTGGTCTAGAGCAACATGTGCAAAACAGAGGCCGATTCTGCTTTTTTTTTTTTTTACATACACCACCCCCAAATAAATTTAAAATGCTCTTCGTCAGTGTAAGCGTTGGTGTAGACGTCCTCTCACGGTCAAATACAAAACCCAAAACAACAACAGTTTGCTTGCAAGTAAAGGCATGTGGGCTGCCTCTCTTAGTATCACATCAGGATGGGATTCATGCATTCTTAGTTGTGGATTTAGGTAGCAAAAAAAGGAAAGTAACTTCATCTGCCATCGGTGATCATGGTGGGATTGGGTGTATTGGAGGAGAAAAACAACAAACCTCTTTCCTACTCTCAGAAATGTTTCATGTATGGGCTAATATAAACATTTAAACACATACTGAGAACATGGTGGTGGCAGCATCATGCTGTGGAGGTGTACAGAAAGAGGAGGCAAATTAATATCTTGCTCTTTTTCTGTTCAATGAACTGAAAGCAAATTAAGCACTCTGCTTCATGACCTTTCCTGATCCAATCTGCAAATCTAGAGCGCAAAGGATGAAAGATGAAATCGGATGATTTCAGACACATCATTTCTAAGAATAACAAACACACAGTATGATTGTGTTTCAGCTCCAGCTCCAGCTCGATGCAGCTAAATGTAATCATGCCTTCCGTTTTAATCCTAATCCTATGGGCAGGGCGGATGAGCTGAGAGACTCATGCATAAGTAACACTTGCAGTAGCAGCAGCGGTAGTTGTACAAGCAGAAAAGAAGGGAAAACTTTAAAAAACATTGCTGATTCACATCAGTCATAAATGAGATCTCAAGGAGAAGTTGCAGTTCCAGATCTTCCTTGGCAGGGTAAACAATTGTTGTCTGGGTCCTGCTTGTATGATGGGATTGTGTAATGGAGCCTGCACACGACCTGAGAAAGTATATGCAGCAGTGTGTCACTTGTCTGTATCTGAATGTCAGTCGATGAAGAGTCCAAACATAGGTTCAGCTCAGGCTTCACTCTCTTGACTTAGATCACTGGGAGTCATTGGGTCCATGTCCTAAAGGTCTGTGCATCCCTGGGTTGGAGACATCAGGTTACAGGTGAGGGGTCACGGGCCGTGTTGTTGAAGGGCCTGCTGTAGCTTCTGTCGGTAAATGGTGTATTTTTGCTGCACTACTCGTACGCGCTCCGCCTCCTCTTTCTCCAGGATGACCAAGAAGTTTTGGAGCTCTGGGACGGAGAATGCGTGCCACTGTTGAATAAAGGGTGAAATCAAAGAAGGATTTTAGTTCATTTTTACAGCCTCTTTTTTATTTTAATTTTTTTTACTTTGCATTCATGAAACTCTGTCTCGAAACCCTTTCCTGTTCACCTGCCGCATCAAAATGTTGTTAACCTCATGGCATATTTGCCTAGGCAATTATGCCATGAGGTTAAGGATATATGCATAAAAAGATGATGCACATGTACACTGCCTTTGCTAATGTGTTCCTAGTCCTCACACATTTCCATACTGTATTTCACACTTTTCAATCTCAAACTGCGATGTACTTCCTCATGATCCTATATCATAGACAATATACTTTTCAGACTTTCATAAAAAAATGAAACCAAGGATAATTTTTTCTTCCTTTTCACAATTATTGCACTACTTTGTATTGGTCTGTCACACAAAATCCAAATAAAATACACTGTTGGTTTTGGTTGTAATGTGACAAAATGAGAAAAAAGAGAAAAGTTCTACTTTGCAAGGTATTATATCTGCTTGATTGTGCATGTCTCTAGGCTCTCTCACCTCAACCTCTCCGGTCTCATTTTCCTTCAGGACAAAGGTGAGCTGCTCAGCATCTGGTCCTGCTATCAACCTCAGGACAAGAGGATGCTCAGACAGAGGGAGCTTCTGGAACAAGTCTGCAGCAAAACAATGAAAAAACAAAGAAAACCTTAGGCATTTGTCTTGCTAAACATGCATAAAGAAACATCGGAGGTCTTTTCTTTACCCTGTCCGTCTCTGTGCGTCTGCCTGTATAATGCAAACTTGCGAGGATCATCTAGCACCATGAATTTCTTCAGCAAGCCCTGTATCACCTCACTGGTGGTTGTCAGAGAGCCGATGTGGATCTGCTTCACACAATCGCATGGTAAGTAGAAGGATGTCCTCTTTTCTGTATGCTCTGCCTTTTTTCCGTCCTGGTCGTCCAATGGGGCGCGCCCCCGGTTGCCCTCCACCGTGACCGGTCGACTGAGTCGCAGGTGGACCTTGATGAAGCCGGTGAAAGATCCATCTTCAGCCTGAAGCGCGTAACGGAAAAGCAGAGAAAAAGGGACTGAATGAGTCTGAAGGAGTGTCAAGGCCCTTCAATTAATAATTATGTTTCCCCGGGGTACCAATACTACATGACACAGAGGCCCATTCCTTCTAGGTAGTCTTCAAATGTGGGAAAAACAAGAGAACATGGCCTTCAATAAATCCAGATATGTAATCATCTTCATTCAGTGGCTTTCAGAAGTGTACAAACTCTAGATAAAATGCAAGGATTTTGTGATTTTTACAAGGAAAAATTTGCTTTCCCGTTGTAAAAGAAACTTTGGATTCAGGTTCAACGTTCAGTCTTATTGAATTCACATCAGTTTATGGAATATGATTAACCATGGAGTTCAGCTGTCCTACTAGAGCTTTCTAGAGGATTCTTAAGCTAAGACAATACAGAAAAGCTGGGTTGCAGAAAAATACCCCAGTTTCATACATATACACACCATGGACAACAGGGACATTACAAAAACTCAACAGTTTTTCAAAACTGATGAAAAATATGATACAGAAACCAGCCAGGAAGGCTGTTGAGAAGCTGACTGAATCCATGAAGGAGCTGCGGGAATTTTCAGCAAGTACTGGCTCAACTATAATCTCCCAAAACCCTAAAAGAGAATGTGTTATGATCGATTGAAACTAAACTAGAACTTTTAGGCCACATTTTCATAAGGCAGGGCTTACGTAAACCTCCATTATGTGAGTGTTCACAGGTCACTGTATCCACAGAGAAACATGGAGGTGGCAGCATTATGCTCTGGGGTTGCTTTTGTTCAGACCTTTGCTAGAAAGCAGAAGATGTAGTGATTTCATTTTTCTGCCTCACAGTGAGTCCAAGCATTCATCAAATTCCAACAAAAAAATGACTTCATGAGAAGAAAAGAAGAAATGTTTTGGAATGGCCTAGTCAAAGCATAAAACTAATCAGACCTCCCAGTCTGACAGATTTGGAGAATGTCTGCAAGGCAGATTTGGTAAATATTACAGAGTCAACGTGTGATGATGAGGGACTCCTACCAAAGAAGACTGAGCGCTGATATTGAACCAAAAGGTGCTTCAACAAAGTATCAGTTTAAGGCTGTCCACACATTATTACTTTTCATTTATTTGTTTTTCTAACATATTTGTTTTGTTTTCACTTGACTTCTACAGAATAGCTGTACATTATGCATGTGTTTTGTCATAGTCTCATGTCTTTCCATCAGAATAAACAGGGGTGTGTTAACTTGTGAAAGCCACGGCACCTGTTAGGGATGGGCGACACAGACAGGAATCTATGAAAATAATTATTTTCTTTTTGTTCTACAGAATTCAAAACAATCTCTTTGCCTGTAAATGTTTCATTCTGAAGCTTTAAAATACAAGCATTACTATAAAACTAAAATTCAACTGAAATAAACTTCATCATCCCAGCATTTACATTAAGTGGTACAACTGTGCTGCTAAGCAGTACACAATAATGATGCTAATCAGAACTATTGTAGAACATAAACCTATACCCAAACAGTATATATTTATGCTCTTATGGAGCCAACATAGATAAAAATATTTTGCAGGGGAAACAAACCTCAATTAGTGAGTTTGGGGGTTTGCAAACCCTCAGAGTTAATTGTTATCTTAGGATGACTGATTGTTGTTATTAAATGCTAATATCTAACACCTGTAGTCGTACAACACATAAAGCAATATGCTCTTTATATTTGTTTGCATTTATTTACCAATATAAATCAATACAAAACAAAAAATTCAAGATTTCTTTGATCAAATCATGCATCTATAGCAGAGGATGTCTTTAGAAACTCACCAGGTTCATGCCATTTTCAGACACTTGAGCGTTGTACGACTCTATCTTGGCTCGGACCTCTTCCTCTGACAGCTCTTCGGCGCCTCCCTCCTCTTCCTCCTTTGTTTCTCTCTGCTGAAAGGAGAAAAGAAACAGTAAGTTGAGGACCCTCATGAGCAAAATCAGCGTTCTGTCTTTACCAGCAGATGGCGCTGTTTCAGTTCTTCCAGTAAAAACAAAAAAAATCCCATTGAGCATTGGAAAAGTTAAAGAGGAATGAGGACAAACTTTTCAACCTCTGAGTCTCTGAAGGAAAGATGTACGGATGTATTAGGCTGATAATGAAGCTAAAGAGCCCAAACAGTGGGGTCTCCATGCTCTCATGTTCTCCGTCTCATCCCCACATAGAAAAGCTGCTTCTTTTGCTTGTCATACATACTCAGCAAGAGCACAGTCAGCACCACAGCATGAGAATACTGCCTTCCCTCTCACTCTTATTCATGCCCCTGACAGAGAGATGGGGAGTGAGGGAGGAAACCATGAAAGGAGGAGGAAGATGGGGGAGTCAAACAGTGGGAGGCACTGCGTGAGGAGTGAGGAATGATGAAAGAATGGCTGCTAAGCAAGCCTTAGCAACACAGAGTTTGACTGGGTTATTTATAGTACAGTGGGACCCATCCTCTCTATCTCACAATAGCTTCTGCTTCCCTCCTTCTCTCTCCCTCTTCTACAAATCGTTTGCATTTTCTGAGGCAGTGGGAGAGCGTGGGAGGAAGAGCAAACGTTGTCGGAGGAAGGGGACGATGAGGTCACGGTTGCAGGAAGGGTGAGTTTGTGCCTCATATACAGACACAGGCTGTGACAAATCCTTGAGGACAGTAGAGCAAGAAGAGCCTGCAGCATCGTGCGATCACAACTTTTTCACATTTTGTTATAAGAAGTCCTACTTGCTACATAACCCAAGCGCTGGGGACAAAGCAAACATGTGGAAGATGAGACCAAAATTGACACATTTGCCCTTAATGCAAAAGGCTGTGTGTGGCAGAAAACAGGGCTGCACAATATATCACAAACCGACCAACCAGCCACCGATTAAAATCTGCCGATATTCTCTTGATCAGTTCTGACCGGCGATCAGACCATCAGACCTTAAAGAAAACCAGAAATCATTATCAGCCAGTAAAAGAGAAATCAGTGCATCTCCAATGTTAGGTAATCATTCCATATACAGTTAAGCCCAAAATTATTCATACCCCCGGCAGATTTAATGACAGTTATTGTCATTCAACCAAGATGTTTGTTTCTGATAAGAAGTTAGACAGACATCTGGATTGTCAATAAAAAAAAAAACATCTGTTTTTATTTAGATTTTATTAAAAATGTGCATGTTGAAAATTGATAATGCACTTTACAATAATCAGTTGAAAAATCTCCCTACAATTGCTAAGCAACTTTCTGCATTTTTCAATGGTATTTCAAGGATTTATCTTTGATGATCAGCCCCAAGCTTTTGAAGTTGGAAGGCCTCCTTGCCATCACCCTAATCTTTAGCTCCCTATATAGATTATCTGTCAGATTCAAGTCAGGACTCTTGTTGTCACTCAGAGCATACTTCAAGTCAAAAGATATGTGTTGGTAAAATAAAAAGATGAATTTAAACCAAAATATGCCAGGGGAATGAATACGTTTGGGGTTAACTGAATGTAAGTTTTATTTTCCAGAATAGATTTTGTGTTTCCCTGCGATGGACTGGCAACCTGTCCAGGGTGTACCCTGCCTCTCGCCCGTAGACTGCTGGAGATAGGCACCAGCTTCCCTGCAACCCTGGATGGATGGATGGACTTTGTGTTGTGGTAAGAGGGTCTTTAGGACGTTTTGCTAGTAATTTAAAAAATATTTGTTTCATTACCAAAACAGCAGCAACAAAAAAGCAATAATAAATTAAATTTTTTGCAATTATCTGCATAAACTACCCACAATTTGGCATCTATGTCTGCAGTGAACCAGACAGACATTAAAATGTATATTAGGGTATTTATCTATCACACGTCATATTCTCATTGCAACATTCAGCACTATTGTTTTTTGCAAGTTTTCCTGTTTAGGGAAAACAAACATGGCACATCATCGTGGACACATCATCGACATGCTGACCCATGGTGGTGGCAGCATCATGCTGTGGGGATGTGTCTCTTCAGCAGGGACAGGAAACTGGTAAGAAAATTAATGAAGCTACAGTAAGTACAGGAAAATCCTGGAGGAAAACTCACCAGAGGCTGCAAAAGACATAGAGCCAGAACTACAATGGAAGGGGAAAGATTTAAGCATATTTATGTGTTGGAACAACCTAGTGAAAGTCCAGACTTAACTCAATTGACAATCTGCAGCAACACTTGTAAATTGCTGGTTTCAGATGCTCTCCATCCAATCTGACAGAGTTTTAGCTATTTTGAAAATAATAATGGATATTAATTTCAGTCTCCAGACGTGCAAAAAATAAAACCTTAAAAGTCTTGCTGCTGTAATTGAAAACCACTTTCCTTCCACTTCACAATTAGGTTCTGATTTGTGTTGGTCAATCACACAAAATCCCATTAAAATATGTTAAAGTTTGTGGTTGTAATATGGCAAAAGTGGAAAAGTTCAACAGGTATGAATACCTTTGCAAGCTACTGTATAATCGGACACTCCCTAATGTAACTATTAAGAGGTTATTGTTTAAATTGAACAACAGATACAGAAATACACCAACTCCAACCCTCTGACCTGTTCTCAAGCATTAAAACACAATAAAAACAACAAGCAGGATAAATGTTAAGCAAGCACTGAATGCTCCAGGGTTGGGAAAAGAATCTGAGGGTTATTGTATGTAGGAGTCGGGCTCTTTCCAGAATTCCTCACAGTCAAAAGCAACAAAGTGAAAGGAGCCTTGCAGGAATTCCTGCGTTTGTATGAGAGTTTCTAAATGTAACGGAGGCCGTGCCCTGTCCTCCCTTTCTGCATACCAGTGAGAGTGATGGGAGCACAATGGAGCAGGACGGTGTGGGTGTAGCTTTGGAGTCCCAGAAAGCTGCCCGGCTGGAGTGGGCCGCTTGGAGCCGATGACCAAGAGCACACAGAGTCAGAGAGATTTACAGTAATCACAAAGAAATATAATTCACGTGTCTTTAGAACCTCTCCAGGGGCCTTATCTTCACACATTCTTTCTGGATGTACTTTTTCATCAATTAACATGCACACAGTATCTTACTAGGTTAAAGCAAACAGTGTTTTGCAAAAGTATTTATAAACCTCTTTACATTTTGTCACATGACAAATGCCAATTTCGATGTGTTTTACTGGGATTTAATATAATAGATGTATTGCGTAGCATCCCCACAGCATGATGCTGCCACCACCATGTTTCACCATACAGGTTGGTGTGTTCTGGGTGATGTGCCGTGCTAGTTTTCGGTCACTAATAGTTTTAGATCTAGTCCGAAAAGTTGAATTTTGTTCTCATCTGACCGGAACCTATATGACTTGTGGCAAGCCTCCTATTTTCCAGATGATCCCACCTGAGCTGTGGATCTCTGCAACTCCGTCAGGGTTACCATGAACCTTTTTGTAAAAAAAAAAAAAAAAAACCCTAACCCCAATAGCATGACTTCTAGGGGAAATCAGTTGCATTGAATATTATTTAGAGGTATCAGTTTAAAAGGGGGCGTGAACATATGCATGCCCCACTTTTTAGATTTTATTTGTAAAACAAATTAACTTCACAGCTGCTGACTGCTTTTATAGTTTTGGGCATGCATTGGTTGCCTTTAAAATGTTACATCCCATAGTTTTCCCTTTAAACTCAGAGCAAGGCATGGAGCTCCACAAACACAGCTGATGAGATTTCTTACCAAGTTTACAAAAGCTCTGAATGCTGGATGTTCAGTCCCTGTCTAGCAAAGATAACATCATTGCAGGTGACCAGACAGATTCCATGTTATCTAGTCCATCAGTGTTAGCCTTACAGGTGTTGGGTGGAACAGATGTGTAGGATATCTTTGACAGTCATGTAAGCGCCACACACAGACACACGTTGGTGGATGAATGCAATGCAAAACCTGAGGGTGACATGAAAAATCGTTGGCCCGTCTTACGCTGATGAGATGAGACAAGAGAGGTCAGGACGACTTGAAATGTCAGTCTGGAAGCATGCGCCGCGTTTCCTTCAACCTGACCAGCTGTTTCTTAACCTATGATTACTGATTACTTCAGAGAATACTGGCTGTGTTAACTTCCTGGAAATTTAATATGATCTTTTTCTGACACTGAAACACGTCTGCATACAAAAACTTCAATTACTGGTGAAATGAGGACATGCTCTTTCTTTACATCCTTACACAATGGAAATGTAACATTACTATGTCATGTATTTCAGTCTCTGCACCAGCCTTCTAGACAATTCAGTATCTGCATCAAAAGAAACATATATATATTATGAAATAAATACTTTTAAATATTTTACATATATATTTTTATATATATAATAATTTTATATTATATTAAAATATATAAAAATATATTTTATTTTTTGTTTTATATATATATTTGTTTTAATATATATATATTATAATATATATATAATATTTTATAATATATAAAATATATATTAAAAGTATTATATAGTGATTAAGTTAATCAATGTAATCTTATGTGATAGACCAGCACAGCAGTACATAATGATGCAGAGGAAGGAAAATGACACGGTTTTCCAATTTTATTTACTATTTACAATGTACTATTTGCAAATGTGAACACACAAATACTTTGTAGAAGCGCCTTTCAATATGTTTTCAATTTCAAGTCTTTGTGGCCTCAGAACGTTACAAATCTTGAGACTAAACTTCTTGCCTATTCCTCTTTAAATTATAGCTCAAGATCAGTCAGATTGGATAGAGAGTGTCTGTGAGGATCAATTTTCAAGTCTTGCCAAGAATCTCAATAGGACTGAGGGCTGTACTTTGGCTAGGCCATTCTAATACATGAATATGAATAAGTATTTTGCAGACTCTTGAAGGTAATCAGTGACACTTTTATTTAGGGGTATCAGAGTAAAGGGGACTGAATACAAATGAATCCACTTGTAATTGTGAAGGCATGTGAACTGCAGCTATTCAAACACTTTGCATGGATCGTTTGCCTAGATACTTCCTCAACAAATTGAATTGGGTGAATTCTTCAAAACAAAAGGATGAAATTCTGTAAAAGTGCTGTAAAATGAAGTGACATTAATATTACAGTTACTGTCATAAACTGTATAAAGGTCAGCAAAGTTTTCATGCAAATATGCATCTAAGCAGTTGACAGAGATGTCACCCCTTCATTTGCATCCGTGTGTCCCACGTTCAACAGCTGCACACCCGCCCAGTCCGGCACATGCATCGAGGCAGGCCAGCTAATCTAAAGCAAAAGGGACAAGCTCTGGAAATAATTCATAAAGGAAGGAGATGTGCTCTGCTGTCCCCATGGATGTGACTGAGCGGATGTGCCTAAAAAACAACAACCCACTGACACAGATTTACACCTAGAAATAAAGGATGCTGTGTATATTCACAGGGCGACACGCGGATCTTTTCGTCCCTCTTTTTCATATTCAAATACAGGTAAGTACACAGTCAGTTCCTGTTGAACTTGTATATACTTCTATATACTCTCACCAGGGGCTCAGTTTTATTGCATTTAAAACTACACTATTAGTCTTTGGATCTGTGGTAACAACCCTTTATGCTGACAGATCTGACACATTCACCTTAGAACCCTTCTGTGTCAGCATGGCAGGAACCCTAACCCTGCACAGCTGGTGAATTATTCAGAGAATAAACCTTCAGACACCAAAGAGAGGCAAGGACAAGGTCAGCATGAGGCCGCCGGAGGAGTTCACTCATTAACGCGACTGTCCGTGTCGCTGTGTTTCAGTGGCAATCAAACAATGAGCCTCCAACCCCTACGCAGAAGCATAAACAGCACACCAGAGGGCAAGCAGTGCTGCCTATCTGCTGCTAATGCTTCACCAAGCAGCTATGTGTGAAGTGATTGAGTGCAAAACACAGTAAAATTTCTCAGGAAATGAAAACAGTGCCAACAAAACCAAGAGTTGCTATGGTAACTACAAAGTACTGGTTAGTAATCTGCACCTTGCACACACAAATAAAAGCATAGAGTGGTGCACGGGCATCGGCGGCATGCCTACAGAAGCCTCTCCCACTCGCAGTGGAGAGGAAGCTATTGTGGCCGCTGGTTTAGATCATTAACATCTCTGCAAACACATTATCTCTGCCAGCCTGGTTGAGGAGGCCAATGAAGCAGCCAAAGCAGCGCTTCAGTTTTGACTCTGAGTGGTTCAGGTGATTAGAGGAGGAGTTTAAATGGGTTCCTACGGAAGATCATAGTTAGAAAGTGCAGATGTGTGAAAGTAACTCCCCTCCTATACTCTCACGTTTGCACGCACACACACCTAGAGGCCTGCTTGAACAACACCACCACTTCCTCTCCAGACTTCTGCTTTCAGGCTGCATTTTTTTTTTCCACATAAATGGCAGTTTTTCTTGTTCCCAGCCACACTGAATCAAACCATTGATCTTATCCGTCAAACTGTCCCCCTCCCTCTTTTATCAAGATCTTATCCATCTCTGAAAAAATGATGCAGATCAGTACCTTTGGTGCATGCTTGGGCTTGCGGAAGAACGAGGTCTTGGCGGTGAAGAAAGTAAAGTCCTCGCTTTCGTCGTCCAGGCTGCAGTACCCGCTGCTCATGCTGTTACTGCTGGTCATGGAGGGGGTCAGCACTGTACTGACTGTCATGGAGAGGTCTTTCAAGACACCGGAGCGGCACGCCAACAGCTTGAGGAAAGCGTTGGTTTCTCTCAAAGCGCAGGGCTGAAGTGATGCTCAGCCACAGTCAGATTCCAGAGGCATCTAACTGTCCTTTCCTCATCCAAAAGAAGTCAGAGCTCATCTGCTGATGCATCCACCTTAAACACCGCCTGTGAGGAGCTGAAAACAGGTGAGTTCAGCTTGGATCCGGCACCCTAAGTGCTACCGGAGAACAGGACCAGGAAATACGAGAGCGAGCACAGTCACTTCCTCCTTATGAGCCTGTTGTTCGAGAAAGCTCTGATGCTGCTGTCACAAACAGGCTGTGGAGCACCTGGCTGTCAGCAACTGACACACGCTCTCTCACACAGCAGGCTGGGACTCCTTCATACCCATACAGGTACAGAGTCGGCTTACAGGTTGGTGTCAAGTTAACGCGGCTCACCTGACGGCACCTGCGATGCTCACAAACTAATGAAGGCATGCATGCAAAACCACATCCTGCTTCAGACTGGGCTCTGTGTCACCCTGAAGGCGCAAATGACAGCTCAGGTCAAGTTCTGGCTGCAGAAGAAGGAGAAGCTTAGTGATCCCCATCCGTTTGTGAAGTAGCAGAAGTAATCTCGGTCGTGATGACAATACACTCTCCTCTTCTCATCATCTCTTTAGACTAATTCCTCCCACACCAGCTCTGCTCTTTCTCAATCCTCCTGTCTTTGCGATCATTTCACTCCCTCGGTCTCTCGCAGCCTCCCTCAACCATCTGTGGTTTGAGCATGTTATCAGCCTGAGAGCACCCTCCCCCTTCTCCCTCCACTCTCTCTCTTGCTCTCTCTCTCTCTCTCCTTTTTTCTTTCTCTGTTCCTGCAGGCAACTGCACCCTGCAGAGCATGGCCACTTCCTCTCACAGAAGACGCTGAACGCAAGAGGGGGGGAGAGGCATGAGTAAACAGAAAGACAAACATTCATGAGCTGGAGATGTAAAGTCTCGCTGCTCTTGTGCAGCGTATGTTCAAGCAGAGGAGGAAGCACCAGCAGGGCTGGGAAAGATGGCTGCTCGGCTGCCGAAATGCTGTTGCTGCACGTGACAGCTAATTCAAAATGAGACCACCATACAGGTGCATCTCAAAAAATTCGAATATTTTTAAAATGTTACATTATTTCAGCAACTCAAAAGAAAAAGCAATACTCATACATTAGATAGAGAGAAAAATCTAAAACTAAAATGGATCATTGATCACGTTTAATATAGAAATGTTATGTTATGTTATGGTTTATCTAATCAAGGGAAAGACTGCTGGCTTGACAGTTGTCCAGCAGGCAGTCACTGATGCCCTCCACAAGGAGTATAAATCAGAAAAGGTTCTGGCTACAAAAAAAGCTTGTTCACAGAGTGCTGTATCTAAGCATATATGTAGAAAGTTAAGTGAAAGAAAAAAGTGCGGTAGAAAAAAGGTGCACAAACAACCCAGGCAAAGGAGAAAAAGGACTTAACTGCTAGTACCAATTCCTCTTTTCAGATGAAAGAACATTTAGCATTTTATTAGTTTTATTAGCTAGGAAATGTTAAAGCTCCTCAAGCTGATAAGCTTCATAGAGGCCATGCAGCCAAAAGTAGGCCGCCATTAGAACAATCTGGGCCTCTTTAACACCTTAGCAAAAACACAGGTTGATCGCCTCCATGCCACGCTGCCTTAATAAAGTAATTCAAAAGGAGCCACAACCAAGGTCTAATTTTCTAAAAAACTTTCCCGCACTTTTTCCTTTTAATTGACTTTCTATGAATATTTTGGAAATAACACTATGGGGGGTGGGGAGGGGGGTCTATGACTGTATTGGACAACTGTCTCTTTTAAATGGACCTTATTCTAATGTCTTAGAAACTGAATTATAGGTTTTCATTATGAGCCACAATCATTAAAACTGAACTGAAATAAATGCTTGAAACACTGTTAAATTAATCTATACAATACATGAGATCAACGATGAAATTAACTACTGAAATCAATGCACCTTTCAATTATGTTGTCATTTTTTGAAATACACCCTTTAAAAGTTTCCCAATCCACCTGTCCTACCCCTGTTGATTTTATGCGGAAGAGAGATGGGTTTGTGTCTATTAGGATGAATAAAATAATGATGATTTACCCAAAAAAGGAGACTGCAGCCACTTTCCAACCTTACGTTGAGCACGAAATCGGCCATTTCTCCCTGGGAGTGACCTCCCTTGTCAGAAAACAGCTAAAGCCTCCCCCTTCAACCATCATATTGATTGAATCTGCATGGACGTGCTGCTTCTATAAGACTGTTTCAAATCTGCACAAATGCTGTACTGGCGTGTGTTATGATAGATCTGAACTATTCTGCTTCACCGTTTTATTCTGCATCTCTCTGTAAGCTTTGACTCTGTTCGTTCCTGTATAACTGCTAATGGGTAAGATAGCAAGAAAGGAGAGGGATGCAAAAATCACACACACACACACACACACACACACGCACACACCCATCTCAGATCAATACAACGTGGTCGGTGCTTTGATTTGTGAATGCAGCCACAGCAGCATCTGTGCATGTTGAGGCGCGAGGGGATCAATTCTTGCTGAGACACACACAAAGCAACAAAAGACTGAGAAAAAAAGCAACTAGACACACAGCAACAGCGATAAAGCAGAGCAAATGAAAAAAGGGGGACAGCAGGAAATAAACTGTCATCATTTCTCTGGTCTGTAGCACTGCTGAGATATTCTGAGACAAACCACAGCATTCACAGAGACAAATCTCTGTCACTCAGTTCCAATGTGTACAAGATAGAGATTGTCCATGTTTGCCTCTTTCTGAGTCACAAGCTCATCGGCTTGTTGTTTATTCTGTTTCAAAATTCAGTTGATAACATTAAAAGGGGATATTGGAGGTGAAGCCTGCTTAAGACAATACATTATAGGCGAACTGGAAGTGAACCACACATCTGTTAAAAACTCAGGATTTTGTGACAGACATCCAGTTAGATTTAAATAATGGGATGTTAGATTTGATGTTAGATTTGAAGAGCTTCTGCCAGGCAGAGTGGGCTAATTAGTCCACTCTGCCTGGCAGAAGCTCTTCAAATCTATCGGTTTTTGAGAATATTTCCTGAGTAAAGGCATTTTCTTCTAAGCATACTCAATGTGCTGAAATAAAAGTCCCTCTTTCTTCTAGACACCTGAAGGTATGAGATGAAGTTTCTAACTTCATCTACCCCAAAAGTTCAGGTCCACCAAAAGTAAAATCACCCCAGAACATAATGCAGTAATGCACTCTGTTTCACGGACAGTGTGATGTTGCTCAGTGTTGGTTTTGTGTCCTGTATTTTTCGTTTTGCAACCCTACTTCTTAGTCCAGACTAAGGCTGCACGGAATCAAGAAAAAAAGCTTTTGTGAAACTATTGTTGAATATTGCAATATGGATATCGATTATGATTAATCCCCATTTTCCTGGCTCTTTTCTTTATTTTACTTCATCACATTGTCCCCACAACTCTGCAAGTTTTAGCATCCCAGCCACTAAAAATATACATGAAGTTGGTCATCGAGGGCACTTAAAGCCCATCCAACAGGCCAGATATATTATTGGTATGCAGAACTTGCATGTATTACAGTTCTTTGCTATATTTTGCACACATAGATATCACAATGATGACAACAAGTTGATGTATTGTGTAGCTTTAGTCCAGAAATTAGGTGAGTGGATCTCTTTCAGTGTTGTTGTCGGCCTCCTGGGAGCCCCCATGATCAGTCTTCTTGTTTTTATTAATTTTTCTAGTAGTCCAGTCTACTTGTAATGTCACATTTTTTGATCTTGGGCCATTACAACTTATTAACAAGATGCACTGTGGTGCATCTTGTTAATAAGTTGTAATGGGATGCATGCATGCCACAAAAATTCGTTTGCTGTCAGCATGTGGTTTTATCTGGTGAAGTGTATGCTGTTGTTACAGACCCTAGATATGACAATGAGCGCTTTAAGCCTGTTGGCTTGTACCAGTGTTTGCTACTTTTAAGTAAGGAGGAAGCAGTTTTGAGTTGTTGCCAGTCAGCTGATACAAATTACTCTGCAGGACAGTAACAACACTGATTACAATGTGTTAAAGAGGGGTAAATGACAGACAAAACGCTGACAAGATACAACTGATTCGTATGGACCGTGAGAATACCATGAGGGCTAACTGTTAGCAGCTAATTTAGCTAAAGTCAGCATCTGCTTTGTAGTTTCCTTCAGTTGCTAAACAGAAAGGCTATTTCACAATTTTTCAAAGCACATAACCTTCATTTGATTGTTTCCAATTTCAATCCCTGACAGAATTATTCTACACTGATCACAGGTTATTTAAAACAAACCTTACAAACCTTTATTGAAGTTATAAAAACAGAAAAATTGAGATCTTTAGATTTCCCAAAGATTTAGCTCAAATTTTGTTTGTCTTTATATCATTTGGGCATTTGAGTACAAAGTATTAATCCTAAAGCTTTTTGAATAGCAGATAATAGCGGGTCCTATTATCCGTAGGTTCCACAACCAATAAAACAACTTAATGCTCAAACTGGCTTTAATCTGATTCCATGTCAGTCAGTCATTTTCTACCGCTTATTCCATAGTGGGTCGCGGGGGAGCTGGTGCCTATCTCCATCAGTCTATGGGCGAGAGGTGGGGTACACCCTGGACAGGTCACCAGTCCATCGCAGGGAAACACACAAACAACCATGCACACACGCATTCATACACCTAAGGGCAATTTTAGAGTGACCAATTAACCTAACAGGCATGTCTTTGGACTGTGGGAGGAAGCCAGAGTACCCAGTGAGAACCCACGCATGCACGGGGAGAACATGCAAACTCAATGCAGAAAGACCCCCGGCCGGGAATCGAACCCAGGACCTTCTTGGTGCAAGGCAACAGTGCTACCCACTGCTACCAACAACACCGTGCAGCCCCTGATTCCATGTTATAAAGTCATTTCAATGCTTCTGTGCCATCCAGACTAACTTAGATCAGCTCTATTTCAAAATCTATAACTCTTGTTAAACTGAATGCAGATTCTTTGAGGTGGAGTTTGGGAACTTTGGTACTTTTGCTTTACACATAAAAATTCATAATAAAAATTATTTTTTTGTGCTTAGCTTTAATTTTAAACCCAGTTTAAGAACTGCAAGCTCAGTTCAACCTGAATTTAGAGTTGTCTAAAGAATGAAAAGGTAGTAAAGTTGGTAGTTTCTTGATTTTTGAGCATTGTTAAAATTTTGTGCTTTAAAAAATGAAAGAAGGAAAAAAGTCCATACTTATGCATACCTGGAACACGTTAAAAGCCCATCCCATGCTTTTTCTGTTGTTTGAACCCTAAAGACTGTTATCTAGTCCCTTAAAAATGCAGTACCGTAAATAGGCTCTTCCCCAGCAAGATGTACATTACGCAAACATTGGGCTTACAGCCCACTGTTACATTCACCCGTGATGCATACAGAACAGATTTACATAATTAACTCCTTTAGTGTCTAATTATTTGAGGATTAATCTGACTCAGCTGTTTCTTGATTTTTAGAAATGGTTTAAAATAAAATAAAATGCCGTAATGTTGACTCTTAATTTGCTCTGTGAAGGGTGTAGTCAGAGATCAGAGAAAACATGCTGGGATAATGCAGCTTTGCCGTGACTGATGTCCCTTGAGAGAACAGTGATTAACCTAATTGGTTTCCTCCATCTGACAGGATGCGAGAAAGTGAGGCCATCATGGGCCAGAACTGATTCGATAAAGCAAACCCCTGCTGTTGGAGAATAGCGACGGAGAGGCTAAAAAAAGTAAAATAAGGAGAACTAGAGTCAGCAGGAGAGGAGGACGAAGGAGGTCGTAGGCAGATGTTCATTTAATGTACTGTCCTGTTCTCAGAATATTCTGTGAGCAAAAAAAGGTATCTGAGCACATAAATAAAACCTGAAGTGATGCTGGACAGTCTATTGTTTGAGTGGAAAATGATCACGTAAGAGTGTGGGCATGGAAAGATGACGCAGCGAGAGCAATACTATTAACTATTAAGAGCTGTGTCATGTGCACCTCTGTGTAAGTCAGTCACTCTTCTAAATAAAAGACTCACCTTGCACTTAGGAGCTGCAGAGGAGGAAGAGGAAGAAGAGCAACATTTGGGGTCTGAGCCTTCTTCTGTCTCTCTGTCTCTCTGGTTGCAGTCGAGCTGGACCTCACCCTCACACTCCAGGTGACAGGTGTAGCTGCAGTCTGATGGGACAGAAAAACACACATCAGTGCATGCAGGAACCAATCAGTGAGCAGGACTGATAAAACAACATAACTAATGCTCCCCAGTGGAGTTCCACCAGCAGCGGTGCAAGACGAAGGCCAGAAATATAACTGATTCTGTACAAAAAAGAAATGTCTCCATCTAGTGGCTGAAACCAGACTCACACATAAAATCAACATTTTCACTGTAGTGGGACCTAAAACTCACTGATAACACAAGTTGAGGCATATAAAATGATTTTGACCCAAATGCCTGCACACAGAAGATAAAGAAATAAACAAATAAACAGAGAATATTACTTAATCTGAATTTAAAGACAGTCAATTTCACAAGTGAAAATCTCCTACAAGTATCTTCTGATGCAGATCCATTAGAAAACTCATAATAGATTTATAAGATGTATCATGGAGCTATGTTAAATAGTTTTAATGTATTGCAGCAATTGACTAAGACACTGCATTTGCACCCTTAAAGCTTTTAAAAACATAAGCAGCTTCCCACATATACAACATTGAACTCTGGTCTGCTTCTGAGAAAACCAAACTTTAGACCAGGCTACCTCCACCAAAACGTCTTCAAATAGTCCTCTTTTGTTCTCCGCTTTTAGACTAGTTCCACATATGTAAGTCTCTGCTTGCTTATGCCTCCAAGACTTTCTTGTGGTTGGAGGCTTTTCCCAGCCTCAGATCTCACTTTTCCTCAGCGGTGACACTAGCCATGCAACAGCAGAAAAAATAGACCATAAAACTGCACATGCAAGCACAAATGTTTTAGAAGGAAACATGAGTCAGTTTATCTTTAAGTAAGGGAGCTTTAAAACAAATTTGTTGGTGCCCTTATCACTTTTCGAAGGCCCATTTTCTTCTGAAAGTGATTTAATAAAAGCAAGTATTTAAGGTATAACTACATGTATTTAGTAGGTGACAAAATAAAAAAAAATACAACAGTAAAAAGAAATAATTTTTGTTTTTTGAAGATATGCTAATACAGTAAGGACTGCTTTATTGGTACAGCTAAAGAAACTACTAATCCTTGCGTTACAGTCATGTTTTTAGTACCACAGCTGCCGTAGATAGAGCTGGGCAAGTCGTGTGTGCATAGTGTGTAAGTTTAAGGTCCTGAACTGATGGTCAGACATTCATGTTCAGGTTTTTCTGCTTGAAATTCATGGTTTCATCAATTACACCATTCCTGCAGATCCTGAAGGAGCAAAGCAGCCACAGACTATCACACTACCATCACCATGTTTGACTGTTGGTAGGATGTTCTTCTTCTGAAATGTAGGTTTACACCACATGAAACAGGATGTACTCCTTCTAAACAATTCTACTCTTGTTTTGTTGGTTCACAGAATAGTATCCCAAAAGTCCTAGGAATCATCAAGATGGTTTTTGAGAAACCGGCCTTTGGTTGGCAGTGGTTTTTTTTGCCACTGTCCTATGTTTTCTCCATTTGTGGTCAATGGCTCTCATTGGGGTTCACTGGAGTCCCAAAGCCTTAGAGATGGCTTTGATACCCTTTCCATACTGATAGATGTCAATGATTTTATTTTGTATATGTTCTTCTCAATATATTGGGGCATAATGTGTTGGTTTTTGAAATATTTTAGCCTACTTCATGTTGTCATACAGGTCCTATTTAAGTTATTTATTGATTCTACAGGTCAGGTTTGGCAAATTAAACTGAAATCAGTTTTTAAGAAATGTGGCTAATGCCAATTAATTCATGATTATACTATGGGAGGGATTACTTTTTACCATAAGGTTAAGTTTGAACTGAAAAAAACACAAAGAAATGCCAGGAAATCTAAGACATCATGGAAGGGTTCCAACAAATTTGTTCACACCTTAATAAAAAAAAACATAAAGATGTCAGATTTCAGCTATTTGCTGAACATTAAAACATGTTTTCCTGAAAAAATAAGATAAGTCTGCTTGTTTTCCTCTCTCTGCAAATATCAGTGATATTTTTCCACTAGGAGGAGCATCATGGTAGCATGATTTAGTTACTTGTACTGAAGATCTTTGGCTAAAATCCAAGGTAAAGGCATTTTATTCCTGTAAGATAAAAACTTCAGATAAATACAAAGAATTGTAAAGACAGAGTTACTCTGTTGACTAAAGCTTTGGCAAAGAACAAAGAAGGAAGATGTGAAGCTAAGAGGACACTGATATCTGAAAGTGACTGCACTGGAACAGGAGGACAGTATGTGTGAATGATGGCAACTGGATTGGCAGATAAAGAGGGAGAAGGAAGAGCTGGCACTGCCTTGCTGACAGGCAGGGTTGTGTTGATGGAGCGAAGAGTTCAGATAAGAGGATGCTCCACTCATGGCACTTTGGAGGTCACTGCAGGGAGACAGAAAGAAAGGAAGCTAACAGAGGAAAGGAAAAGAGAAACTCCTTTTCCTGTCTTTCACTTTGCTTCATGTACACCATCCATATTCAGATTGGATCACAGACTCTGGCATCACCTCCTCATCTTACATTTACACTTACATTCCTATTGCTGTTGAGGTCACGACCCGACTGGAATTGCAACAGCTCTCCAACTGATTCTGCTTTGTTTGTTTTCAGTTCAACTCTTTAGAGTGAGCTTTACACAACTCAGCAACAAGTCTCCACATGCTTGTTTGCATATCTTGCAGGTACAAACATTTTGCTCCAGCGGATGACCTGGAGGAGATTCCAGATATATATCCAGGTATGACAACAACGTGTAGAGGTGGAGAGAAAAATAAAAGTGAAATAACATAAAATAGCAGCCATAGGATGGAGGCAGCGATAAGGGCGGTCTTCTTGTGCAACCTGTTGAGCATTAGTTGTTGAATTCAGTTTGTTGGAGCTTGATGAGGGGTTTTCCCTTTTCGCTTCTGTGGAAATTACATAGTTAAACACCCTGTCAGATTGAGAAGTTCCCTAAATTGGAATTTTAGACTCACTTACAGGAATTACTGACATTTACTTATATTTTTTATTACAGGCCGGGCAAAAGGACAATGTTTTACTCCACATTTTTACTTTTGTTTTAGGAAAAAAATCCCCTCAACAGAGAGCATGGCTTCCTTCATTTGAAAAAGTGTCACCCACATGGTTACTGAAAGTCCCCTTGAAAACCATGATTTGGATGATTTGGATTTTTTCAACCCTGTCTGTCAAAATGACAGACAACAAAAATGTCTAGTACAACCTCTGACCCAGACATTCCTTTTTCCAGCCCTACTCCCTAGTATTTATGGTGGATCCCATGCTATTTTAGGACATAGGGGATATACAATCCCCCCACTGAGCTGATGGTCTTTTCCTGGTTCTGCTCCCAGGGGGACGTACCCAGAAAACCTCCAAAAGGGGACGCCCAGGATGTATTCTGATCAGATGCCCCAACTAACTTAACTCTCTCCTTTGACACAGCAACCCTACTGCGAAATTGCTGCTGGATGATGGAGTCCAGCCAAACACTGGAGAAAGCTTATTTTAGCCGATTGTGTCCAGGATTTCATTCTTTAGGCAATAACCAGAGGTGAGGGTACAGGAAAAGACAGCAATAAATAAAGAGTTTTACTTCTTGGTTATGCACTGTCTTTAACATGACGAAAAGATGTCAATGACTTAGTTTTTGTCTTTTTATTAATTTATTGCTTGCTTTTGGAGATTTTTAAACCAACTTCCTGATAAAGACAGGCCCCTTTAAGCAATTTCGTGATTCATGATTTGAGAAGGGGGAAGGATCATGTTTTTAATATAATATCATATTGGTTTAGATATGATGCATATGATTTGACCACAGGTGATGGAAAAGGCTCACAGGCATAGACGGCCCAAGAAATCAGGAGTATCGCTTTTTGATACAGCCTTAGAAATGGCTTTGTTACTCTTTCCATACATTCTACATCCTGACACCAGAGCACCTCCTTCTCAGTTCCTGCTCAATCCTGTCATCACTGACTTAAAAATGTAAGATATATTTTCCTCCACCACAGTCCAGGACACACCGAGAATGTAATGAAGTAGTGCCATAAACAATCATTACCATCCCAACCTCCTGCACAGTGTTGATGCCAAGAACCGGCGTATGTTGTCCCAACATGAATGTTGTCTCTGGTGTTGTGTGTCACTCTGGTGGACCAGTTTGGCTTGCTTCTGCTTTGCAGGAAAAAACATGCAGGGCTTTTACCTCCTAACTGACCTTGCCTCGACAGAGATATGCAGGGTGCGGACACAGGGAGGCGGCGATGGAAAAAGGCACGTCTTCAGGGATCTGCATCAGTGCAGCGGACAAGAGGAGAGAGGGGAGCTACGACCTGCAGTACGTAAAAATCCATTTGTGGAGGCTGTGTTAACTTCCACTGCGGCAGCGGTCGATAAGCAGCTGGAAGATGGCAAACAGGACACTTTGTCTTACCCACACAGGACACTGCGTCTTCTGTCTGTATTCTATTTTGTTGTTTTTTCCTTAGTCTCCCATGAAGCCTGAAGATCCATCTTCATCTGAAGTAACCTGAAACGTCACCGTTGGCAATCACAAACTGGGCTGAGACGGGAATTACAAGATGTGAGGATGTGGGTGGTTGTTTTTCTGTTTCTGTGAGACAGTGGGTGTGGGACAGATTAGAAGTGTCTCCCAGGTTAAAGAGGATGTCTGCATGGCAGCAGATAGAGAGGGGGAATAAAGGGCGGGGGGATTTATTGTACTTACTCCATGTCTGGTTCAGGATGGAGAGGTCACGGGGTTAGATAGGTTTAACATAAGGGACAGGAATACTAACACCATCTCTAATGAATCTAAAGCAAGCTCTGAGGTCTAAGAAGGACCTGAAAGCAGCTTAGGGGGTCTTTGTGGGGAGGTTTAACTAGTCTGATCCTATCACAGCTGATTTGGAGTTATTATTCATGTTCTCCCAAGTGGAAATTGTTGACAGAGACACACCATTCTCCTCAAGCTCCTTTTTTTCATCACTAATGGTATATAAAAACATTACGTGTTTCCATTTTCCTACATTTGGCATCACATCCATCTTTGATCCCTTTGCAAACAAACAAACACCTTTAAAAAAAATCCCTTTATGTGATGACCCACCAGCAAACCACACGAGTCTAATCCTCGAGTTTCATAAAATCTGAACCCCTTCCTCCTGCACACTGTGGGTTCATATTTGCCTGTCTTCTTTCTCACCCTTTACATCTTTATCTATGCAGATACAGATGCTCCCAAAATCCACCAGAAAAGGCAAAACAATTCTGATTCTTTATGAAAGACTTTATCCACGAGAAGCAAATAATTGTACCTCATTATTGAAAGATAAATTAATTGAAAGTGAAGTTAAAGCTATATGTTAGTGCCATTCAGAATCAGAAATATAGCTGTAGAACGAAAACCAAGGTTCTAAAACATTTTCTACATCAATTTATTACATTTCCACAGTTTTTATAATATCCCGATGGTAGAACCCTACTTCGGTTCTACCATTTGGTTGTCTTACAGCTCATGAACCAAAATAACTGTGAAGATGACTTTTGCTTTGGTGGAGGGGTAAAGGGCTGTTTCACTTCCTTTTGGCATTTAGACCAATTTAGATCAGCTCTTTTTTTCAAATATCACATAATTTAAAATTTGAACTCTGTTATTGTGCACAAAAAACAAATTATTTCCAGCTCAGTTTTTGATTTGTGATTACTCTTAACTAAATAAACTGAAGTGGCGGTGCTTCGTATGCCATCTAAACCAGAACCAGCTTAGAACCCTGATCTAAAAGGGTCTAGAGGGCCAAAAAACTGTGAACTCATGCCTTAGTGATTATTGAATAGGGGCTCATTAATCTGCTAGATAATCTGTCACCAACTCATAACCCAATAAAGGTTCTTAATGTTTCAGCAATTCAGATCTTTATCTTTTAGATAATGAATTAGGAATGAAGCCCCAAAAATCAAAACTATTAATTTTTCTAGATCTATCCAGGCCTGAAAAAAGATCTAATCAAATTACATACTTTTCCATTCTGCAAATAGGAACAGTATAATGAGATATTATGAGTTTTATTTGTGCCATTATTCTGTTACATCTGTCTTACATCTTGTAGCCTCTAATGGATAAGGAGTGGCGAGACCTCTTGTGTTATGATGAAAATAAAGAAACATTTATATTTTGGACAACTAAACTATCTCCACTCCACCTCAACAAACTCAATCAGCTCAGGTAGACCATGAAAAATACTGGAACGGTAATCATGAAATCAACAATCTAGGCCCTACTTAGAGCTTTTGCTGAAAAGATATTTAAACATATATAACTCACTTAAAATAGTTGACATTAAAAGCCATCCACGTTTATCAATATTCACACCAGCAAATCGGTCTTTTCAGATCTTAATAGTTGAATGAAATCAAATAAACAGAACCTTATCAAGTCAGCAGAGACTGTGCCCTAGGAAGGACTGCAGGTCACACGCCACACAGATATACAGATATACAGATATACAGTCATATACGCCAATATTTCTTCTACTTTTCCTGTTCCTAACATATTAATTTAGAAACAGATTAAACAGACAACAGAGACCAACAGGTGAAAACAGAAGTCAGGGACAGCTTGGCCTGTCATGATTTAAGGACCCTGGTTTAGTTTGGCCGTTTTGTGTTGTGGTTTCCATGATTTCAGTCAGTTCTTTGTAGGTTTTGTATTCTGGAGTTTAGGTTTTCATTCTTGTGTTATTTTGTGAACTACTGGTTTTGTTCAGTTGTTCCCAGACCCCCAAATTTTATTGCGACGTTTGTTCCTTATTAGATCGTCCAGTGAGTTCCTTCTGTTCTCCATACAAACAGTCTCCTCTTGTAGAGGAACTACCTATAGTCTTCATTACACTCTTGACTCTCCATTTTCAGTTATTTCCTCATCAACCTCCTGCCTGCCCACCCTTGGGTCATTTACCACATAGCTCTGGTAGTTTTTAGCCTCATTGGTATGAATGTTAAAGAAATGTAAAAAAAAATCATCTTTCATTGCAGTAGCAGAAGTGTACACTGAGAAAATGTAGAAAAATCCAACCTTTAAATTGAGTACATTTACTTAATGGGGGAAAAAAGTCATATATTAAGAAATAATAGTTTTGGTCTTACTGGTATCACTGACAATTGCCATCAAATTAACTAAAGTAGATTTTTATGTATACTTTAACTTCTAATCAGGAATCCACACACAGAGATCAATTACTCTTTAAAATGGGAATGACAAAAGAACATGCCTGTCAGGTAAGCCAGATGTGCACTGGTCTTCTTTGGTCAGGAAATGCCTACAAGAAAAAAGCCGCTCGTCTTAACTTGCCCATTTCTACAGTAGAAGCAGATACTACAAAGTTTAAAACCTTAACTGTGACAAACAAGGCTGAATGAGGACCCGGGTTTATCTCCCCGAATCCCTCCAAGCCCAGTTAGAGGAATGGAAAGGGAGAAATCTGAATCAAAATATCTTTGAGATAACAAATTGAGAAAAAAACTGGTCAGTGCTTGAGCAATAAATAATTTATGGAAAATAGAAACATAAAATCTCCAAAGCTCACTAGACAATAGATGAAATTATTCCAAGGGTATTTACACAGACCTTACCAGGGTTGTCAACAAGAGATTCACCAATAACAATTTTCTAGTTGATTTCTGATCCCAGGTTTGACTTGCTGATACCTATTTTAGCTGATTCCAACTACTAAACACCTACAAAATTAGATATAAAAACAGTATTCAAAATATGTTTTCTAGCCTTTCTGCTATGATTGATCATTTAATATTTAGATAGTAGGAAGCATTGATGACATCACACCTTGTGTGTGAGAGAATCTTTAACCTTTTATATTAGCAATTAGCATGGTTAGCACTGCTAGCATTACTAAAACAGTGGCCTCTATGATCCTTACCCTAACTCTGAGACTTCAGATATCTAATGAGATCACAGGGATTACTTTCTCACACTAAGTAACCTCTGACTTTCTCCACATGCTGGACAGTAAACCTTGATTGGGCCATCGTTGCTTAACTTGATGAACCACATCTTGTTAAATGTTTGTAAAAGCTCAGCATGCAGAAATCCTAATGGAATAAATATTACAGGAAGTGAAAAGTCCAGTTTGTACCGGTTTATTCTTTAAAGGGATTAACTGGGTTTCCTTCTAGGGAACGGCATCTATAAATAGCTCTTATCAGTCTGCAGTGAGGCTGCGCTGGTAAAGCTGCTTCTCAGACTCTGAAGTCTGCAGCATGACGTCGCTCAGGTCGAGAGCTGGTGGAGAAGAAGTGCTCCCTGAGTCATGTTTGGTCAGGGTCTAATCACGCTTACACAGGAGGTCACACACACACAATAAAAGAGCTAAAGCCACCTTTCTTGTTTTAAAGATTTGTGTCATTCTGTCTCTGTGGGTGAATCAATGCATCTGCAGCACCCAGCCATTATTCGCTCACTGTCTCTTTTAACCCCAGACGCACTTCAGGCTAATGTTACATCATGTATTCAGCGCCCTCTGAAAAAAACAACAAAAACCATTAGCTCAGTCCTTTATTTGGGTAAAACAAGGGGAAAAATCGATGCTGCACAGCCTATGGTAGGCTCCATCTTCTCTCAAATTTCTACCACACAGAACAAAGTCAATATTATAATTCACTTACAGAAGATTTTAGGGGGAACAAACTGAAAATGTGTTTTGGATATGTCTGAGGGAGATGGCAACTCTTTGGAGCTGCAAAAGCAACAAAAGTGGTCATCTGCCCGGTTTCATTTAATTATTTTGCTGTTTCCAAGCAGTCTGCAGCCTGGGTCCTCATAAAGGCTGGAAGGTATGGAAGGGAAAAAGTGCCACAATCAGCTAAAGATCTTTTAGTAAAATATTTGTACGTGTGATAACTTCTACTACTGGAAATATTTACATAAAATATATAAAAAAAGAAAGCATGAAAGTGCCTGTGACACACTTTTCCCACAAATGCAGAATTGAAAGAAAACATCTTAATATTAAAGGGATTGAGCAGTAAATGACATGATATTAGGATTAAGATTAGGACACAAAATAAGCATATTTCCATATTAAATGTTGCAAGTCCAAAGTCGCCCGGAAATGACATCGAAGGGGAAGTCTCCGGTCAATCATTGTGTGAGCGTCAATGGTAAACGGTTCAGGTAGAAGCCATGTTGCGTTAAAAACAGCGTTAATATGTTGAAACGGTGCATTACTGGTGGTAAAATTATTATTATTAAAATAAGATAAATTGCACGCGCATAAGATATATTTAAATAAATGTTTCTCTAAAGATTTTAATATAAATAAATAAATGAAACCAGGTAGTGTCTTCAGATCTTGAATCATCCTTTGTGTCTGCTGCTACTGCTCCATGCTGCGCACTTCGCCTCCAGTTGTTTCACTCAGTGCCGTATTTACTGTAACCCTGGATTTACACTCTATCTTCTCCGGTCCGGTCCGCTGCGAACCCGGGGGAGCTCCAACAACCATACACAAATCGCACAATACAAGCCAGTGATAAATGTGGTACCAAGTCCAAAACAACTCATTCTGCTGAGGTTAAACCAGTTAAACTGCTTCATTTTTCGTTTTATGCATCCAGATATTTTCATATGTTTTGTTCTACAATGGGTCAGTTCACTGACTTCAGCGAAGCTATATTTGTTGCTTAGTTTATTGCATTTAATGTTTAATTGGTCAGTTTAGAATACTTTAGTTAACCCAGTAACTGATCTAATTGATCTAATGTTAGCAACTGC
Organism: Crenichthys baileyi; assembly: GCA_036173005.1. NCBI lineage: Eukaryota > Metazoa > Chordata > Actinopteri > Cyprinodontiformes > Goodeidae > Crenichthys > Crenichthys baileyi. Next base: position 304,456 of record JAHHUM010002020.1, on the reverse strand, counting down.
TAATATATACAAGTGTCTATATAAATATATGTGTGTATTTATTAATATATCAAGATCTAGACTGTCTTTAGGGAATAATTTTGAAAATCCTGCTCATTCTGTTTCCTGGTGGTGCGTTATGATGCATGCTTATCGACTCTGGCTGTGCTCCTGCATCCGGCAAAAATAGACTGGCCGAATTAGATGGCGTCCGCACGCCGCAGTACTTCTGCTCTGCCATCTGATGAAAGCTGACTGTCTTCTCCTGACTCTCTCTGTGATAGTGACTGAAATATATCTAAAGAAATATCAGATTCTTCGCCGCTGTCTGTGTTGCTGGCCATTGTAGCAGCAGTCAACTTAGGTGCCGGGTTCCCCTTTGACATCATAAAAGAGCGCAAAAATATCGCAAAGGAGTAGGCTGGTAATGCCTTTTTAGTGAAATGTATGACCATATATCTCAACAATTGTTCATTTTAGTGGCATGAATTAACTTTTTAAAATATTTTATCAATGTTTCCTTTCCATAAATCTAACTGGATTTATCATGAAGATTCGATGTCACAGGCACTTTAAATATTTTAATTTTATTTTTCTTAACCTACAAATAAATAATTCAATGTGGAAATTATTTTTTTTAAATATGATTTATTATATGTTAAATGAATATTTCTTGTGCTTCTTGTGCTTTTCATGAAATTATTTAAATTGTCACTATTGGTCATCAAATGCCCCCTACAAATTAACCCCACCCATTGATGGGAAACTAACAGGTGAAATAAAGTCATCGTGTATTGCAGCACAGGTCTATGACGCAAATACTGAAATAGTTTTAAAACTTACTATAACACATAATAAACAAAACTATAATTGGGGATTTTTACATTTATATTTTATGAAATATTGACAATTTAGGTAATAAGAGATCATTTTAACATATTTATTTCTAATTTTGTTTATTTATTTATTTAACAAAGTATATATTTACTGGATTGTGGCATTTGGCACTCCACAGGCACATGGGTGCTATTTTCTCTTGCACAAAAAGCGTCAGGAATAGATCAGTCAATAGTGGGTTAGAGACAAAGCCTAACAGGGCTTCATGGCATTTCTGTTCAGTGATGGACAGAATGGTCGACACAAAACAGAAATATTTTGGCCTACAGCCGGCCTCTGAGGCCAGCCCAGCTCAGCTTGTCCACTCATCAACTTTTCTCTTCCCTCAAAGTACTGACCCCCCATCTCGTCATGACAAACCTGAGTAGAAATTTATTTGGCTTTGTCATACCTGAATTGTTAAGCAGGGATCCATTAGACGATGATCTTCGCAGGATTCTCAAGCTGTCGCTCCAGGAGCGAGACTTGGGCAGCCTCTTCAGCAGCCGGCCCAGGCGCCGCGACACCTGACCGAAGCAGGCGCTGCCAGCCTCGCCTTCTGAATCTCCTTTGACTTCCTCCAGACACAGGGAGACCTGGCCGAGAAAAGTCCTCCCCACCGCTTCAACTCGCCCTGACCCTACCCTTCCTCCCCCCTTTCCCTCCTCCTGCCCTGTGCAGAGAGGTGCTATCTGTGCCATGGATGGAGCATGGTGGCACCATCCGGTGGGCACCGTCCGGTGCGTGTAGCCGTCGCTGGACCTTCTGTCCTGTCGCCGGCTGACCCTGTCCCTCTGTGGACTGCCCCAGCGCCAGCCCACCCACTGCCCCCCTCTGCCATCCCAGCGGAGCCACTCTGCCACCGGTGCCACGCTCTGAATAAACAGCCCCCTCTCCACACGCTCTGCCACCCCTCCAACTGTCCTCCTCACAGACTCCCCTATGCTCTCAGCTCCTGAATGGTGCACCCTACACCTGAGCGTGGAGACTTGAGACCTAAATCTGTGCTGGATGACTTGTTCCTCTCTCGTCCTGCTGCTACCACAGCTCTCTTATCCCCTCTCTGTGTCTACTGCAGCACCCAGACACTCTGCAGTATCAATCAGCCAGCTTAAAGAGACAGAGACCCCAAATACCAACACTCCTCTCAAAGCTCCTCTGGTACTTTCTCTCCTCTTCCTTCAAGCAACAGAAATCCTTTCCTCTTCCCCAGTGGTTTTTACTCAGCAGGTAAATCTCTGACTCCAGAGAGATGTTCATTGATGCTGCCTCCTCTCTTCTCCCTCTTTTCACTCTCCTCACTGAGGGGAAGTGAGTCAGCCAGTTGTTTTCGCCCCACAACAGTGGCGTATCTCGTCTGTACGAAGCCTCAGGCTGCGTGTGGGTTGAGATGACGCACGGTACATCGGTTATTAATATGCTCTGTGAACAGGAAAGGAGAAGAGCTACAGGGAGTTCTTCTCCTGTCCCACTTCTGAAACAGAAGAAAGTGAAGGACGTGCTCACCACTCCGACTTAAGGGTATTGTGACATAATCACAAGCAATGTCGTCAAAAGTAGGTTTTTGTGCCGATGGAGCAGCTGTCCAATTCTGTGTACCTGTTGTGGAGGATGCAATGCATTATTTTTGGCCCTAAATCTTGAGATTAAACTTTGCTATTTCTGGTGTAAGACAGCACTGCAGTCCTCAGAACAGTATCCAACCAAGGGCAACCTAAAAATAACTTCAGCGAAAGTCACCACTGTTCTTCAATGCAGACGGCACAGGGGATGCAATGAGGAAAGGGTACAAAATATGCATTTTCTGCATGCTACAATCACAAACTTCTATGGATTTTATCAAGGTTTTATGTGATAGACCAACACAATGTAGTGCATAATTGTGAAGTGGAAAGAATTTTTTTTAATGAAACAAACCCCTGAAAAAGGTTCTCATGCATTTGTATTCAGCCCACTGGGTCAATACGTTTTAGAAACATGTTTCACTCTAGTTACAGATGCATGTTTCTACCAGCTTTGCCCATCTAAAGACTGAAATGTTGGCCTATTATTTGCGCTATGGTTCAAGCTTAGATGGAGAGCATCTCAGAACAGCAATTTTCAAGGCTTTCCACAAATTGTCAATTGGATTTAGATGTAGGCTTTGAATGGGGCTTTCTAACACATGAATATGTAGCTCTGACTGTATTGCCTCTTTTCCATTCATGGCTCCAACAACACATGGCTCCACTCCACTCAGCCTCACTCTACTCAGCACGAAAGCTGTTGTGTTTCCATCAACTCGCTGAAGGCTGAAGTTATGGTATGAAGCCCCACATCCAGGCATCAGCATTGCGTGCTGTGCTGCTATTAACCCTTACTGTCTAATGGTTCGGTGTGAGCCTACCAAACATGAGATAAGTACAAACATGCAAAGTAAAATAAACATTCACTGTCGCATATCATGTCCTCCAGCAGTGATTTTAAACCACAGCTGTTGGTTTGAACCGCTCCGGCCATTGTGGTTCTTCATATTTTTGTTGTCGCTCTTCGGTTTTGGGAGCTTTTCCAGGCACTGCGGTGTGTGGTAAAATCTGTGTCTTGACATTCTCTACGCTATCTCGGCGAAAACTTTCTCAAGCTGCTAATATATGGCTGCCCACGCTCATGGCCAATCAGTAAACAGCAGTTTATTTACGTCACACTTCGACCGTTGAGCCCCGATGGGTCCTGCTGTCGAGGAGCTACCAAGAAAGCTAGTACTGGGCCAAAAAAGCCAGAACTGGAAACGGATGCAAAACAGGCTGAGTGAAGTGGAGCCGGCCAAAGTAGAGCCCATGGAAAAGGGACTTATGTTTACAGTCCTCCAGACGTGCTTCTTGGCTGCATCTGTAATTTTTTACTCCCCTTGCCAGCTTCTTGTTTTAGGTGGACAGCCAACTCTTGATGGGTTTGGAGTTGGAGCAACGATGTTACCATATTCAAATGACTGAAAGATGCTCTGTGAGATGTCCAAAGGTTGGGATATTGTTCTTTAAGCTAACCCTCCTTTAAACCTCTCCACAACATCCTCCTTGACCTCACTGATGTCTTCCTTGGTCTTCATGATGCTGTTTGTTCACCAATGTTCTCTAACATACCTCTAAACCTTCTTCACAGAACAGCTGGATTTATACCGACATTAAAATACAACTGGACTATATGAACTGAATGACTTCTGACTTTGGCTATACTAGGTTTTATGGTTATAGGAGTAAAAGGGATTGAATAAAAATGCACACTACATGTTTTCAGAACCATCTCTTATTTTCCATCCACTTTACAATTATTCAGAACTCGGTGCTAGAAGACTTTTGAAAAGTACTGGAAATGTGCCTGTGCAAAATTAAAACACAGTAAACTTATGTAACTGATTTTGACTGAGACATATGAGCTATGAAGGAATGTTTAACCTGAAATGTGTGTTGCCTTCCAGTTTTTCTAGACATGGGGGTTACATTTAACACTTCTCCTCCTCCCATGTTTCTCTTTGAGTGGGGATTTCTGAACATGAAATGCTCGAGCAGGTTCTTGAGACAAGGTCTACACTGTGTAAACCAAAGGAATCAGCTGGATCAGGAGTTGATGGGGTTTAAGGAAATTATACAGAAAGTTCTCTAAAGAGATATCTGGAATGTCATACAGCATACAAAAGACAGGGAACCATGGTGTTTCTGCAGTGTCTGTGTGTTCTTGTGCTTGATACTGAGAGAGGACCAGAAAAATGGAAGTTACTGCAAAGTCCTTATGAATTTTATAAAGACAAGGGCTTGTGTGTGTGTGTGTGTGTGTGTGTGTGTGTGTGTGTGTGTGTGTGTGTGTGTGTGTGTGTGTGTGAGTGCATGTGACAATACACTGGAAATGCAACAAACCAAAAAAAGAAATCTGCAATAAGGGGTGGTAAAAATCCAACCAAAAATGGTCACTTAGAATGAAGACACTTTATCTACAAGAGTAGATCTGATCCTGACTTAATCATCATTTGAGAAAATAAAACCTATTGGTTTTAAGAATTGTATTTGCAACACTGGTAAGTTTGAAGTCAAAGCCAGATCCATGTTCTTACCACTGAGGTGAAAGGAATTCAACCTGGAAAGACTCACAAAGGAGGGAAACAACGAGATTATGATTAGCAGGTTTATTAATAAAAAAATATCTGTTTGGCGCTCGGACCCTGGAGGGAGACGTATGCTCTGAGGATGAAGAGAGCTAGTAATACGTAATACGTATTACATACGTATAACAGGTAGTGATGGCTACTATGAACTTGCTATTTAGAGTTTTCAAAGCAAACAAAATAACTTTAAAAAGGAGCTGAAATGTGCAGCTAGCCAGTGAAATGAAGTTAAAACTGGGGTAATGTGCTCAGACTTTTAAAAGACACGCTGCAGCATTTTGCACACCCTGCAGTGCCTAATTTACGCATCACTAACCACAAAATAAAGCACGTTACAGTAATCCAGCCTAGATGTAACAATTGCATGGATTAGCTTTTCAAAAGGCTGTCTTGATAGATTGGGCTTTATTCTGGCCAACTGCCTTATATGAAAATACCCAATCTGGCTTTCAAGTTTAAAATCTGCATCCATTTTAACCCCCAGATTAGTGATGATCATTCTAACGTACAGTGCCAAAGAACCCAGATCTATGGTGGAGGTCTCAGAAATGCAACCAAAAATCACCAGTTCTGTTTTTTGCTTGTTAAAATGTAAAATGTTCAAAGCCATCCAGGCCTTTATGTCATCAAGACATTTGAACAGTGAGTCTACTGAGAAACAATTTGTCTTCTAAAGAGGGACATAAATCTGAGAGTCTTCCACTTAGCAGGGGAAAGAAACGATTTTTTCCTAAAAATAGAGCCATGGAGTAGTAGAGAAAAAAGAAGGGGGGCTAAAACTGAGCCCTGGGGGACATCATATTGAAGAGCAGAGAGCAGCAGCAGAGGATACAAAATCACAAAGTTTGACTGAGAAAGTTTGCTCTGCCAAATAAGATTTGAACCACTGCAATGCAGTAGTCCTGACGCCCACCCACTACTCTAAATGAGAAAATCAAATTTGTGATCCAATGTGTCAGAGGTAACAGGTTAATCCAAGGGCACAATAACACAATCAACTGAGTCAATTACTAAAAACACATAATTCTTGAAACAAAAAAACACATAATTACTAAAAACACATAATTCTTCTGCTTCAGTACTATGTAAAGCTTTAATTGATTGATTGAAAAATACCTTCCTTTTCAGGATTTTTTTTAGATAAAAGGCAGTTTGAAGATAGGGCTGTAATTTTCAAGTGTATTTAGATCAAGAGCAAGTTTCCTTAGTAGAGGCTGAATCACTGCCTGTTTAAGAATTACAGGTACAACACCAGAGCACACACTACTATTAATAATTCAATGTACAAATACTTCTATAGTGAGGAAAACCTCTTTAAAAAAACCAAAGAAACCAAAGAGGGAGAGCATCATAAGGAGAACCTGAGGGCTCCAAGCTGCAGTAATACACTGTTTATTTGGACTTATGATGGTTTGTATCTCATGCAATCAGTCTTGCCAATGGAAAATAGTAAACTTGTGTATTTATACACATATTTGTTTAGCATAAAAGTGCAGAAAACACATAATTGTTTTGTATTCCTAATACTGCTTAGTTACTGTGCACAACCAATACAGAGTTCCACTGTTTTTTCCATTTGCAAGGGAAAATGGCTAAAATGGGAGTAACGTTATGCTGAGATCCAAGTTCTTGGAAATGGATCGCACACTTATCCTTACCTCAAAATCCAATATGACTACATCAAAAGTAAGATGTTGTAATAACCGCAGTAGTAAATATGTTTATTTTTACTTTAAGCAGTTTATAACTCCTCAAATCATAGTGCCATACAAAACCTATGTTATCTAGTATTGCTAATCATTAGCCGGGTGAATGTGCACAAAAAACAGCAAACCCCACAGGTTTTCAAACTTCAAACTGAAATACGGTTAAGTTCAGTCTGAGTTTTGACTTCTGAGGAAAGTGGAACGCAGCAAAAGGCAACTTGGGCCATAAACTCCTAAATGAAAAATATAAAATGTACCCACGCACAATAAACATAGCAATGTGCCTACAGCAAGTAAAATATTAGCTTGCAACATCTTCATATTAACAAATGCAAATGGGACCATGGGTGAAGGAATTTTAAAAGATGGAAATATTAATGAAAATATAAAGTTTCGGTCCAACAGTTTTTAGAAAGTGAACTGAAACATTTCTGACAGTTATTTTGAATGATTAGTATCTGCTGTGTTCGTCATTGTTGAGAAAATATATAATAATTTTAAAAGAACACTTTTAGCCACAGACTGTGTGACCATAGTTAAAAAAAACACTTATTATTATATTATATTATTATTATATTATTATAAATTACTCTCACAGTCTGGAATGTTGGTAATGGTTGCAATGTAGTTCATACGACAGAGAAAAATATATATAATCATATTTGATTATGCACCGGCAACCTCTTGTTGCACGCTTCAAGGCATGACTGATCATTACGTGCCTTCCTCTGCAGCTTGGGTGCTAAACCCCGTTGTTAACCCTGCTCACATTTAAAACAGCTACTACTTAAGCTGTGACTGTGTAGAGGCATGAGACCGAACAAAGGAGATGCACTGGGTCAGTATGAGACCCTGAAAAACATTTAATCACATATTAATCTGACATCTGACTGTCTGTCATTCAACGACTGGGATATAATCCTAGACAGGAGACACTCAGAGCTGGGATTAATGTGGCTGCCATTCCCAGACCTTTCCCACTTAATTCTCCACGATGAGGAGAATTAGTAAATTCATTAAAAACACACTTTATAACTGAAAAAGCCCAGATAAAGAGTCTTTTAATGTATGTCCAAAATGTGACCCAAATGGAGATCAGAACCACAACTGATGGAACCGGGGTGTACTATGCAACCTTCAAAAAATTATATACAATAAATCAAATTATACATAACATTTGAGATTTTCATGATTATGTATACTCATAAATCATCGGAAACAAAGAGAAATAACTGCATACTTTTTGTTTAAGCACTTGGGTATGAAATGGAAAGAAGTTGGGATAAAATAGCAGCCCAGCTACATTTTGGGTCTCAGCTGACCAAAGTGTGATTCAATCCTCTTTCAGACCTGTTTTTCTTCTACTCTGTCCTGCATGGTCATTACCTGAAACTGGCATTCCTAAATACATTTAGTTGCCATCTTCCTATGTGTAGATAGTCCTAGATTTCATTTCATTGTTGCCACCTGGCTCTAATGGCTTGAGTCTCTGAGTTTGCTTTTGTTCTGTTGATTTTAAAGAGCTACAAATGTTTTCTTCAACACCAGTCTGTCTGCTTTTGATTCTACAACATACATTATGGCAGAGAAATCTTCAGGATGTGTTGGGACCCCAGCCATGGGTACAAAATGAAAGGCCAGAACGTAGCCTTCTGGAACTTTCAACATAAATCGCATTAACCTACTTTCAGCACAGCCAGGAAAAGGGGTAACAGCGGACTTCCCGTGACGTCACTGTCCGAATAAAATCACCGCTATTGCAACAAGCTGACCTCTTCCACGCAGGTCCCCAGAGGAACTGGACGGAGGGACACAGCGCGCTAATGTCTCTTTGCTGGCAAACAGACATAACTCTTCAAACTGGATCCAAGAGTGTCATACGATCACGCGATCATATGCACTAAGTTAAGTAGGAATGAATTGCTGTTGTGTATCCGGTATTCGTTCATGAACGGGGTAATTAAGGTGCAAGTGTTGCTTGACTTTCTCTCTGACGTCTACAGAAGCAAACTGTGTTCCAGAGAGTTCCCAGCAGAGACCCCGTCTCTACAACGCCAAGTGGAGCAGTTTTCCCAGTCTGAAGGAAGGACAACGGGACCGCATCACCGTGGTTACAGCAGTAACGTGCAGTTTGGCCGGCTGACAGAGCAGCAGCCCCAACCCACAGCTACGGAGGTTAGCTGCAGCTAACCCTTTGTTCACTGTGGATGCTTTCTTCAACTTCGCCTCCTCGGACAACTTTTCTTCAGCACTGTTCACGTAAGAGGTTGTGTTTCGGGCAGAGAGAAGTAGTTTAGAATGAAATAATCTAAACATTTTTCATGTTATGACGTTTGGTTTTGTTTGTGTTGAAAACTCAGCCATCTTAGTGCTAGCAGATTAGCTGCTCAGCACATGTGCTCAGTTTATGTTCTGTTTGTTTTTGTTTTTTTGAGTTAAGACAAACTTTATTTAAAGGGTGATTTTAAACACAGAAGATCGGCCATAACACGCCGTCCGCCCTTATGCATTTTAACCCTTTTATTAATGGTATTTTAAAGGTACGTGTTTGATTCTGATGATAAGCTATAAGCTTCTTTTGTTAGCTTCAACCGCTAACAGCTAAGAACACGTGCTTGCCTGCTAACGATCATTTACCCAAAAAGGTTGTTAGTTTTCAATCTAGGAAATAATATTTCCCTAAATATTATTTTACTAAACTAGACAACTAAGTAAAAATCGTTAAGCCCCATTTCTCCAGAAAGTTTTGGTTCTTATTCAAAATAATATTTCCTTAAATATTATTTTACTATTTCCTTAATAATATTTCTTTGAATATTATTTTAATAAATAAAGGCAGCTAATTAAACACCATTTTGAATTGGTCATCCAGAAGGTTGGTTTAATTCAGCTTTCTTTAAAATATTTTTTTATTAAAATACTGCTTTATCTGATCTTGCATTGTGAATGGTGGTTTAAAGGTGTACTGATTATTGCCTAAGTTAGTTCCAAGACTAATTTAACCTAATTTTCAGATTCTTCAAGATAATCCTTGGTTCTCAAACATAAACATTGCATGGTAATTTTTGCATCACTCTTTCGGTCAGGTTTTTCAACCATTTTTTTAATCAACTTTTTTTAATTTACATCCCCATTAGTCTTCCTTTTTTTTAATTCTGCTTGGTAGTTTAGTTGATTGTTTCAGCATAGTAAAGAGTTTGGGGTTGATTGAAATATGTTTGACTTTGAGTTGACTTCTTTTTGTTAATACATTCCTGTATTTTAAGAAACTGTGTGAATTCATTCTGTGTGTGTGCAGAGTTTTGCTGTTCAATAATGCCAGAGCTTGGCTCACACCTTTCAATTTTGTCCTAATGCCACCATCTTATTGGGCTGGTTTTCACAGGACAACCCTTAACAGACTGAAATATTATTTCATAAAATATTAAAGTATTAATATTAAATAATATATTCATAATCATAATCACAACAGCTGTGTAGACTATTCTTTTTTTTCTGCCCGGTTACAGCCTAATATAACACATGGTGCAATTTTTCTGTGCAGCGCGTCTCATGTGTTCTTTATGTGGGAACATTATATCACCCATGGAAATGTCATCTGTCAAGACGAGGAATGAAAATAAAAACTAAAACAAAACCCACAAAGATGACGCGCAGAGCAGCAGACGAAGAGGCTGGGTGCAGAGGTCAGATTCCTTGGGAGGGTAAGGTCCCAGTGGGACTCAATGTGGAGCTGCTTCTATAGGATTCATCTGCAACCCGGCTGCAGCAAACTCCGGGAGGGCGATAAATCCAAGCAGTGCCGACAGACCAAAGCAACCAAAACAAAGGCGCTGTACAATATTTATGGTTGCAAATCCCTGTCTCTCGTTCCCTGTTATTTGATGGGAGTAGTTGAAAGGCAATTATATGTCAATGTGTGCTGCATCTATTTTGACACTTCTGTTTGCTTTTCTTTGCTGAGTATTCCCAGAAATAACTGACTTTGTATTGTTACCCTCAGGTCTCTGCAGCACTCTCACCTCTGATGATGCTTGGAGAGAAGCAGAGGTTGACCAAAGCACAGCTACTGTACCTTCCACAAGAACTCCTACCGCAGACGGTTCTTTCATATTTTGTCCCATTACAACCACATACTTGACAATCATTCACTTTCTTCTTGCGACTCTTCATGAAGCCCAGATTTGTCGAGTGCACAACTAATTACTTTCTGTTTGAGATGTCCAGATGAGATATTATTTAATGAGATTATGCTGCCTTAAACCTCTCTACAACTACATCCCTGACCTGTCTGCCGTTCTGCTTGTTCTTTATGATGCTACTTGTTCTCTCATGTTCTCTAACGCACCCCTGAGGCTGATACAGAACGGATGTATTTATACAGAGATTATGTACTACTTTGTGCTGGTCTATCCCAGAAAATGGCAATAAAATACACTGAAGTTTGTGGCTATAACGTGACAAAAAGCGAACACTTCTACAAGGTACAACTTTGATCCTCAAAGAGTGAATTTCCTTTGCTGTAAAGAAACTTTGTGTCTGTGTCACCCTCGGTGTGATTAATGCTCCAGTAATCTCTGCTCCTGCTCCAGCGAGCTCATGCTGATAGCACACTATATCAGACAGCTCTGCAGTGGTGGACCAACTTGTGCGGTTTTCTTCCATCCTGCATCCACGTTAGGTTTCTCATCGTGAAGATCCTTTGTCTCTATGCATTCCCATCAATTTGGCTACACTTTTCCTAAGAATCCAACCACTAAGTAGCCTTTAGTTTAAGAAAAGTCTTCATCCTATCCTATTCTTCAACTTTCCTCCATTTCTCCTCCCCATTTCTGCTTCTTTATTCCATAGATGTTCCCTTCTCTCATCACTTTCAGTCAGCTCCCCGTTCGGTTTATCCCACGCCGCTCTGCAGATGCAGGCCTCCCTGTCACGTAGTGCCGCTGACACGATGCTTGCTCAGCAGCCCCACATTTACACACATACATTCACATACACACCGCATGGGTGGTGTGAAGCTCACAAAGGTTCTTGCCGTTGAGTTTAGTGTTTGCAGCAAAACAGCGGCTGTGTGTTTACATGTAAACATGTAAATTCATGATCAGGTCAAATCAGCCTTGCTAAACCTTTCTCTCAGTAGAGAAGGTATGTACACATTAAGTAGTGATCTGCATTTTAGAAAACAAGTCTAATAAAAGCAGGGTTTTCCCCTTTCAGAGTGGCCTTTTAAATGACTTTGATAATGAGTGTTAATTTATCAGACAGGGCTTTCCTGGCACTCAATTTTGTTGAGAAAAAAACAACAAACAGTTAATTTTTATTCAGGAAAATGTAATGATTTATCTTCACTGCTGGTTAAAACCTTTCAGACAGTCCATTACAGTCAGTAAACACATCGTAAACCCTAACAAGTTATTACTGCAGCTGTAAAAAAACGTCTTGCAGCATTTCATCGATGCAGCATGAATGCCACGCTCTTTCCTCCACTTTCTTTCCGGTGAGAGTGGGAACACTGGGAGGCAAAGCTGGCAGGTCAAGATAAAGGGATTTACACTGAATAGTTCTGGCTCAGTCTGAGGAGTAAAACGATTGGATATGTCCTTCCCCGACACACTTAGCTCACTCTCAAATCCACAGGCACCGTTTATTGAGTGTAAGCAGAGCCGGGACAAGGCATAAACAAACTAAGTTGCTGCTTTTAGACCCTCCTCCTAGCCCAGGCCAGCCTACGGGCCCCCAAAAGCTCTTGACCGCCTAAACAGAATATAAAACAGATCTCAAAACTTTACATTTCAATTTTTTCTAAAGAATTTTAAATTCTTCAAAATTTACATTTGAATTATTTAGGATTTCACTGATTACACAAAGAAAATCATTCTTAGTTTGACAGACCTAAAGTCATACGGGAGCACAATACCTGAATCTGAATTGAACAATTTTTTGTTTAAATATGCATATACATACTCTAGTCATGTCAGTTTGTTATCAAAGAATGTCAAACACATAAAAACTACATAGCACATGAAAATAGAAGGGAACAACCCTTAAAAGAAATAAAAACTTACCCCAGTAAAACAGGTCCGACAACGCCCATGTTAATGATCGTAATTTAATGCCACAAGGTAAATTACTTGCGCTGCTAGTTCTGTCTTTGATAGTTACATTTCATCTGCAATGTAACTGCAGACTAATCGATAAGAGTATGTTTTGTGATATGAGTAAGTCAGAGTTAAAAATGTGTGTAATGCTTTTTATTTAATTACGATGTGAATCAGCATTGGGGCCTAAATCTAATTCTGCAATGGGCCCCAAAGACCTTTGGGCCGGCACTGTGCCCATACATGAGTAAGTTTATCACCTTGCTGTGGATGCCCTTCACCAAAGTGAACCCAAAGACAGCCCACTATTTTCAACATCAACAAAAAGGCATTTTTAGGTGTAAATAAAACGATTTCCAGTAATTATTAAAAACAGATTTCTCTGCTTTACTTACTTTGACACTGGAGTCCCTGCGCTGTAATCTGTCTGCTGCAGGCGTCACACCAGTCCTGTTTCACCGGCTTGGTCTCGAACCGGTGTCCTTCACCTCTCTCTGCTCTCACTCGGGGGTCCATCTCCCGGGGAAATATAGACCAGGCCTCCCTGCGGTGAGGTTCGGTGCGGGCCAGCTTCACCACCCCAGTCCTGCCCTGAGTGAGCCGCTCCAACGGCAATCCGCGTCGTTCTCCAGGGGGTAAGACCGCGGAGGAGACGCTCTGATGTCCGCTATGACTGTCTCCATTCCGGGAGCCCCGTCTCCCTTGCGACGCATCCCGGTGGCGGTGTGCTCTTTTCGGTCTGTTACCCGTTCCGCTTGGCATGGCATAGACTCCAGGCTCCTTCAGCGATCCTCCCCTCCGACAGCCCTTATTTTGGTTTGAGTCACGGTTTATGAAGCCATTGGTGATGTGTCCGGTCATCCCCGGGGCAACGCCGCCGCAGCCGCCCGCTGCTCCATCCTGTGTGGGGCTACGTGGCGCTTCGAGGCCGGCTGTGGCACCGCATCCTCCAGCGGGCATCATCCCTCCAGCTGGTCCTGGACGCCGTAAAGGACGAGTTCGCAACTCCTCTTCAGCAGCGTCCGAGCAGCTCTCCATACCGCTCCTGGCGAGCATCATCTTCTCCCAGGACGACCTCCTCGGCAGCGAGATTTTCTTTTTAGTGCCGGACAGTTTAAAGAGCAGGATCTGCGGTTCCGAGTCCAGTCTGTGCGGACCGGGCTGCTGCCCCACCACGCTCACAGACGCCATGACGCTGCGCTCCTCGCAATGATTGTGTGTTTGGCTGTGTAGATATTTGGCAGGTGTGCGCTGACTGTAAACTCAGCTCCCGCCAGTGACAGATCTGTAGTAGTGACGCGACGGATCAAGAGCATTAAATGCAGAGCGCGCGCTCCACTCCGGAGCGTCGGGAGCGCGCACCCACTCACGGGTTCACTGTGAGGTTTTCACTAGAGAGCAACTTTCTGAGAAATCAATTTGACCCATCTCACATAACTGGATATGGTATTTGTTTTATTTTGTTTTGCCCTTTTCGCAGTGAAAAACAAGAAGTAATAATGAGGAAATGCTTGAAACTGAAAGTAAAAGTGATCTTAGGAAAGGGCATAAAAACACACAATCATTGCACATTTTTGACAGTTCTATAGCCATAAAATCAAAATATGTACAAGTGGCCTTCAAATGATTTGAATTGTAAGAGGGTTAAATTTACCAGCCAAATGAGTCATAAAAACAAACGCACAAAACACCATGACATCATCAGCATTTATCCCATGGGGTCTTATAATTTTATGAAGTGGGAATATATATATATATATATATACAGGAAATGGTCCTAGCACTGAACCCTGTGGTACTCCAGAACCCTGATGTGTGAAACGGATTGTGTGTGAATTTTGATTGATTTTAAAGCTATAGTTAGACCTATTTGTAAAGTAAATCAAACTCCTTTTAGATTTAAGTTGTCACCTCTTGAACCTGGCACTCAGTTTTTTCTGTTGCTTTGATATTTTGTAAGAAATCATTTTTTTCTGATTTGTATGTCAGTCAGTCAGTCAATTTCTACCGCTTACTCCATAGTGGGTCGCGGGGGAGCTGGTGCCTATCTCCAGCAGTCTACAGGCGAGAGGCGGGGTACACCCTGGACAGGTCGCCAGTCCATCGCAGGGCAACACACAAGCAACCATGCACACACTCATTCATACACCTAAGGGCAATTTAGAGTGACTAATTAATCTAACAGGCATGTCTTTGGACTGTGGGAGGAAGCCGGAGTACCCGGTGAGAACCCACGCATGCACGGGGAGAACATGGAAACTCCATGGAGAAAGACCCCCGGCCGGGAAATGAACCCAGGAACTTCTTGCTGCAAGGCAACAGTGCTACCACCTGCACCACCGTGCAGCCCTGATTTGTATATTTTTAAACAAATTATTTTCAAATGTGTTCACTCGTGTATTCTGTACTTTCTCTATGTAGCTAATACATTATGAACATAATTTCAGTTAATGTAAAAGTTTTACTGTAACCTGATATAAGTTGACTAATTTGGAACTCACTGACAAAAGGCATTATTAGGTTATTATTTCTGTAATAAGACTTCTATTTGTAATTTATTTTAAAGCTACAAGCCAGACTTTTCTATACAAAGCAATCAACCTAACTTTCAAAATACTTTTCTATTTGTTAATATTATGCTATTATGCAGCACATATAAATATTATATGCCGCATGTATATATACATTAAATGATGTGTATTTATACAGGGGTTGGACAATGAAACTGAAACACCTGGTTTTAGACCACAATAATTTATTAGTATGGTGTAGGGCCTCCTTTTGTGGCCAATACAGCGTCAATTCATCTTGGGAATGACAATAACAAGTCCTGCACAGTGGTCAGAGGGATTTTAAGCCATTCTTCTTGCAGGATAGTGGCCAGGTCACTACGTGATACTGGTGGAGGAAAACGTTTCCTGACTCGCTCCTCCAAAACACCCCAAAGTGGCTCAATAATATTTAGATCTGGTGACTGTGCAGGCCATAGAAGATGTTCAACTTCACTTTCATGTTCATCAAACCAATCTTTCACCAGTCTTGCTGTGTGTATTGGTGCATTGTCATCCTGATACACGGCACCGCCTTCAGGAAACAATGTTTGAACCATTGGATGCACATGGTCCTCAAGAATGGTTCGGTAGTCCTTGGCAGTGACGCGCCCATCTAGCACAAGTATTGGGCCAAGGGAATGCCATGATATGGCAGCCCAAACCATCAATGATCCACCCCCATGCTTTACTCTGGGCATGCAACAGTCTGGGTGGTACGCTTCTTTGGGGCTTCTCCACACCGTAACTCTTCCGGATGTGGGGAAAACAGTAAAGGTGGACTCATCAGAGAACAATACATGTTTCACATTGTCCACAGCCCAAGATTTGCACTCCTTGCACCATTGAAACCGACGTTTGGCATTGGCATGAGTGACCAAAGGTTTGGCTATAGCAGCCCGGCCGTGTATATTGACCCTGTGGAGCTCCCGACGGACAGTTCTGGTGGAAACAGGAGAGTTGAGGTGCACATTTAATTCTGCCGTGATTTGGGCAGCCGTGGTTTTATGTTTTTTGGATATAATCCGGGTTAGCACCCGAACATCCCTTTCAGACAGCTTCCTCTTGCGTCCACAGTTAATCCTGTTGGATGTGGTTCGTCCTTCTTGGTGGTATGCTGGCATTACCCTGGATACTGTGGCTCATGATTAATCACAAAGACTTGCTGTCTTGGTCACAGATGCGCCAGCAAGACGTGCACCAACAATTTGTCCTCTTTTGAACTCTGGTATGTCACCCATAATGTTGTGTGCATTTCAATATTTTGAGTAAAACTGTGCTCTTACCCTGCTAATTGAACCTTCACACTCTGCTCTTACTGGTGCAATGTGCAATCAATGAAGACTGGCTACCAGGCTGGTCCAATTTAGCCATGAAACCTCCCACACTAAAATGACAGGTGTTTCAGTTTCATTGTCCAACCCCTGTATGTATATATATATATATAGAGAGAGAGAGAGAGACAGAGAGAGAGAGAGAGGGAGAGACAGAGAGAGAATTTGCTACAGCGTAGGTCCCTTTGGTACTCCTAAACGGAGTCTGTCTGGTGCCTGAGGAATTTCTTCCATTACCAATTAATTTTTAAGCTTTCAGAGAGACTTCCCTGTAAAAATAAATCAAATTCCGTTTGAATAGATTGTCACAAATAGACAAAATTAAATAGTCAGTTTTTCTATTTATTTACACCATGCTAATATTTTAATAAGTGGAAGTATATAGTAAAGAGAATGAGTCCAAGTACCAAACCCTGTTGTAGACTTTTATTAATTCAGGTTTACATCTAACCTCCTAGTGTGCACACAGGCACACTTGCTATTTGTTCTTTAGTTGCATTTTTTTCAAATCAAATTACTCCATCAAAGGTATTTACATGTATCCTGTAGGGCTGCACCAAAGTCTTAATCAAGTGTAAGAACACTGCATGAGCATCAGGGATATCTGGCAAAATATTAAACACATGTAAGTGGCTTGTGAAGAGGTCGAGGGCAGATGGGACTGGCAAGATTTCAAAATTTAAGATCTTCAGCAATCTTTTCGAGTCAAGTTGATTGAATCATCAATCAATCAAGGATGTTTTCTACATTGAACTGGTGCCACCAAAAGTGATCAAACACACATAATGAGCCCAATCTTATCAGTTAGCCCCACCTTACTATCACCACACCAGATGGAAGAAGTAAGAAAAAATAATGAGCTCAGACAGCATGCAACGAAACTGTTCTGGAAAAGCAAATAACTATTTAAAGTGATACGAGTATAATACAGTATTTTAGCATTTTAGGAGTAGTCAATATAGATGCAAACCGGTAAGATGGAAAAAAAATGTTGACAACAGTTAAAAGTTCTGGAGACGATCCTTGTCATTGTTGCAACATTATCCATCATGGCTTGGGGGGGGGGGGGGTCATTAGTCAAACTGTGCTCTGTGAACTTTTTACAAAGTATGTGTTTTATGAAATCCTGCAGTGGAAATTTAGCGTTTGTTTTTAATGTACATTTGTTAAGAAAACAAAATACACCACTGAAAGCTAAACCTTTAATAAATTCCACTGCATGAAGGATTAGACAGACAGATTTCTTAATATTCTGGCTTGGCAGAATAGTTTAAAAACACTTTTGGGTATTTATTCACATTTTACTAGTATCGCCTGTTGTATTTACTGAACGATGCTCAACAGTGCAAAAAAAAAAAAGTCATACTTGTTTGTGTGGGCTAGAAAAGGACATCAAACTTTCCACTTTGCCAAAAGCACGTCATATGAGCGGCTAACAACCCACAGAGGCAGCTGAATTTACCCCCGCTTCTTCCCTCTTTCAAACAAAACTGAAACTCCACGAGGGCTCTCTATAATACGCCTACTCACACATACTGAGAAAACATTAAATATCTTTCTCTGTACTCCAAAGAGTGAGCAGAATGGATTTCAGATTAGTTTCATAAAGGTTGTTTTTGATCTTGACAGACAAAAAAATAGGATCCAAGTCATGTTAAAGCTCAAGGAAATAGAATGAAAATGTAAACGTGGGAAAAGGTTTGTAAGTGTGAAAGCATAAAGTACGTTTAACTTCATAAAGGCATTACCTTTTGGAATGCCCTTTTTTTAACCACAAACAACAATGCCTTGGATTTCCCCTACAGGGTAGATCACACCTACTATGATTAGTTACATGTTACTCTAATGTACTGTCTGTGAAATGAGTGAGACAGAACCTGGTCACTGCAGAGTTCCCCCGATCAGATTTACTCACTTTTAAATGGGAATTTACAAAGTAAAATATGAGCAAAATAAAAACAGAACAGAAAAGGAACTAACTCATCGCCGCAGCTAGTGCCTTGAAAAAGTATTCATACCCCATAACTATTCCACATTTAGCCTGGTAACGACCATAAACTAGTGTATTATATTAGAATTTTATGTGCCAAACCAACACAAATGAATTGATAACTGTGAAGTAAAAGAAAATATACATATAATATACATACAAAATGTTTACAAATAATAATCTGATTACTGTGCAATGCCTTTGTTCTGATACCCCTAGGGTATACCCCTAAATCAGCATATCTCCAGCTGTCCACTGAAGGCCTCAGAGGTTTGTTAGAGAACATCAGTGAACAAGCAGCATCATGGAGATCATGGAACACAGCAGACAGATGAGGGACAACGTTGTGGAGAAGTTTAAATCAGGGCTAGGTTGTAAAATAATATCCCAAGCACAGAACTTCTTGCGGAGGATTGTTCAATCCATCATCTGGAAATGAAGAGTATGGCACAACTGCAACAGTACTTCACCAAAACTGACAGGCAAGGAAATGATTAATCAGAGAAGCAGCCCAGAGGTCCATGGTAACTGTGGAGGAGTAAAAGGGGCATCGGCACTATTTGCCATGCACTAGAAATGTCACTGGGGTTACGTTCAGGGATACATTCAAATGGCTTATATTCCTATGTGTTTTTACAATCATTGCATTACCTAAGTTCACAATACCTAGAGCTATTAGAACTTAATTAAAATGAATGTATACTCTTTTCACACACAGACTAAAATGTCCACCACGTGCATCTTATTTCTACCTCCTGGTTAGTTTACTGTAAGTTACGGCCTTCCTCTGCCAGAATGACTCTTCTTCCTTCAAAAAAACGAATCACTTTACAGATGAACCCAGTAAAAACAAATACTGCACACAGATGTTCACAAAACAAGATTTACTACAAATCATTAACACAAAGACATGAAAAAACAGAATATATGTATACATCAGTTCCTTTTAGTCTAAAATGTGGATTATCAGTACTCATATAGATGCCCTCACAGAGGCAGAATGGTTGGATTCTCAAGTGCTTCTCTAGTGGAAGGAAAAACAGGAAATGCAACCAATAAAACACTCCAGCTGCTGACAGAGCATTAATTTTGTCTATCACTATGGCAGCCTATTAAAAATACAATAACACAAAAGGCATTAATGAGGTTTGTATTGAACTGCTTTACCCAGTCAGCAAACACACACAAACACGCGGACTGAAAGAATCCATCTGAGCCCCATCTACATCTCTCTTTAAATCATTCACATGTTATTCAGTGCCTCTGACTGCTTCCTTTTTGTATGATAACAACCATTAATAGGTAGAAGCATAGCCACTGATGGAGGGGGGGGGGGGCGGGGCGCAACTGGGTCAAGTTCTTGTTCTAGACCCAGGCTTACCGAGGGGGCTCCAACCAGAAAATTATGGACAAGAAGTTTTTTTTTGTTTTTTACCCCCAAAATATGTCTTTTGACTTAAGTTCAGTATAAAACTCTTGATGCGGTACAGGCAGAGAAATGAAAACACACAGCCTTAAACTGTCCCTTCTTTCTGGGTGCAGTCTCCAATGAGCCGTCACCTGAAGACTACAGCAGAACCTCTAACCTGTGTTGCTAGTGGAAGTTATAATTAGAACAGGTCCGACAGGTAACGTTTGGTGGCTGGTAAACATTAATGGCTGCACTGTTCGTTTTTCCCAAGTTACTACCAGATGCGTCAACTCAACTGCTAAAGGAAGGTTCGGCCCATGGCATCTGGAGCTCAAATCTAAACCTCACACAAGCAGAAGCCTAAAATATGAACGATCTGGACCACAGCGGGCATGGAAAGCCAAAAGTGTCAAAATTCAACAAATTCTAAGTCTCAAAATTGATATTTACACATGTGGAAATTGTCTATCTCCAGCGGTCACTGAGTGAGGGTTTCAGCACATTGAAAATTATTTATTTTTTTATTTTACAGATATCTCTCTAGTTTTACTCAAATTTGTATTTGTATTTATTAACTAATTTTTTTTTCGGATTTGTGTCACTGTTAGCTTTCTATGGCAAGAATATTATCTACAACTTGCTCTAAGAAAAAAGCATATAGCATATAGAAGGGTATAGAAGGGAAGAGGAGAGGATGGGAGAAGATGGAAGGGGAAAGGAAACAGAAGGCAGTAACAGTCATGCCATTATACAGTAAATATTAATTTTCTACTACAGAATGCCATGAGTGGGGGCCCATCAAGATTATCTAGTCCCAGGCCCTAGTAAGGCTGTTAGCTGGCCTAGATAGAAGATCAACCACCGCTGTTTATCAGTGGCAGCTAAAATGTGGTCATTGTAAGAGACAATTCATGTGGATTTGTGAGGTAAAATCCATAGATGGCACATGATTGTTACAGTGTGGAGGGTCTGGTCGGACTGGCTCCCAGAGCTGCTGAAGAGCTCACCACTCCCAGGCTGTAGGACCAGAGAAATGCAAACATCAAGCTGTAGAAAAGTTTAAAGAATCCGGATTTATAGACAGAAAGTTGTTTACACAACTCACCTCTCTATGATGCTGTTGTTACACTGGAGTTCTCTAACCAAAAGCTCCATTTCGTCCCTCAAACCGTGCATCCTGCAACAAAGCAAGACATAAAATCAGGCAACTGAAACAGTTTATACCCACATGCCTACTCTACTGCTGCAAATGAACTTCAAACCACCACACAGCCAAGATGGTTCATCACTGTGTTGATGCATATTCAACACATTCCAAGGATCATATCAGAAGCACTCTGCTGCCATCTAGTGGTTAGAGTTGTGCCAAATTTGCCTAATTTAGCTAAATTGCATATTAATTACAGAGATTTAGATTGATTATGTGTAATATTTAAATTACCAGTATGTGCTTAATCTGTTTGACAGCAAAAACGTACTGAAATAAATTTTTTATATAATTGTAACCAAATTCAGGCAGTAGGGGTTTATATTGACGTAGGGTTTATTATTTTGTGAGGAGTCTAAGCCAATCCCGAACTGCAGGTTACGAGGTAGACATGGTACATAGTAATCTTTAAGGAGCTGTGTATCACTTTTTTCACCAATAAAATATAAATAACAAAGAACAAACTAAATGAACATGTATTTCAAATTCTGATGACTTTGGAAGAGTAAGTATTTCAAAAATATTTTTTTATGGTTGTGCTTTTATCGCATTATAAGCAGAATGTCTAAAACACTCAGCCCTCCAATACAATGGCGGTGACGCCACAGAGTGTATCCTTAACAAGTGCAGGGTAAAATCAGGAATGTTTTTATTTTTCTTTAAATAAGCCAAACCGCTGTGTTGCTCAGTTCTGTGAAAACATTGTGAATGACTGTGTAAGTATACACACTTTTTCCAAAGAACACCATGCTCTTGAGAAAATGGGATTATTTGTTCTAATGGGGCAGAGAGATTTCCTCGATGCCAATCTCAAGAGTGTGATAAACAAAACCCAAATGAATTAACTCTGCCTTGAGGTCTGCGCCATCCAGGAATTGACCAGGAAGGTTTGTCATGACGCAATGGATGGAAGGACAATCTCTGTTCAGATCATCTAAAATCTAAATCTGACAGAGGTTTGAAAAACTCTGGGCTCAAGTGTAGCGTAAAGGATGTGATCTGTGAAACGTAAAGGAGAGATTAGTATCAGTAATCAGACACTAATGAGTTAAGAGCTTAATCACCTGGTGGCTCACTAATAATGTTTTTACTGAATACAAATATATTTTCATATTTTAAACAGAGATGTTGGCTGTGAAACTTGTAGATCAGCTGTAGTTTTTCTCTTTGCGGATATTTTAATTTGACTCTTGCCAAGCCTCACATTTTAATTTGTCTTTGTTTTTAAATTTTATTGATAGTAAAATCTGTTTTAAAGTTTCCCTTTACCTCATGAAATTTCCAGCCATTAAACAGTATCTCTTCATATAATTTTTATATTTGTGTTTTATTTGACAAAAAGCATACTAAGGATTCAACAACTGTCATGATTGTTTTCTACAATCAAAACTGCCCAACAAATTGCATATGGTAGCATATGGTGACTGGGCTTTAAGTAGATTTTGTCCTAATTCAACAGGTCTTTGGAACGATGATCCTAACAAGACCAAGTGGTCCAACTAATGTAATAAAACAAGTGTAAACTTAAAAAAACACCTGGAGACCATCTGGTCCTTGTCCCTGCATGTGATTTCAGGCTGCTGTTCAGCTCTACCAAACTGTGGAGAGCCAAGGATTCTGTCCATAGCCTGTAGGGGACACAAGAGATAAAACATCTTCAGAGATCCCAGACATCCCTAACATGATGCCCCACAAACCACACAGATACACAAAATCCAAAATAAAAGAGCACACGTGGACCTCTGGTTCGTAAATGCAGAGGACTTGACCTTCCCACAGAGAGAGGGCTGAGCTATAAATATAAGAGAAAGGCTGAAAGTTGTGAAAATGATGTTTACCTTATTCTGCTGCTGCTCACTTATTTCCAAGTCTGCTAGTAAGCCAGCAGAGAAAGAATTGAAGTCCTGCAACCGGGTCTGCATCTCCAGTAGAACGCTGTAAATGAGTAAAAACAGAGCTTAACTTTCAGCCACTATAAACCATTACCTCCACCATCAATACAAAGAGAACAACGATGGGACTGGTTGGTCTGAAAGCAGATAATCTGAATAGCCAGGTTATCTTGTATTTATTTTTCTTGTGTTGTGAGATAATTAACCCAGAAAAGTCATAAATAAAGCTCAGCAGGCATTTAGGATACTGGCTATGAATTATTACTGTAAGAGCTATTTGACCAAGAAGGAGAGTGATGGGGTGTTGCACCAGATGACCTGGCCTCCACAGTCACCGGACCTGAACCCAATCGAGATGGTTTGGGGTGAGCTGGACCGCAGAGTGAAGGCAAAAGGGTCAACAAGTGCTAAGCATCTCTGGGAACTCCTTCAAGACTGTTGGAAAACCATTTCAGGTGACTACCTCTTGAAGCTCATCAACTGAATGCCAAGAGTGTGTGGAGCAGTAATCAAAGCAAAAGGTGGCTACTTTGAGGAACAGTTCTCTTGACAAAGTCAAGCATTTTCCTTTTTTTAGGCAGCCAAGTGTTTTCCAAATCATTCTTGCCCTTTTAAAAAAAAATTCTCCATGTGAACAAGTCACTAATGTTTCATTGAGGCAGGGTAAATCTTTCTTTGAATGACTCCTAGAAACTCTGAAGACACAATATTTTCTTACGTTATTTATCATTAAATCATCTTTTGTTCTAATACTTTTATTTCTTCAATCTGTGTGTGTATTTTTTTTATGTGACTACATTTAAAACAGAAGGCTGTTTACAGTTTTATTTTTTAATTACAGTGTTTTGGGAAGTTCTGCATGCAACATATATGTATATATTCTAGGAATGGGCAATAGTTGTATCATTCATCGCAGGAAATATTTATCGTGATAAGAATTTTAATTTACAGCCATAATGATGATATCTGCAGCGAAGACTCAGGCCGTTAATTTGGCTGTGCAAGCAATACTTTCCTACTGTTGGTTCCATGAGATCATCAACATTTTTGAAAACGTGATTGAATCAAATTATTGTGTGGTGCTAAATGGTACATAGAACTAAATATGGTTACTGATGTGCTGAAGTAGCCTATTTATTAATAAGTAGGTTTTATTTTTAGATTGTTATTTGGCTTTGTGGCACTCTGACTCTATGCAGTGACAGAAAATTTTCCAAAAAGAGATATGTTTCTCCATTCTATAGTTATCACAATCACTTTCACAAAATAATCTTTTTTGCACAAATACAAGACCACAGTTAAAAGAAATCAGGAACTATTTACGGCACTTGTATAATATAGCATATATTTAATGCACAATGGTATACTTTTTTTTTGTAGCTATTAGTACTTTTTTAGTTTTGCATCTTAATATGTTGAATTAGCTGTTCATAAACTGAATTTCCCATGGAGGGACAAGGATTATTGTATTGTATCGTAGAACATTTTAAGGCCCTTCGTTCTGAAAGCCAGAACAAGTTTATAATCAGTATGACCTTCACCTGGTCCGGCAGACATACAGTCTACCGGACCAGGTGAATAGCAATATAGGGTTAATCGTTTCTGATGTTTTATTTTCCAACAATGAGTTCAGAGATCATTTAAATTTGAGAAACAAAATTATGAGATAATGCATTTACAAATTTTATTTTATGAAATACATTTAGATAAGTTGGCCCAATTCATATTTCTGAACCTATTAAGATGGATTCCTTATTTCTGTTTAATGTAAAAACGAAAGTGAGAAAGAAAAGGAACAAAACAAAACATTGTTTAACCTTAAAATAAGATGTTAAAATAAACAAGAAATGCTGTGATGGTCTATGGTAACCTCCTTAAAGCAGGCTTTGATCGCAGTGCTGCTCTGACCTGCTCCACGTCCTTGTTGAAGCCAAGAGCTCTTTAAATCTCTGCACACATTCCTCTCTAAAGAGAGATTTCACCCGCTTGATGTGGGAGGACAGGTGAATTCTGGGAAAAGGACAGCAACAAGTTTAGATGCTTCCCACGCTGAGGAATCAGCTACATGAAGCCACAAAAAAAAAAAAAAATGTGCCAACTCACTTCTCAAACTTGTGTATTTGTTCGTCATTATATGAAAGTTCTGGTGACAAATAAAGAAATAATTTAGACAAGTAAATATATAACTGTATATGGACTTACAATAACAGTGTTATTAGTTAATCAAAAACTAATCAAAGTGTTAAAGAGGAATGATCTATAAAGGCTAAAAGTCTCCGGATTCATTTGTTGGCACAATGCTGTGAAAAAGTATTTCCCCTGAATCAATGACTAGCTGTACAACCCAGGTGTGCTTGTGCTTAAAGTCGAACTGATTAGAAAACAAATCCCATTCAGGATTTCCTGCTAGAGAGCAGACTTCCCGGTTCTGTCAGGTATAATAAGGTTCAGGTCCCGAAGCATCGAAGCAGGCCCAGATCATCACACTACCACCCCCAATGTCTAACTGTAGGCATGATGTTCTTTTTCTTAAATCCTGTGTTAGTTTTACAAGAAATGTAAATGCTCACCTTCTAAAAGTTCTAATAAGTTCTACTTTGTCTCATTAGTCCACAGAATCTTTTCCCAAAAGTCATGGGGATCATCATGGGGAAACAGGTCATTGTAGTTTTTATTATTCAGCCGTTTTCACCTAAGAAGTCTCTCATGGATTCTGTTTTTGTCTCATTCTTACTGTTGAATCGTGAACGCTGACCTTATCTCAAGGCCTGCAATGGTTTGGATGTTGTTCTGGGATTTTGTGATCTCCTGGATGAGTCGTCAATGTGCTCTTAAGAGTCATTTTAGTAGGCTGGCCACTCCTGGGAAGGTTTTACCACTGACGTTTTCTCCATTTGTTGGTATTGGCTCTTACTGTGATTTGGTGACGTCCCAAGGACTTAGAAATGCCATTTTAATCCATTCCAGACTAATATATTTTAGTGACTTGTTGGTCATTAGGATGTGCTGCTTTTTGAAATGCTTTAGCCTACCTCCTGCTGTCAGACAGGTTCTGAGTTATTTCTTGGTTCTACAGGTCGGGCTAGTGAAGATGAACTCAGCTGTCCAAAACTGTTTAACCAGGATTCAATGAGAGGAGAATTGCTTTTTTCCGCATAAGTCATGGTTGGATTGTAAAGTTTTTTTTTCCCCTTTTTGAAAAAACTCATCATTTAAAAACAGCGTTTTGTATTTACTCCAGTTATCTGTGATTCAAATATTTTTGATTATCTGAGATATTTAATAGTTCATAAAAAAATCCAAATCAGGAAAGAAAATCTGAATAATTTTTCACAGCACTGTATCTCCATCCAAATTGCTCATCTGAAGAATTCAAGATAAAAATATGCGCTTAAAGCCCATAATAAATATGAAAATGCAATGATTAATAAAAACCAGTTAAAACTAAAATAAACTTTGAGCAATCAAACAGCTGTAGTCATAAAATTCTGCATACTTCCTGTGACTCTGTCTTTACGATACTGCTGATGAATTGCCGTTATCTTCTCCAGCAGCATCTGCATCTTCTGGCAGCTGTGGAGCAAAATAAACCAAGGGTTAAACAACAAGAATCTTTTGTCCACAATAAATCCTTAAAAAAACAACAACACAGCTCTCACACAGCACCTCTTATCATGAGTGAGGGTCTCCACCAGCTTGGCCTGCTGTATCTGTAGGTGCTCCAGTTGGGTCTGAAAATCCCGGATGCCAGCAGAATAAACAGGCAGGTGCTGATGAACCTGTAATGACAGCAGCAACACATAAACAAATAACCTGTTATTTTTCAAGCGCCGCATTTATGAATAGCTGCGGTTTATTAACCACTTGGTGACCATCCTCTGTCTCTTGTGATACACCGACTTTCCACTCTACAAAAGGTGACAATTTCCTTGAATAAAATGTAATTTAGCAATCCAATACAGAAGTTAATAAATCATTAAAATTTAAAATAAGGTACATGAAAAATAAACCAAGAAAAATGCAAGGATAAAAACAAAGCAGCCCCTTTTCCCCACCTGACCCCCACATACATAAACTCACAGAAACAGATTCTCATACAAACAGAAATTTCAAACCTGCACACAGAGGCTTGTAGACGGCTATGGCAACTAAGGAAGCATTACTTTATGTAAACTGTAACTGTCTGTAATGGTGAAACACTAGAGATACATTCAAGATTGCTCCGCGGAACCACGCTCGCTCGTGCTTTGTGTTCCCCAAGAAGCGCACCAAAACAGGATTAAATGACTACAGGCCTGTCGGCCTGTTTGTGGTCATGAAGTCCTTTGAGCGGCTGGTGCTTGAAGCATCTGAAAGACATCCCAGGCCCCCTGCAGGACCCACTGTAATTACCAGGCAAACAGGTCAGCAGATGATGCAGTCAATCTGGGACTACACTTCATGTCGCGGCACCTCAACCACCGAAGCATCTTCTCCTGCACAAGAACCATCAGCACTGGCGCCCCCCAAGGGTGAGTTCTTTCCCCACTCCTCTTCTCCCTCTAAACAAATGGCGGCATCTCACCGGACCCGTCAGTGAAATTTCGCAGATGACACCACTGTCATTGGTCTGATCCAGGAAAATGTCTGGATACAGACAGAAGGTGGATTGGCTGGTCCACTGGTGTGGTCAGAACCTCCTGGAGCTTAACCCGCTCAATAATGTGGAGATGACGGACTTCTGGAGAACACCCCCCACACTCCCTCCCCTCATCACCCTCAACAACACTGTGTCGACTGTGGACACCCTTTAATCGGCACCTGAAGTGGTCATCAAACTCAAACCCTGTTCCAAAGAAGGCCCAGCAGAGGCTTTACGTCCTGCAGCAACATAAGAACAACCTTCAACAGGAGCTGCTGGTCATCGTCTACACCGCCATCATTGAGTCTGTTCTGAGCTCGTCCAGCTCAGTGTGGTTTACCTTATCCACAAAACAGGACAGGTTCCAAACTACAATGAACAATTAGTTCTGCATTTAGGATCATTAGGGGCTTGTACAGATCTAGGGTCAGGAAAAGGGCAGCTAACATCTCTACAGACCCCAAACATCCTGGACACAAACTGTTCAGACTTTTACCTTCAGGCGGGCTTCAGTGCTACAGAGCACTATTTGCAAAAAAACCAGCCGCCACGGACAGTTTCTTCCCCAGGCTGTCTCTCTGATGAACTCAATGATCACCTTACAGCCTGAGTAGTCAGCTACTCTGCTGTGAAACAAAAAAGCATATTTGTACTACGGTATGTACATACATATACATGTACATACCGTTCCTTTTATCCTTCATTTTATTTCCTGTAAAGTTTACATATTTATATTTAATGTCTGTTCGCTGTGAGCTCTTGAACCCAAAGTCCTATTCACTGTTTGTGTACAATAGCCTGGCCAAAAAAGCAGATTCCGATATACACCACAGAATAAAAGGTAAAGAAGAAAGGAATATAAAATGATGAGATATTAATAGAAAGCAAGACAAATAAATAAATGAAATTGGCAAAAACAGGTAAGAACAGCTAATAACAGTAAATAGGAATACATAAATATAACAGTGTTAGATAACATCTGATAGAAATATACCGCAAAGAGGTAAAAACAAAATAAAACTTAAAAAACTTAAGACGAAAAAAAAAAAGAATAAAAAAATAGGGTTGTATAAGTCAGAAAGACTAAGACTAAGATCATGTAAAGCTTTAAATACCATTAAAATAATATACAAAAAAAATAAATAATACTGAAATCCACAGAAAGCCAGTGCGGAGATGTTAAAATCTAAGCAAGGTCCTTGAAAAAATATGGTACAAAATATTCCACAAAAAGTACTTTAGGTATTTATGCTAGTGCACCACAAAACTGATATTTCAATGATATGTAAACCATAAGGCTTTAATGAGATATAAAATGTTATTTATCTAAATGGTCATATTATCCTAACAGTTCTCATATCATTTTCATTACTAGCAGTAAACAGGTATAACTGTGTGTTTAAATGATGTAGGTATAAACAGCACTACATTAGTCAGATTGAACCCTGGTGTTAGTTGTTGGAGGAACTTACCAGCTGCAGCTTTTGACTTGTGTTATCAAGGGAGCCTTGATTTTCAGAGGAGTAAGAAGCTCTGAGACACACATTGTAGGAGAGAAGGTGAAAAGGTAACACGTGAGATAATGATAGAAAAGCAAATACTGGTGATGCTAAAGAACTCAAAGATGTTCACATTGCAAGGAACAAATCCAGCCAATCGTGCATTTAATGCTTGTCAAATGTGGCACTGCATCTCCCTCACGTATGAAATCACAGGTACAACATGATGGACGTGAGATCAGTTTCTAAAATCTACAACTAAACGTACAGTCTGTGAATCCTGTGCTGGGCACTGATGCAGGACTGCAGTCTAATGGTGATTATTGCAATACTGTGCGTGGCCTCTGTGCACTCGTGGCGTAACTTCATCCTGAGAAACAAGAAGAGAGGAAAAGGAAGGAATAAGAACTATCACCAGGTGGTTACACCCCTCAGAACAGAGAGAATGAACTTGTATTTGTCTCACATGTAGCTGTAGTAGCCCTGCAGCAGCAACTCTCTATATGTCTGAAGCAACTGCACGATCCTCTTGTACTGGTGGACTATTCCCACTGTTACCTAAAAAAAAGGAGCAAACAGGTCACCATGATAAATTACTAATAAAAAAAAACATTAAATTAAATTTTAAGTTGGTAGAAAATAAGATGAGCAGCAGCACCTTGGAGAAATTATAATCTGTCACTACGTCAAACCTGGATGGAATGGGAGGCATCTCCGCTACATGAAAATGATAAAAAACATTGTTTATGCATTACTAAAAACTGATGACTCGTGCTTTATTTTAAATGTGAGTTCCAACCCTGTTACACAGTGGTCTAAAGCTTACACTGATTTCGTTAAATAAACGGGATGAAATGGGAGACAGCTAAGGAAAACATGAAGAATATTCAGAGTTGAAGTTGAAGAAGTGCATGTCTTGGTTTGTCTTACGCTCTCGGAAGGGCAGGCTGGTGTTGGTCTCAGGCGCGCTGCTGAGCAGAATAAGAGGCTGAGAAGCTGAAGTGCATGGAAGGTTTACCACCTTCATGCTGCCCTCAAGAGCCAGGTCATGACCCAGGTACATGAGGTGTTGTTGCTGGATGCCAATACCAGTCTGGGCTGCCACCTCTTCAAAAAACACCGACACTCTGCGTAACAAAAGACGAGATGTGTTTGGTCTATTTTACGCACAATTTTGCGTCGTTTTGTGAAAAACGCACACCTGTGGTTTCCAAATTCTTCACATTTCAATCTGCAAAATAAGCAAGGTTAAAACCTTGCAAATCCTGCAAAGAGCTAATTAAAAAGAGATATGAAAAAGAAAATTCTACTAATTTTACCCAATTATGACTTTTAACTCATGCATTAGCCCGTGAAGCGTCATGAGTTGTTCTGCAAAATGCACACTGGGGGTCTGCTGCAACATTAGGAACCAGTTTTAGGAACGGTGACAGTCTAAAAACAAGACTTTTTCAAAATCGTTTTAAAACATTTTCATTTTACAGTCAATTTTAATAATCCTTTAAGAAGATGAGAGGTATTCGGTTCAGTCCAGGGTCACTTTTACACTCCTGCTTCCTTGAAGGTGCTTATAGACTCAACGGGATATGCCTGCTTAAAATAACACGTTTATATTATCTTAAAGTCACATTAAAAAATGAAAATCTATAAACTACAGGAGATAATATAACAATACATAAACAGGAGCGTATGTCAAGAAAAGATTTACACACCTTTTGGCAGTTTTCTTAACAAAAATAGGTTTAGTGGGAGGAATATTTGTCATATCATTCCAGGATTTATACTATCCAACACCTTATGGTTGTAAAACCCAATTTGAGAAATACTGGTTGTACAGAAACTTTATTTAGAGTATTGTTAATTAGCTTAGATATGTAAAGGTATGTTAGGGTATACGGTATTTAATTATTTATTGTAAAGTCCATCTGATGGATAGATCACTAGCAGAAAATGCTAGTATTGAGGTAGCGTGTAACACATGTGACCTACATGTGTTACACGGTTAGTGGCGAAATGTTGCTACGTTAGTGGATCAAAGATTTTATTACATTACTGCAAGTAAATTAGCAACTATTAGTTTTAATACATTTAAATTTATGACGTCATTGGCAGGTATTTGACTATTGGTCATTATTATATTATTGAATGGTAAATTATCTTTTAATTGTATAAAAAAAAAGTATTAAAGAGGAGCTAAACCCCAAATCAACAAACTAGTTTAATTCTGCAATATTTGTCCTAAAACCATCTCAGATTCATTAATTCAATGATTCTCTAGAGATTCATTAAAAACATTTGACTCCATTACCCTATATTATTTCTTAAAAACAACGCTTCCTGTGCTGGATACAGTGCTTGCTGTTTTAGAAACACAATGACCATACAGTGAGGTCCGACACACGAAGCATATCAAAATTTGTCAACAGGGTTGACCACATGAACTGGATCAGAAAGTGGGTGACCACATGCCAGTGCAGACGTACGTGTTGTAGTGATGTATGTAAATACTGTGAGCCATGGCCTGCTGCAGGGAGAACAGATAAACCGGCTGCCGCTGCAATAAGTCTGTAGTGGCTGTGAAGAATTGGTCGAAACCCCAACATCTCCCCTGGTCAGCCTCCATTATGCCTGCAAGCACCGGAATGAGAAGGACTTTCAGGCCCCTGCAGACAAAGAGACACACAGACACAGGTATCAATATAAATGACAAGAAATGTGTGTAAAAGGTCTAGATATATCACTAGTTAACAGACTGTTTGAGGACATACTGTGACAGCTGGCAGCTGTAAGGTAGGTGGTAGCTCCACTCTATAGGACCACCTTCCACCCGCTGTGTGCCGGCTATTGCCCCCATGGGTTTCTCGGTGGTTATCTTGTACCTAAAGAACAAATGCACCAAGAAAAGAGGGGTTTCAGCGTTTCAAAACTCCCAACAGGTTTTAGGAGAGTGTTAAAAGTTGTAGCTTACATGGTGAGTTTGTTTTTACGGGGTCCTTCATAAGGTGTGAAAGGCAGACTCCCCGTGGCAGAATGGTATAGGGTCACACCGATACTCCACAAGTCAACACTCACTCCATAAGACTTCTGATGAGGCTTATGCAGCACAGCGCGTTCATACATGTCAGGGTGCTATTTATAAAACATACGAAATGCTTTATTTTCTCCATTGTTTAATCTGTGGTTGCCAATAGGCATGATCACAATTAAAAGCACTTGAGCATATTTTTCCTCATTTGACTAGTAGCAGGACATTCACTCTGATAATATACAATCTGATTTAAATTTTGAGATCTTTAAACATTTTTCACATGCCATTGTGGTCCTCATAGCAAAATATAACTTGCAACAAGGATGTGCAACAAAGGGAAAAGTTACAGTTGAGCAAAGAGGCTGCAAATATGCAACCTAAATACAAGAAGCAGCAATTAAAAGGAGGGGCATCTCATCAATGGTCTCAAAATAAATCTCCTCATGAAAGTGCTTTATAATAATGATTCACCCATTGACAGTAAATACAGCGCCTCACAAAAGGGTCAATACCCGTTAAACTTATTTAAATCAAAAACCTCAGTGTACTTTATTAAAATTCTTTGTGATAGACCAGCACAAAGCAGGGAAGAAGAATAAAAAGGATAAATGGTTCTCGGTAGCATGCATATGTATTCAGCACCCTCAACAAAATCCAGCGTAGTCTTAGAAAGATCCGGAAAGTTAAATTCAAGGGGGGACATTTTTTTCCAAAAGGCTTAGTCCGAATGCAACATAGTTACTCCTTAAAATGGGAAAAACAAGAGAACATAAAATTTAAGCTGGGCAGATCAACACACATCTGCCCAGCTTAAATGACAGGGGTCCGGCACATTTTTCAGTTTAAATTTCCCTACTATTCAAGACTGACATTTCTAGGTTCACTTCTGGAGTTTTATAACATTCTGGAAATGCGAGTCTAAATGTTCACCTTGAATTGACACTATTGCCAAAAGGTATTGGGTCACACCACCAAATCAATGAATTCTGGTGTTACAATCACTTCTATAGCTGCAGGTGTCTAAGGTTTGGTGTTGAGAAACTTGTCTGTCCTGCACAGAGTCCTGACCTCAGTCTTCTTGAACACTTTTGGGATGAATTAGAGCAGACGCTGCAGTTCTGGTTTTCTCATCTAACTATGAACACACACCTAAACCTTGTGGAAGATGTTTACAGATAGTTGAAGTTGCTGTTGCTGGCAACGGTGTGTCCATCAACAAATTGGACCTTATAAATTAAGAATAGGATGTCATCAAAGTTCATGAACATGTAAAACTGGACGGACAAATACTTTTGGCAAAATTAGTGTCTGTTCTTCACAAAATATACAGAAACTGGCCTGCAGTTTTCAGTGTGCGGTAAAGAGCCATTTTGTAGCTTTTTTTGCATACGGACTCGGACCAGCTCTATTTTAAAACATGTACTTGTCATAGAACAGCTGTGGTATCCTACAATAAATGCAGATTCTG
This sequence comes from Crenichthys baileyi, assembly GCA_036173005.1. NCBI lineage: Eukaryota > Metazoa > Chordata > Actinopteri > Cyprinodontiformes > Goodeidae > Crenichthys > Crenichthys baileyi. The sequence continues at coordinate 270,663 of JAHHUM010002020.1, read as the reverse complement.
TAATGCAGGTTGTCAAATTTGGTCACTTCATCTTATCTGTAAGACGTCCAAGGAGAAGTAGTTTTAGTGCGTTGTTCGACATTTTAACAAGAACTAGTCCAAGAACCGCAGGTCAAGTTAAACCTATATTTAAAGGTATTTTAAGTACAAATGTTGGCACATAATCATTTTTTTATTCTTAGAATTTGAGTGCATTCAGTCAGTAATAAAAAAAAACCTAAATACTGATGGGTAAAATGTTGAAATCAAGCTGTGACATCGCAAATCAAATATGAAGCATGCCATTTAAATATAAATCTTTGTAAAAACCACTGCATTTATTAAGCATTATTAGATGTATTATCTTGGATGGACATGAGAAAAAATGGTTTGAAAAATCAACCCATTTTCAATACTCTATTTTTTTCCCGATACTCCAGATCTAGAGCATTTCAAACACATGCAGGAAGCTTAAAATGGCCACAAGACAACATCTCCCCTAAACGTGTCCATTTATTCAATCAGAGTAACTGAAACAACCCTGGTAGAGAACCTAAGCTTATCTTGCCTCCCTGCATATGGAGGAAGAAACCCACAATTAGAGAACTGCTGCAATGTTTTATTGTGATTTTATTACTGCAATAAAAAGGTGATTTTATTTTAAGGCTTTTTAAGAGTGCCAACAATTATGGAGGATGATATAACATTCACAAAATGCTTTATTTAAAGAGCTTCTAAGACATCTATCTTAAACTTTGTCCGGTGCCTATTGTCAAAAAGGGCGTCAATGTTTTTCAACAAGATTAATCTCCTACCAGATACTCCTCAGTTCCATAAATAGACACAAACTTCTCGTCATCTTCCAGCTCTCGTGCTGCTCCAAAGTCCGTCAGCTTGTAGACAGACTTGCCGTCTTCTCCAACTTGCCTCATTATGTTCCCCGGCTTTATGTCCCGATGCACCACCCCGTATTCCCGCAGGTGATTCATACCCTGCACTACAGGGAACACAAGGTGAGGGTAAAGGTCACACATGGGCACAAAGAACTGTAGAACAATATCATACATGCAAACTTACCTATACACTGCAACACAGTGAGGAACTCTGCTTCAGGCAAGCCAAAAGCGTTTTGCGGGTCCTCCAGCAGGTTGAGCAGACTCCCTCCTGAACAATACTCCATCACTAGGACCTTCTGCTTTGTTTGCAGCTGGCAGGAGAGCAACACAGTTATTCAGCGGCACTTCTTTACGATATTGTGTAACATTTTGAATTATAAGAAAACGTTTAGCATCAAATCGATAAGTTGTGATCCCACGCACTGTCAATATGAAATATTGCAATTGTTGCAACATGTCACAGTATTGATGTTTCCTCCTCCTGTGGTCCCATTACCTCCTCAACAGCAAACAGCCTCACAATATTGCTGTGGTTGAGCTTCCTGAGCATCTCGAACTCTCTCATCTGGACATCATGGGGGCGGCTGTAGCTCAGCACATTGAAAACTTTGACAGCCACCAGCTCGCCCGATCTCTGCACAAATCCACACATTGGTGCGTAATCGTCAGCACAACACATCGCACAAGAACGTCAGAGACGGCACACATCAATGCAACCACAGCTGGTTCTTATCTTTGAAGCTGCAACAGCAAAGGCTCAAACGTCTGAGATGATGACTAAAATGATACAGGGAAGCATTGTTAACGTCAAACAGCTCTGCAGTGGTGGCTACCTTGTTGCGTGCCTTGTAGACACTGGCAGTGGCCCCCTGACCGAGGACATCATGTAAGGACCACAGGTAATTTGTTGTGCTTCCCGTTATCCCTGACATACTAAAAGGAGGGAAGAAGCAGGGAGAAGAGTCATGCAGAGCCAGAAACGAGCAGAAAAACATAAAACCAATTTCATCACAATTTTAAATATATTACCAAAAAAAGTAATACAGATGAATCACAATAAGTTAGGACACCATTCAAGTTAATTTCAGGAATTCAGTTCAAAAAGTGAAACGCATATTATATTTATTTACTACACACACACTGATACATTGATATATTAACTGTGATGATAATGGGTCACAGTTCATTCAGTTATTCTAAAAATTAGAGCGACGCATAAGACTGATAAAAATGCATTTTTAACAATGAAATGGTGTGTTATGACCCACAACATTATGGGGAAAACTGCTGACTTGGCAGTTCTTCAGCAGACATACACTGACACCCTCTTCAAGCACGGTAAGTCAAAGATGGTCATTGCGAATGAAACTGGCCGTTCAGAGTGCATTCTCCAAGCACATTAATGGAAAGTTGAGAGGAAGGAAAAAGTGTGGAAGAAACAAACAACAGGGATGTTGTTATCTCTGAACCAGAGAAAAAATCAAAAGCATCTTATCTGGGCAAAAGGGAAACAGGACTGGGCTGTTGCTCAGTCGTCCAAAGTCCTCTTATCAGATTAAAGAATTGCATTTTTTTATGGTCCACCGTGTTTTATTAAAGTCACGTCAGCTCAGCCAGTGTCAGGGAAATTTTAGAACACCTTATACCTTCCTCTGCTGACAGCGTTTATGGAGATGCATCCAATGATTTATCAGCAGGACTTGGCAACTTGCCACACCACCAAAAGTACCAATTCCTGGTTTTATGACCATGGTATCACTATGGTAGATTACCCGACCTAAACCCTATAGAGAATCTGTGGAGTTTTGTCAAGAGGAAGATCAGAGAAACCAGAGCTAAAACTGGAGACGATCTGAAACTGATATTAAAGCAACATGCATACCAGAACATAGCCAAAGACTGGTGGCCTCCATGCCACCATGCACAATTTAGTATACTATGCAAAAATACTGAGTGCACATATTGTACAGTACATGGACATACTTTTCAGTGGGCTGACATTTCTGCCTTAAAGTGTTTTTTAATTGATCGTATGTAACTGAAAATATGTCTTATATTCTAGGTTCTTCAAAGTAGCCACCTTTTGCTTTGATTACTGCTCCGCACACTCTTGGCATTCTGTTGATGAGCTTCAAGATGTAGTCACCTGAAATGGTTTTCACTTCACAGGTCTGCCCTGTCAGGCCTTATAAATGGGGTTGGGACCATCAGTTGTGTTGTGCAGGAGGTGGATACAGTACACAGCTGATAGTCCTACTGAATAGACTGTTAGAATTTGTATTATGGCAAGAAAAAAGCAGTTAAGTAAAGAAAAACGAGTGGCCATCATTACTTTAAGAAATGTAGGTCAGTCAGTCCAAACAATTGGGAAAACTTTGAAAGTGTCCCCAAATGCAGTCGCAAAAACCATCAAGCGCTACAAAGAAACTGGCTCACATGAGGACCGCCCCAGGAAAGGAAGACCAAGAGTCACCTCTGCTGCGGACGATAAGTTCATCCGAGTCACCAGCCTCAGAAATCGCAGGTTAACAGCAGCTCAGATTAGAGAACAGGTCAATGCCACACAGAGTTCTAGCAGCAGACACATCTCTAGAACAACTGTTAAGAGGAGACTGTGTGAATCAGGTCTTCATGGTAAAATAGCTGCTAGGAAACCACTGCTGAGGACAGGCAACAAGCAGAAGAGACTTGTTTGGGCCAAAGAACACAAGGAATGGACATTAGGCCAGTGGAAATCTGTGCTTTGGTCTGATGAGTCCAAATTTGAGATCTTTGGTTCCAACCACCGTGTCTTTGTGCAGCGCAGAAGAGGTGAACGGATGGACTCTACATGCCTGGTTCCCACCGTGAAGCATGGAGGAGGAGGTGTGATGGTGTGGTGGTGCATCTTGCAGCGGCATGCTATTCCATCCGGTTTGCGTTTAGTTGGACCATCATTTATTTTTCAACAGGACAATGACCCCAAACACACCTCCAGGCTGTGTAAGAGCTATTTGACCAAGAAGGAGAGCGATGGGGTGCTGCGCCAGATGACCTGGCCTCCACAGTCACCGGACCTGAACCCAATCGAGATGGTTTGGGGTGAGCTGGACCGCAGAGTGAAGGCAAAAGGGCCAACAAGTGCTAAGCATCTCTGGGAACTCCTTCAAGACTGTTGGAAAACCATTTCAGGTGACTACCTCTTGAAGCTCATCAACAGAATGCCAAGAGTGTGTGGAGCAGTAATCAAAGCAAAAGGTGGCTACTTTGAAGAACCTAGAATATAAGACATATTTTCAGTTGTTTCACACTTTTTGGTTCACCATATTATTCCACATGTGTTAATTCATAGTTTTGATGCCTTCAGTGTGAAGCTACAATATTCATAGTCATGAAAATAAGGACAACTCTTTGAACGAGGTGTGTCCAAACTTTTGGTCTGTACTGTGTGTATATATATTATATATATATATATATATATATATATATATTATATATATTATATATATATATATATATATTAGTTTTTGTTTGTTATTTCTGCAATTATGAGTCTGCTACTGAATAAAAAAAACATTGCTTTCTTATGCTATGCTGTCAATAAACTAAGCCAGGCGGCTTAAATCTGGTTAAACTCAATAAACCTTCACTAAATACCACCCTATATGTTAATAACGAGTTAGCCACATGGGCTTAGCTGGCCAATTAAAAGACAGGTAGTTCTGAAAGCTAGTTAGCAGGTAAACTCGTTACCATGTTAGCTTACCTGGTTCCTGTTCTGGAGTTAGCGGAGCTGTTATTCATCCCAAGCGTCTTGTTTAACCCGGGTCAATGCTTTTAACCCTTTTCAGTCCGTCCACAACTCAAACCGTTGAGCTGAGGTAAAACTAACTGCCCTGGAAACAAAATCCGCCAACGTGTAAAACTTGTTCCGCGGGAAAAAGTGACAGCATGTCGGGGAGGTGGCTGCTTTCCCGGCAGGTGACCTCGTTGCTGACTGCAGTAGCTGCAGGTTTCCTGAGTTTGATACGAGGATTCAGAGTTAAACAGATTCCTGACAGGTAGCAGCCTGTGTGTTTAACCCAGCCGTGGTGTGTATGATGGAGGAAGTGTGTGAGCTTCAAAGGGGGCGGTCGTTTCTCTTTGGGTAATCCCAGCGGAAACAACACGGGAACTTCCGACTTTTTTACAGCCTCTGTAAATAACCAACCTACTGGTTGCAGCCTAGACGCCACGAGCAAAAAGGAAACCATGCAATGAATAAAAAAATAAATGAATGAATAAATGTTTACATTTATTTTTTGTTGATTTTTCATAACAGTCACACCATAATATTTACACACAAAATAGCCTATGTGATTTGTGGAATTTATCCATCATATACTTTCCATATTTGTTTTTTCAGTCTGAATAATATGAAATGTGTCTGGCTGGTTATTGCAGGCACCTGATACTAAACGCTCAAACCTTTGGTAAATGTTATATAGCGCCTTTCCAGTCCTTTCATACCGACCACTCAAAACGCTTCAGACTAGAGCCACATTCACCCAATCGCACTCACATTCAAATACCGATACGCAGACCAGTAGGCAACTTGAGATTAAGTGCCTTGCCCAGGGGAACATCGATATGTGGCAGGAGGAAGCTGGAATCGAACCCATAAGACTGCTGTTCTCCCCACTGAGCCACAGTCGCCTTTTCAAATGTTTCTCATTTTCTCACTCTGTCTAGATAAATCTTGCCAAATAAGGAAAATGTCTGTATTTAAAGCCAAATAAATTTTTACCCCACACTGCTTTTTGTTATTCTAACCACAGTTAAAGAACATAGTGCACACATTTGCACAGTAAAGCTCCCATTCTAATAATAATTTATGTATTGTATTGTATGTCAGATATAATAAAGTATTAATGATACTAATATGTTTTCCTGTTTTGACACTTTCCATCCAGTGGATTTGTGACTGTGTATATCTTTCCTTGTATGTACTTCCATAAACACTGAGCCAATTTTTGCTTTTTATAGTACTCAGGCAGCTCTGTGTGTGCTCCTTCACCACAGACACTCTGGCAGGTATTGGTCTGAGCTCTGGTTAGGCCTTTCCAAAAATTTTAAGTCCACTGTATGCTTGTCTTAAAGAAAAACATGCAATTCTCTTTGGGCTGTACCAAAACAAATATTTTGTAGGATGAACAGAGGCAGTTTTGTGCAACTCGGGCAGTTGCTCTGAGCAGTATTAGAAAGAGGAGTGCATGAGTACTAGATGATAAAATATAAATTTGTGCCCTGAGCAAGTTTTGTAAGGCTTTTATGTATGTGCATGTCATCGGAAAGTTGTAACCCCCATTTGCTAGCTGCTGGGAGTAGGGGGTACTTTGTTACATGCTTTCTGTTGAACTGCTTTGCATTTTATTCTGGCTTAGATTTTCAAATAATTTCTTGCATTTTAGTTGGTTGGGGGGCTGACAGAAGAAGGGGCTTGCTAAGGGTACTATTATTGCAAGAACCGCCACTGGATGAGAGAGGAAGTGACCAAAAATTCAAAAAAACACTCAGCAGTCACTTGATTAAGTATACCATGCTAGTAGGCTACAGGTTGGACCTGTTTTTGTGTTCAGAACTGCTGCAGAGCTGAAAGTGTGGTCCATGTTGAGATGACAGCATAACACAGCGTGTGCAGATTTGCACATCCACGATGCAAATCTGTGGTGTTTAATCAATGCTGAATTAATGCTAGGGGGCTAAACATGTGTGAAGGAAATATGCCCCACACCATTTCACCACCACCAGCTGTAATCTGTTGATACAAGGCAGGATGGATCCATGCTTTCATATGATCTGTTGTGTATCTTGAACCAGATGGTCCGTGACATCAACAAGGCATTTTCGCCGACACAAACTTTTGTTATTGGGCATTTTCTCTTTTAGAGACCATTCCCTGTAAACCTGAGAGATGGTTGTGCGTGAAAATCAAAGTAGATCAGACGTCTCTAAAATACTCACACTGGCCTGTCTTGCACCAACGACCCGATCACATCAAAGTCACTTTAATATCCTTTCTTCCCTGTTCTCAGCTTTACCTTTAGCAAGTTGTCTTTGCCATGTCTAGATAAATGAATATATTTAACTGCTGCCATATGATTTGTGTTAACAAACAGCTGAACATGTGTACCTAATAAAATGGCCAGGGAATGCCTCTGGGTATTTTAGTCTTTACCTGACATGCAACGACATTTCATAAATGTCTGCTGCTTTTCTTCAGGAAGTCATCTAAACTGACGGAAGGTGAATAGCTGACACAGATAGAGCTGAACTAGACACAAAGAAACTACAAACCAAGGGGAAAAAACTACCACTGAGATGGGAGAATAAATCAAAATGCACAGAGAACAGAACACAAAAAACTCAACACAAGGAATAAACCGATATGGCAAAACCATAATAACAATAATAAAAAACTGAATATGGCAAGACCTTTCTAACAATAATAAAGAACTCTGACATGATCACAAAACAAACACAAAAGAAAACCAAAACACTAACACCTAAGGATCATGACACCAAACTAAATTTTCAGCATCATTTCCTTACCCACGGTACGTCAATGCTTCATCACTTGATATCACTTCCATTTTCCTCTCGGTTTTCAGTTTGATTCTGCCTTTGTGAATTAGAAATCCTAATTTCTTCTGCAAAAGCTGCACATCATCCTTTGGACTCTTGTTTCTGCCTGTTGGTTGTTTATTTCTTGGGCTGTGAATATTAAAAAAGCCTGGTTTACTTATTTATTTTCCGCCACATATCCTGATATCTTCTTTTATTGACCTGTAGGCTTCTCTTTTTTTAATGGCATTTAGTTTTTAACATTACTGTGAAGAAATGTTGGTCCACTCTTCTTTGCAATTCAGCCACATTTTAGGGTTTGTATGCAAAAGAACCTGTTTCATATTATGCCGCAGCATCTTTAAAAGGTTTAAGTCAATACTTTGACTAGAGCACTCAAAAATCTTTTTTTTAGCCCCTCACAGGTGGACTTGCTACTGTGCATTCGATCATTGTCCTGTTTCATAACTGAAGAGTGCTTAGGTTTACGGACACTATGTTTGACTGTCCTTTTGATGTTCGTTTGGTGTTCTTTCTCGAAAATGTTGTTCTACTTTTATGACAAATAAACGGAGCACACACCTTCCAAAAAAGTTCACTTTTGCCTCATCAGTCCACATGATATTTTCCCAAAAGTCTTGGGGATCATCAAAATGGTGTTTATGAAACGCGAAACGTTTTGCCGTTTGTGTCATTTTTGCGTCGGCTGAGCTGCTGCTGCCAACAAGCTAATGTTGTCCTTCTACAGATGAAACACTTCAGTGTTCAACCCTGTCCCTCTCCTTGATATAGATACAGGCTGAGCCTTTACTGTGACTAACTGTATGTGCTCACTTTTATATTCTAGACTTGAAAACTGGCTCAGAGTGTATCTGCTTAGCTGTCTTTCTCTCCTAGATGAAGCTACTCAAGGAGCCGTACGGCCTTTAACATATTGCTTTTCATTAACATAGAAAGTATTAATGGATCAGTGCTTCTGTGTAATCTTTGTGGGTATGCTCTGTCTTCTCATACTGCTGGAGGTGTCTTCCTGTTATAGGGGAGTTTTCCTCTCCACCGGAGCTACATGCATGTTCAGTTTGAGGGATTGATGTGAAGTCAACGAGACAGTGCAAGCGACTGTCCACTGTTGCTACATGCAGATCCAGGAGGAGGGAATGCGGCAAGTCACTGACTCGATGCAATCTGCTGGGTTTCCTTAGATAGAAAATGAACCAATTTGAATAATAAACTGAATTTGACTGCACTGTTTGATAATAAGGATCAAATGGAATGTATGTACTTGACTTGGAATCTGTATGATTCGACTGAATTGACTCAAGTGCCTTGAGATGACATGTGTTGTGAATTGGTGCTATATAAATAAAAGTGAATTGAATTGAATTAAGGTTTTTACTCATCTGTTCTTGTACACCTTTTGATCAGGACTTGATGTGTTGCTTTTTTAGGTCTTTAAGCCTATGTTCATGTTGTCAGAGAGGATCTGTGTCAGTGATTTCTTTAGGTGTAACAGTAATCAGGTCAGGTTGTGGCTAGTGAAAATGAACACTAAAAATGTGGTGAATCAGTTAATTAATGTTTTATCTTTTCTCTTCCAGAAAGTGAATCAACATTTTAAATTAGCATTTTAAATTTACTTTGTTTATGTTTGTCTGATATTAAAATCTGTTTGATCATCTAAAACACTCAAGTGTAACAAAAAAGCAAAAACGGAATAAATCTGCTGGGGGGCCAGATACTTATTAACCTCAGTGCTGTACATGCACTCAAATTAAAGGTTGAAATTTCCTAAATTTTTCAGTGTGAAATTACGCTGCAGTAAACATATGAATTTATCTTTTTGACACATCTTTACCAGAGGGGCCAATTCGGGTAGAGGGTGCTGCATAAGATGCAGCCCTGCACCTTTGATAGAAAAAGGCATGTTGGACAGCACTTCTTTTCATCCTACTGTTTGAGTTAGATATGATTACTATGTATGTACTTTATATATATATGTATATATATATATATATATATATATATATATATATATTTTATATATATATATATATATATATATATATACAGGGGTTGGACAATGAAACTGAAAACACCTGGTTTTAGACCACAATAATTTATTAGTATGGTGTAGGGCCTCCTTTTGTGGCCAATACAGCGTCAATTCCTCTTGGAATGACATATACAAGTCCTGCACAGTGGTCAGAGGGATTTTAAGCCATTCTTCTTGCAGGATAGTGGCCAGGTCACTACGTGATACTGGTGGAGGAAAACGTTTCCTGACTCGCTCCTCCAAAACACCCCAAAGTGGCTCAATAATATTTAGATCTGGTGACTGTGCAGGCCATGGGAGATGTTCAACTTCACTTTCATGTTCATCAAACCAATCTTTCACCAGTCTTGCTGTGTGTATTGGTGCATTGTCATCCTGATACACGGCACCGCCTTCAGGATACAATGTTTGAACCATTGGATGCACATGGTCCTCAAGAATGGTTCGGTAGTCCTTGGCAGTGACGCGCCCATCTAGCACAAGTATTGGGCCAAAGGAATGCCATGATATGGCAGCCCAAACCATCACTGATCCACCCCCTGCTTCACTCTGGGCATGCAATAGTCTGGGTGCTACGCTTCTTTGGGGCTTCTCCACACCGTAACTCTCCCGGATGTGGGGAAAACAGTAAAGGTGGACTCATCAGAGAACAATACATGTTTCACATTGTCCACAGCCCAAGATTTGCGCTCCTTGCACCATTGAAACCGACGTTTGGCATTGGCATGAGTGACCAAAGGTTTGGCTATAGCAGCCCGGCCGTGTATATTGACCCTGTGAAGCTCCCGTCGGACAGTTCTGGTGGAAACAGGAGAGTTGAGGTGCACATTTAATTCTGCCGTGATTTGGGCAGCCGTGGTTTTATGTTTTTTGGATACAATCTGGGTTAACACCCGAACATCCCTTTCAGACAGCTTCCTCTTGAGTCCACAATTAATCCTGTTGGATGTGGTTCGTCCTTCTTGGTGGTATGCTGACATTACCCTGGATACCGTGGCTCTTGATACATCACAAAGACTTGCTGTCTTGGTCACAGATGCGCCAGCAAGACGTGCACCAACAATTTGTCCTCTTTTGAACTCTGGTATGTCACCCATAATGTTGTGTGCATTTCAATATTCTGAGCAAAACTGTGCTCTTACCCTGCTAATTGAACCTTCACACTCTGCTCTTACTGGTGCAATGTGCAATCAATGAAGACTGGCTACCAGGCTGGTCCAATTTAGCCATGAAACCTCCCACACTAAAATGACAGGTGTTTCAGTTACATTGTCCAACCCCTGTATATATATATTGTTTTTTAGTACAGTAGATATATTTTATCTGTTATTTCATGTTTTTATTTCATTTTATGGACTTGTACAGTACTTTGGTCACTTTGGGTGTGTAAAGTGCTCTGTAAATAAAGTTTGATGGATTGATTATATGTTACCTGTGTGTTTCCGTTGTTCTTTGTGTCTCAGCATATCAACAAACCTTATAGCAAGCCATGTTTATTAAAAAAAAACAGATCTACTACAAGAACTACACATAGAATTATATAAGGCCAGTTTGATTAAACTACTATTGCTATTACTGTACAATACTGTACCAAAAAAGTGTACCTCTGTAATGTACAACATTGTATATACAAAGTACATCTGAACACATGATTCTCCAGTAATACAGAGACAACTATAAATAGATTCGACATTACTGTCTTTTTTTAGTTCTGTGATTTTTTTTCCCCAAGTGCACACAAAAAAATGCATATTCAACAATATTCAATCCCGACACATCATCCCCACACAGTTAGTCCACATGCAAGCCAAGTGCACAATGACTGATTAGAGATCACAGAAGGTCCCTTGTGTCTTTTCACAAGCGCACCGACCACCTACATGCATGCCTGTACTGTACGTGTGAGAAGTAATGGTTCTGCATCACGAACACACACAGTCCCTCCAGTTGTGACGTTGAGGTAAGAGCAACACCAATACACCAGGTATGCACAAAAAGTATACGAAGATTTCAAAGAGACTTGACAGTTACAGTTTATTACAGGAATGCAGACGGTGCTGTAGAGCTGGGGAAGGGACGATGTGATCCCATGTAACACTTTTCCAACGAAGGTAATGTACACTGAAAAAACATGAATTTGTGCTCTCACTCTTTCATTTTTTCACATACTGCAAACAGATTTTTGCAAAGGGCAAAGTAACATCAGACAAAAAAGGCCAGAGTTTTGGTTTTCCCATTGTTTTTTTAATAACAGAACGCTGGCCTGCCACTGGTGGGGTTGCTACAATGGCTGAAGACAACTTATCAGCTATTCTAGCAGGTTTTCCTCATTTACAATGTCTCGTAAAAGTATTTACACCCCTTGAACCTTTTCACAGTTTGTCGTGCTACAACCACAAACTTCACTGTATTTTATTGGGGTTTAACATGATAGACCTACAGAAAGTGGTTCATAACCAGGAAGTCCAAGCTGAATTATACAGGGTTTTGAAACATTTACAGGTGAAAATCTGAAATTCATTTCTGTTCACTTTCATGTGTCAATTGTAGAACCACCTTTTTCTGCAATTACGGCTTTTCAGCTGTCATAACAATGTGAACTTGATACATTAATCCCCTAGCCAAAGTCCTTTCAGCTGTAATTATAATGATATAGAGACATGGCATAGAGACAAAATAGCTCAAGCTCTGTCAGGCTGGAGCATCTGAGAACATCACTTTTTAAATTTTGTCGCAGGTCCTTAATTAGGTTTAGGTCTAAAATGGGATATTCTAACACATGACTGTATGCTTATAGTTGCTGAACTGTTACCATACAAACTTACCATAGAGATATGGTATACAGACTGATTTGCTGTGTCAGCATTCTGTATGTAGGCTAAAACATTTTTTTGGCAAAAGTTTTGTCTCATCTTCTCACAGATGTTTGCTCTGTTCTTTGCATTACCTGGGGCAACCTCTTTTGGCCACTCTTCCGTAAAGGTCACATTTTTAAAGGGTACAGTTAATACTTGTAGTTGCTAGCAGATTCTCTCACATGAGAACCGTAGTCTTCATGATGCTGTTTGTTTACTAATGTTCTCCAGAAAACGGCAAACATTTTGTTTATTTGTAAAAACTTTCCAAAACCACTATCATTTTCCTTCCACTTCACAGTTATGAGTTACCTTGTGTTGGTCTATCCTATGAGATCCCATTAAAATTCATTAAACCTGTGGTTTGAATGTGACAAAATGTGAAAAAACTAAAGGTGTATAAATACATTTGCGACTGTAAATCACACATTTTCAGGACACTGAGAGCTGGTGCCTCACGTGTCTCCAGATTGTTGCTTTCAGTTGGCATCCATTTATGTGCAGGCCAGGGTTGAGGAGGTGCATAAGTACTCTATCCATGCATGTGCACACATACACACATGCATACAGATAGATATAACAGTCCATAACTTACCCCCAACAAATTCTTGGCATTAACTTGGTAACACATAAGATGAGGTGGTTGGTTGTGCTTACATCTGCACACACTCAGGAAGATCCTCAGCTGCATGCTTCCAGTTATCAACATGATTATTAAATACAATACAGAAGATCAGGCTGTTTAAACTTGTTTTTCTTTACTGCTAATTGTGGACTTTCTGAAAAGTATGTTACAGCTGGTATCTCCTTATGGGCTAGTTGGTACTGTGAGTGGTCCCAGCATGCATGATAAAAACCTGAAAGGCGTTTAGCTGCCTCACCACACATTAGGGGAAAATGTGTGCACAGTCCAAAAAAAAAAAGCCATATAAAGAACCTGGGATTCAGCGGTCCCCTACACACAAACACATGGTGAAGCTGCTGAAGTACAGCAGCATCATGCTGCCAGGCTTTTTGCTTTCACTGTTTTATTGCTATATTAGATTCAGAATTACTGTTGGACATGTTAGGTACATGTTTAATCTATGCAATTTTAAACAAAAAACAGAAAAACACAAATGAATTAAACACTGAGGGAGAGGTAAAATAAAGCTCTTGATCACGTGATTTACACTGATATTTGGCCCAGTTTTCCTTCCTCTCATTGTTTCAAAGAGAAAATAAAATTCCCATCTGCCTCCTTTGAAGCAGTGTGTTTCGGTTCTACAAAGTGAGAGCTTGGCTTTCACAGTCTGTTCTCAGGAATCAAACACTCCCATCTGTTTTTTCTACGCACTGGGTTATCCAAAAAGAAAAAAAAAAAACCCTATTATACAAAAAATCAAACGGTGCTTTTTGTTCTTTACATGTAGAGCTCCATTGCAAAGGCAAGTGACTCTTACACCCGCACTCAAACGCAATTTCATACAAAAAACTCCCAAAAAACTAGTGTGTAGACTCCAGATGCTGTTCCCTTGTTGGATATTTGAAATCCAGCAACGTTTGTGATCTCTGCAGAAGAAAAGAAAAATGCAATCTTCTCATGTTACAGATTACTTGTAGTAAAGCAGAGCTGCCAGCAGAGGACACACTCTTCTTGCTAAAGAGAATGACTCTTAAGAGTGCTGCTAAGAAAATGCTACTTGTGAGTAGAAGGTTATGTGAAACAACTGAAGAGCTTTTTGCACCCACTAAAAGAGCTGTAAGGATTATTAGAATGAATTCAGGAACATTAAGCTGGGCAGGATTTGTCATTAGACTGAGGAGGAGGTGGAGGAGGAGGAGGTGTGTGAGAGAGAGAGTGTGTGTGGGTAACGAGTGGAGGAGGCGGTGTCGGAGGGACGGTGGAGGTTGGAGAGCCCATAGCTGGGCTTCCGGACCCTCCTCCGCCCTTCGGGAACACCACAGGCTTCGGTCTGGTCGCCGGGGGTCGCAGCTCCCTGAAGGCAGGTACAGATGAGGAGAGGGTTGATGAGGACAGGGAGGGAGAAGTGGCGGAGGGCAGCGGGCTCCGCGGCTGGGTCTTAGGAGGGCGGAAGGACGAGGGAACGTCGCTCGCTGACGAGGCGCTGCGCTGAAGCGGGTGGACATAAGAGGGTCCGCCCTCACCGTCCCGCAGCAGACGAGAGTGGAGAGGGCTGGAGGGCTCAGAAGCTCCTCCTCCGCCTCCGCTAATGCCTTTCAGTTGCTCCAGCGTGTCCAGGACCACGTCAGGGGCGTGCGTGTGTTTGGAGGTGCTTTGTCTTTCAAACTTACTGAGCTCACTGAGGGCAGAGTCCTGAGTGTCCTGCAACTCAGCAGACAGATATACTATAAGCAAGCACAGAGGATGAAGAGAACTAAACCTCCAGAGCAGTAAGAGCAGTACCTGTGAGCTGAGCTCCACATGGCCTATGACTTCAGGGTCCAGGGGTCTGTGGTTGCTGAAACTCTTCGAACGTCCTGCAGGGGTCGTCTTCCTTAACTGTGGACTCTCCACCTAAACAATCATAATGGCCATTGTCAAAAATCTTCTGAATGCAGCAATACTCCCTGCATTTAAAGCAAGAGCTTTGCTTTAATTTTACTTCCAAGGAGCCATTAAAAATGTTTAAAGTGGTCTTTGTGATTAGATTTATGAAGGTATTTTAAAGGAAAGCTAAAGAAATTAGAACAAATGTATTTGTGGCACGATCCTTTGTAACAAGGTGTATCAAATCCAGTCAAGAATTGGTTCTTTGCTTGTAGGTAGACACAGCACTGGTAAATTCATTGGGTTTAGGAGTCCTGAGGCCTGAATGTTTCATATGTCACATATAAGTGGTGTTACAAATAGAATAAAAAAAAAAAATCTTCTAGAAATGGACTGAAAATTAGAGATGCAACGAGAAAATTGGCTAATGACTGGAATTTGATGGTTATCAGCTTGAAAAGCCCTGACGGGTAAGCGGCTAACCAGGCAAATCACCACATCTAGGCCCTTACAGGGGCACAAATAAACAACACTCTGCATGGAGATGACTCAAAGGTAGCTATAATCAGAATCAGCAAGGTTTTTAAAACAAAGCACAGAGGTGTAAGAAGCTATTGCATTTAACACAGGATGTCCAGGCAAGAGAGAGCTAGAGAGAGTGAGATTTGCAGCAGATAACAGACAGTTATGTTGGGACCCCCAGCCATGGTTACAAAATGAAAGGCCAGTATGAGCTTTTCTGGAACTTTCAAAATAAATCGCATTAACCTACTTCCAGCACAGCCAGGAAATGGGGTAACAGCGGACTTCCCGTGACGTCACTGTCCGAATAAAATCACCGCTTTTGCAACAAGCTGACCTCTTCCACACGGGTCCCCAGAGGAACTGGACGGAGGGACACAGCGCGGTATTGTTTCTTTGCTGGCAAACAGACATAACTCTCCAAACTGGATCCAAGAGTGTCATACGATCACGCGATCATATGCACTAAGTTAAGTAGGAATGAATTGCCGGTATTCGTTCATGAACGGGGTAATTAAGGTATAAGCGTTGCTTGACTTTCTCTCTGAGGTCTACAGAAGCAAACTGTGTTCCAGAGAGTTCCCAGCAGAGACCCTGTCTCTACAACGCCGAGTGGAGCGGTTTTCCCGGTCTGAAGGAAGGACAACGGGACCGCATCACCGTGGTTACAGGTGTAACGTGCAGTCTGGCTGGTCGACAGAACAAACCACCCCAACCCAAAGCTACGGATGTTAGCTGCAACTAACCCTTTGCTCACTGTGGATGCTTTCTTCAACTTCGTCGCCTCGACAACTTTTCCTCAGCACGGTGCACGTAAGAGGTTGTGTTTTGGGAAGAGAGAAGTAGTTTAGAATGAAATAATCTAAACATTTTTCGTTTTATGTCGTTTGGTTTTGTTTGTGTTGAAACTGCTAGCAGATTAGCTGTAAGCACGTGCTTACAGCACGTGTGTGTTCTTTGTTTGTGTTTTTTTTAAAAGTTAAGACAAACTTTATTTAAAGGGTGATTTTAAACACAGAAGGTCGGCCATAACACGCCGTCCACATTTATGCATTTTAACCCTTTTATTAATGGTATTTTAAAGGTATGTGTTTGATTCTGATGATAAGCTATAAGCTTCTTTTGTTAGCTTTAAACGCTAACAGCTAAGAACACGTGCTTGCCTGCTAAAGATCACTTACCCAAAAAGGTTGTTAGTTTTCAATCTAGGAAATAATATTTCCCTAAATATTATTTTACTAAACTTGAAAACTAAGTAAACACCATTAAGCCCATTTCTCCAGAAAGATTTTGCTCTTATTCAAAATAATATTTCCTTAAATATTATTTTACTATTTCCTTAATATTTCCCTACATATTATTTTACTAAACTTGATAACTAAGTAACACAATTAAGCCCATTTCTCAAAGATTTGGTTCCTATTCAAAATAATATTTCTTTAAATATTATTTTAATAAATAAAGGCAGCTAATGAGACACCGTTGGTGTTTGGTTGGTTTTAATTAGCAAATCATTCTTTAAAATATTATTTTATTAAAATAATATTTTATCTGATCTCGCATTGTGAATGGTTGTCAAAAGGTATACCAATTATTGCCTAAGTTAGTTACAAGACTAACTTAACTTCACTTCCAGATTCTTCAAGATAATCCTTGGTTCTCAAACATAAATAACATTGCATGGTAATGTTGCATCACTCTTTTGGTCATGGTTTTCAACCATCTTTAATCAACTTGTTTATATTGTACATAGCCCATTAGTCTTCCTTATTCTTTAATTCTGCTTGGTAGTTTAGTTAGATTGTTTTAGCATAGTAAAGTGATTGTTGATTGAAATATGTTTGACTTGAGTTGACTTATTTTTTGTTAATACATTCTTGTATTTTAAGAAATTGTGTGAATTCATTCTGTGTGTGCAGAGTTGAGGCAAAGTTTAATCATTTTAAACTTCAGCCCCTTTCTATTATGGAACATGCTGAATTTAAAAAAGGTTGGCAACATTTCAGAAATCTCAGGGTTAAGATAAGGGTCAACATTCTACAGCTTGAAATGTTAACTTGTAATTTGGTCTGTGTTTTGAAGTAATAGCAAAATCCTGTTTTACAGTGACAGCTCCCTCACAGACACAGTGGGATATCAGCTCTGCTTTTTCTTAAAATGCATAATAAACAGATCACTGCTTATGGCAGTAAGGCTAGAAATATATTCTAAATACTGTTCCTGTCTCTTTTTATTTTATGGATCATTAAGAGAAATTGGAATCAGCAGGTTATTGGAAGGTTAAAGCTTTACAAAAACTATGATACAGTTGTGAAATATCCATCTTTTATGGATAATTCACAACTTTGTAAGATTGTGAAAGATTTCAAGAAAGATTAGCTTCTCTGAAGCAAAAGAAAAAAATGGCTGAACTTAACATAACGGGTACCTTTGTTTTGAGTGAAGAGTGACGAGTGACTGAATTGAGGATATTATGAGCGCTGACTGGACGTTTGTCTCCCGAGTCTTTCACCTGAGCTCCGCCAGCAGACGCTGTTCTCGCACCTCCTGCCCCACTGCTGCTGGCTCCTGGACTCATGCTGTCGCTCTCTGATCTGAATGCTCTTCGGATGCTCCCAGGCTCAGGCCGTTTCTTCAGCCTAAAAGAAACAAAATGTTCCCTGAATTTAAGTGCCCAATATGAGGGTAAAACCAGTTCACCTGGTAGTTGAAGTGGTAGTATTCTGTGGACATGAAACCCACTTAAGGTTGGCCAGATAGATGTCAGCCACATGGCCTCCTGTGGGAGAGGGGGCGCTGCCCCGAGTGGACACCCTCTCTTCCAGCAGGTCCCTGCTGTCCACTTCAGGCTTTGGACTTCCGCGTCCAGCATCAGATCTGAAAAAGTGCAGAAAAATGTGTGATCAGTCCCACTGTGTTTGGAAGAAAAAGAAGATTTTATTTTTAAAAACATAGTGGTGGCAGCAACATGCTGTGGGGATGCTTGTTTCAGCAGATACAGGGAAGCTGATCAGCTACAGGACAATCCTGAAAGAAAACCTATAAGAGGCTGCAGAAGACGTAAGACTGGGGTGAAGGTTCACCTTGCTGCAGGGCAACAACCCTAAACGTACAGCCCGAGCTACAATTAAATGGTTTTAAAATGGCAGAGTCAGATGTTAAGCCTAAATCTGACTGTGAATCTGTGGAAAAACTGAAAAAAAAAAACTGTTGACAGATGCTTTACATAAAATCTGACTGGAGCTGTTTTGCAAAGAAAAACTGGCAAAAAAAACATGATGTGCAAGACTGGAAAAGATACACCACAAAGGACTTGGAGCTGTATTTTCAGTCAAAGGCAGATCTAAAAATGATTGACTTGGAGGTGCTGAATATGAATGCATGCCACACTGTTATACCTTGAAACTGATGTATCCATTTCTTTCCAGTTCAAAATGATGCAACATTTCTGTCATATTCCTATAAAATATATAAAAGTTTCTGTTTGTAACATGACAAAATGTCTAACAGTTCAAGGGGTAGTTCAAGGTATCTGTCTGTCTTTCATGAACATAAAGTAATCCTCCAGATCCTAGAAGAACTGCACCACAGCTGGGTTTTAAGCAATAATAATGGTGGATGTTATCAGTGAGAAAATCTGTAAATCAAAACCTTTCTTTTAGCAGCGGCTGTGAAATGTTTGCCGCCTGATTCAGATAAACCTCTGTCTGCTTGATGTAAGCTGGGAAGGAAGCTTAACCCCTGATCACATGCAGCTTGTATCACTGCCGTTCAACTTCCTTAGCAACGGGGATTTCCAGTGAATGAATTTCTGTTGATGTTTGGTCAGCAATGTCAGCATGTGTTTTGACCTCTTCCCTGTTTAGGTATCAAACAGAAACTCTTTGTCCTATAAGTGAAACATCTGAACTTTCATCACAGAAGAAGATATGAAAATAAAAACCAACATCTACTGCAGCAGTTCTGTCAGCACACAAAGATCTTACGTCTCTTGAATAACGATGTACTGGTGCGGCACCAGTCCATCCACTCCGTTGTGCTGCCCCTCCCACCAGTCGTCAGAGGCTCGCTGGAAGAGCAGGAGAGAGGCGCCCTTTTTGAACGTCAGCTCCCGACCGGAACGGCCTGTGTAGTCAAACCGGGCGATGGCTTCGACTGGTTCAGACTCTGAAACAGCCAAGGTGCCTGAGATTCAGAGGATGGGCCAACAGAGGCAGGTGGAGCGACAGAAGCAGGGTGCAAAAAGAAAAGAGAGATAGAAGAGAGAGAGAGACAGAGGTGGAGAGCCACGTTAGTGCATAGCTGGTTAGTGCTGCTGCATTACAGTGCTAATAATAAATGCATTAATAACAGGTTAAAGCAAGCAGGGTGGGAGCTATCATAAGAAGTAAAATCACAGACAGTGTGCAGAAGAATAGGGTTTCTTGAAGTAAACAGTGTGAAAGTACGCACCGTCTTCACTGTTGTGGCTGACTGAGACGGCGTCAGGTGCCGGCTCTTCCACTAGGGGGGGCTCACACTGTGGACTGTCACTGCAGAAAACACATACGAAAGGAGGAAAGTTTCAGTTACACCACCTTGCAAAAGGAATAGTTCCCAATGTGTTCTTTTGGGATGGTATATGGTAGCCTCTGGAGTTACTGTTGTCTATCTTCCCATCAACTCTGACTAGCTTCAATGACCATACTGAAGAAAGGTAAACAGCATGATGATGCCACCACCAGGTTTATCACAGCTATTTTTATGCTGACATTAAATTACAAATAGATGGACTCTATTTACCTCACCAGGGAAATGGTGTGTTAAGGGTAGTGTTATTCATATAGGCCAAAAAGTTACAGTTCCGTCAATCTGACCAGAGCACCTTCTTCCAAAGGTTTGCTGTGTTCCCTATTTGCAAGCTGCAATGTGACTTCTTATGGCTGTTCTTCTTGCCGCTCTTCAATAAGTCAAAAATCTCCCAACTGCCCCCAATTGGATCCCCGCAGCTCCTCCAGAGTTGAAATGGCCCTCCTGGTTAAGGCTTTCCGTGAAAGGCTTGTCAGCATAGGTGGATGGCTATGTCTTGGTTTTCAGTTGTGCCAAAAGCATTGCATTAACAGATGATGGATTGAACAGTGATCTGTGAGATGTTCAAATCTTGGGATATTATTTAACAACCTAAATCTGCTTTGAACTTCTCCAAAATGTTCTCCCTGACCTGTATGCTGTTTTTCTGGGTCTTGATGATGCTGTTTGCTCACTAATGTGAAACAAAACTGAATCCTTTACAGAACAGCTGGATTTTTACTGAAATTAAAAGACACGCCAATGGACTTTGCTATCCGTTGTACTGGATTGTATTTAAGGATATCAAATTGAAGATAAGAATGCACACTATACTTTTGACATATTTCCTTTTCTTTAATAACAATATTTCTTCTGTGTCATAACATAAAATCTCAGTATAACAAATATAAGTTTATGACCATAACACGACAAAATGCGGCCAAATCCAAGGGATATAAATACTTCTGCACTGGCACAATAGTTGCTGTTTTAAAAAAGTTGTTTTATTAAGCAATGGTGAGGTTTTAAAATTATGTTTGTTATTCCACACTAACAGTGCTGATGGGATTTGGCATGAGGTTTTTGTTTTGCCCTTTAAACTTCATTGCACAGTAAAAAAAAAAAACAGTAATACAGATATCTAAAAGTTGATGTTTCCTTGGAGAAACTGACAGAAACACTTGTATAAATCCAAGTGGAAAATATATAATTCTATTAAATTAAATTAAATTAAATTAAATAAGCATTGTGCTCTTTTATTCTGAAATTAAAGGTTATACTTTCAGGTTAGAAGCTCAACAGATCACAGCCACTGCTAGTGTTACAACATCATTTAAGCCCATCCAGATTTACTGACTGGCAGCAATCATATTAACTAGCTCCAAGACTTGTTAGACTAAGATTGAAAATTAGCCACTGCCTGCACTGTTGTGTGCTTTAATCCCCCATGTGATGGACAGTAAGCTGATTCCCGTGGTCTCCTGGCTCTGAGTAGAGCAGACCCCCCCCCAAGATCTTTCCCTGGCAATCCTTAAATAAATCCCTCACTGTTTCCTCAGCTGTTCCCTCCAAAAACCTCACACACTGGTCAGAAACTACTTGTACAGAACAACCGAGGACCTCTACCCATTTCCCTGCCCTCACCAGAAGTCATCTCCTGCTCCAGGGATGGTGTATATTGGACCCGGCAGGTCCTGCAGCCCTGGGAAGATGGTGTTGTGGTGGATGATGATAGTTTTAATGAGTTCGTTGACGTGAGCCTGGCAGGAGACCTGGTCGTGCCCTTCAGGGACAGACATCAGGGTGGGGCCGAAGCAGATGGCCAAGTTGTAGGGGTCCATCATGTTTTCCTCGCTATACTGAGACAGGCTGGGGGGGAGGGGAAAAACAGATTTAACAACATTATTTTAATCCGCTGTCTTAAACAGACACAGAACCCTGCAAAAATACTCATACCTTTATGAACTTGTTCACATTTTGTCATGTTACAACCACAAACCTCAGTGTGTTTTAGTGGGATTTTATATTCTAAAGCAACACAAAGTGCATTTGTAATCTGTTGTCCTGAATCAATACTTTGCAGAACCCTAATTTGCTGCAATTCCAGCTTTTAAGTTTTTTGGGGTTTGTCTCTACATGCTTTGTACATCCCTACATTTTCACAGATTCTTCTTTGCAAAGCTGCTCACGCTCAGTGAGATCATCTGTGAACAGTAACTTTCAAGTCTTGCTTCAAATTCTTTGACTAGGCCATTCTGACACATGAACAAGTCATCCTCTGTTCTTATTTAAAGTCATTTTAGCTTCTAACAGGTTTTCTTCCAGGATTGCCCCCTATTCAGCTCCACCCATTTCCCATAATCTCTGACCAGCTTTTCTGTCCCTGCTGAAGAAAAACAGCCCCACAGCATGATGCTGCCACCACCATGTTTCACTGTAGAAGAGCTGTCTTAAGAGTCAGTTTTTGGCTATATATAGCATTTCACATTTAGGCCAAACAAATCACATAGAATACAATAAAATAGAATAGAATAGAATAATCTTCTATTGTCCTCCAGTGGGAAAATTCAGTGTACCAGCAGGAAGTGACAGGTAAATGGGATGCAGACAGACACACTCAAAAGTTGTTAATAATGAAAATAAGAATAAAATAGAGACAGAAAAGTAATCTCAACTTGGTCTACTCTAAACTACCTAATAGAGCACCTTTTCTAGGTGTTCCCTACCTAGATTGTGGAAAAAAGCAGTTGGCACTTCTTGGCTTTCTTTTAGCCATTGCTCCATAAAAGTGGTCTTCCTGATGCTGTTTCTTCACTAATGTTCTCCAACAAACCTCTGAGGCCATCATAGAACAGCTGTATGTATATAGAGAATAACTAACACACAGGTTGACACTATTTAGGTGTCTTCTGAAGGTCACTGGTTGCTCTGGATTATATTTGGGTGTATCAAAGTCATAAAGCATGAAAATGCACATCACAGATTTTTAATTTGTGAAAAAAGGTAAAAAAAACATGTATTATTTTCCTTTCACTTTACAATTATGCACTATTTGTGTTGGTCTATCACGTAAAATCTAAATAAAACATGTGGAAAAATTCAAGGGGTATTAAACACAAAGAATCAACCACAACCTGAATCAGCTTAGTGAAAAGCTTTGGATCCCAGTATCTGAGTCACGAACTGCTAGATATCCAATGTAAAAGGACACCCCTTCCCCTGGTGATCCAGGACACAATGCATGTGTGTGTTTAAAGGAGTAAAGAGAAGCAGGAACACAGGGGGGACAGTAAATCAGTCAAATCAAAGAGGAATCTCCAGTTTCCACATGAGCTGCTTGGTTTACCCAGGAGGCTCAAATGTCTGCTCCCTCCTCAGCTCCCCAAACCTGCCTTATGTCTTGCCTTGGTTTCAAGGACAAAATGTGACAGATTGATTTTCTCCATATGCATGTATGTGCGTCCAAACATGTTGGATGACATGTTTTGTTCCATCTAACCCACATTTGTACTTTAATTTGTTTTAATGGAGATGTGTTTGGGGGAGAGATTTGGTTTGTGGCTGATGTCATAGCAAAGCAGCTATGGTATGCTATAATGGATTATAAAAATAAACCTGATTTGAAAGAGGAAATTAAGTTAATTATTCTTTGCAAAAGTTTTCATTTCCAGTGTTTGCAGTTTTGACATTTCATGACAGCCCACACTGACCTGTGACAAAGGTTAGAGGATGTTTGGATGTGGTGTAAGGGTCCAAAATTAATCTGGTGTTTGTGGAAAACTCAGTGCAAATGGGTCAAAGTGGTCTGCAGGATCTTTAGCTAAAAATTTGAAATATGACAGACTTTTCTGTTTTTATTTACCATAATAGAGCTGCTTAAATGCTTAAATACCTGAACACCCAATTGTGCAATTGTGGGTTTTTTCCATAATGCCTTTTCCTAACAAAAATGCACCTTTGGAAAGAAGAGAAGTTCAGGTTGGACCCAGTTAGTAGCAGTGCTATTTATTCCAGCTATCACATATTCTTTTCCAAATCAGTCAGTCAGTCATTTTCTGCCGCTTATTCCATAGTGGGTCACGGGGAAGCTGGTGCCTATCTCCAGCAGTCTATGGGCGAGAGGCGGGGTACACCCTGGACAGGTCGCCAGTCCATCGCAGGGCAACACACAAACAACCATGCACACACTCATTCATACACCTAAGGGCAATTTAGAGTGACCAATTAACCTAACAGGCATGTCTTTGGACTGTGGGAGGAAGCCAGAGTACCCGGTGAGAGCCCACGCATGCACGGGGAGAACATGCAAACTCCATGCAGAAAGACCCCCAGCCGGGAATCGAACCAAGGACCTTCTTGCTACAAGGCAACAGTGCTACCAACTGCGCCACTGTGCAAATTGTCAAGGGTAAATACAGTGCGATTCAAAACAAATCTAATGTAAATAATAATTTCACAAAAATGCAATCCATATATAGCCAATTACAGTAAATCATGTTAAATCCAAAACAGTCCAATGCATTTATGTGGATCTCCCTTCGACAAACACCTCTCACAGCTGTTCACAGTGTCACAAAGCAGCATATTGTTATTTTTGTAATGTGCAGAGTCATAAACGCTTGATGCTGACACATGCACCTTCAATGATCTAACAGATCTTGGTCACATCTCGTGTTCACAATAAGTGTGGGCCTGCTACCAGTATAAAAAAGTACCAAGATTTTTAAAGGTTATGCTGTCAAAATCACTCACATTTTTTATAATGCATTACCAAGGGTTTTGGTGAGATCGCCAGAGAAAGTGCCAGAGTTGTTTCTATTTGTTTGGAACATAAATTTAATCAGGGTTGCCCCTTCCCTGCCTGTTGCAGGGTCAGCTGGCTGAAAGAAGGCCACTAAACTTTCCCCTTGCTTACACAAAATAAACTGCTGCAACAACCACAGTGCCCCAAAAAGATAAGTCAGGCTTCATTAATCTTTTTCAGCAGAATTTGGAGGCATATTTATTTTGTTTCAGAGTGTAACCAGTTTGAAAAGAATCGGAAGTTGTCGCCATTGAACAGGGGGTGCTAATCCTGCTCAGAGATCTTATTCATCTCTCCTTTGTCACAAATGCAGTAAGGCAGATGTCTGCATCCGTGAAAGAAATATAAAATTCATTACAGTTTCACCTTTGCACAGAGTTTGTAGTGACTTTACATAAGCAATAGACTAATGATCCGGTGACAGGATCTTCAGTTATAGTTTAACTGCTGGAAACACATCTGGCAAACAGCCCAGGGGAGTTTGAGGGTTCAGGGTAATTAACTCCAAGCAGATAAAGGGTCAGGGTAGCATAATGGAAACACACCTAATGAGACACATTGCTTTCAGTGGTTATAATGGTTTGTGGCACAACTTACAGTAGAGATTTAATTGCAGATTATTTTGTAGCTTAAACATTAATATTAAGTAGTTTTCATCTGTCCAGCTTTATTTGTAATGCACAACCATTAATGAATGCACAACATTTGGCCTGAGTGTGCTGCTACTTACTGGTTAAGAAAGCCAAACAGGTATCTCATGATGATGAGGGTTTTACTTGGTAGGCTTTGAAGACCCATCCTTATGTGGACTGCTCGCTCCTGGAGGCTTTCCATTGCTGGAAAAAATAACCCAACATAAATTCATAAGTGCTGCCTAAGACATTGCTGCATAGAGGCTGAGGAAGCGATACTCACAGACACAGGATATGAGGTCATGGAAGACTTCTTTAGGGAAGAGGGCATGCTCCAGACCTCTAAAGTAGAGCTTCAGCACTCCAGCAATAGAGTCCATGTCATGGTCATTCTGGTCCCCTGCCAGCGGATCCTCGCCTAATGTGAAGGAAGAGGGAGGAAGAAGACAGAGAAAGTGTATCAAATCAGACAGAAACAAAATGTCTGAGATAATGTATCACACTGGATTATAATGTTACCTCTCTCAAAGGCATTCTTGATGTCATTGACCTCCACCTGAGAGCCAGACACTCTGAAGATACCCTCATGCTGCAGACCTACCCAAAAGCACACATAAATGTTATCCTCACCGTTTCGACACTTTTTGTCTGGGTTAGCCATGGGCTGGTTTCCTGGATCAAGGAATGCCGAGATTTCAAACGTTTATGGTTTTACCGCCTACATTTTCCACCACACTGTTTCTATGGTTTAACGTTAACGCAGAGACAGATTTCTCTACTTGGACCTTATTCAAGTCAGCCAGGGAGTGAAAACTCAAGGAATATCACCCATCAATTGTATTAAGTTAATGATGTTCTAACATTAAAGTTTTTTGTACTTGTGTAACACAACACTACACCTCCACCAACTGTTGCTGTAAACTGCGAATAAGTTGGCTCAAAGACAGATACATTTTATTGCTTGTAGTGAAAAACAAGCCTGACTAATTAAAAAAGCGTATATCAGCTTTTTATATAATGTTCTGTGCAAAATCCCTCAAATAATTTTTTATTAAAATAATTTCTTCTATAATTTTGCTTAAGTCAGTGTGTCAAAATAACAACAGAACAATTATTTTGATTTTGAGTGACACAAAGCAGGCTAAAAGGTCTCAAACAGTTACACATCTCGCCCAAGTTTTTCTTAATGAAATTATCGTTTGAAAACTGCTTTTTGTATTTAATCTGGTCATACTCGTCCTAAATTAAACGTAATTGGTTGATCATTAACATTTAAACGTGACGCAAATAAAAAAACTGAAGAATATGTAAGATGGCCAACATATTCTCAAAGCACTGCAAATATAAATCAATGGAGAAAAAGCATTCATTTTATTTTCACTTTTTTCAATTCTTTCCTTTACATAATTGAACAATAATGTCTGAAAACTCATTTTTCCATTCTCAAATTCTCAAATAATGATAAGAGAAAATTCCATAAATTTTCTAGAGTTTTTAAGACTGTGAAATTACCCTGTTATACTTAATTTAGTGGGTGAAATGTTTTGCTTCAGCCAACTCACAAAACAAAACAACCCCCAATCCTTGAAACAAAAAGCTGGGCATGAACCTATCACCTAACAGGCAGGATTTCCTCACCATGGCGACTGATGAATCGGATGCAGCTCTCAACCATCAGCGGAATGGTTTCAACTGAGTCCTAGAATAGGGAAATTAGAAAGCTGTTAGAGGAAATTGGTAGGAAAAATATGTACATGCACACACACACTTGTTTTCTTCACAATGCATGCTTGCACATCAATTTGCAAAGATGAACCCATTTAGGGGGAAAACATATCAGACATGGGGATGGCATGATGGGTGCAGCTGTTGCTAGGAAACCACACTTTTCCTTTTCTCTTTGTCTCGCTTTTCCAGAAATCTGGTGAGGTTTGGCTACAAATTACGCCGCATGATATTGGTAGCCAGTGTTATGTCAACACAACAGCAATTTATTTGTTAAATATTTATTCTGAGATTAGGAAATAAACCGATTTCTCTGCAAAGTGTGAGTTTTTGGGAAAAAAAACCCCACGTGAGTACACAAGGGGGAGCTACAAACACAGGTTTCCCCAATTGTGAAGTTTCCTTTGGTTATTTAAATGCAGGAAAACCCCCATATATGTGCACAATTTTCCATCTATGTGAGTTAACAACCCAGCTGTGCCAGTTCATCCTGTTAATATAAGTTTTTTTTCAGAAATGATGAGGCCTAAGTTAAAAGCAGAGACACAAACACCCTGACACAGATAATTTTACCTGCTTCCGCACGGTAGAGTTTCTCCTTCCACTATGGAGGAAAAAAAAGGAAAAAGAGGTAACAGCACTCTGTCATTATGGCACCAGAGAAAGTCTATTTATTTGTACAACTCTTGTAATGCTCTATTTGTACCAACAGTCACACATATGTGTTTGACAATGTCTGTAAACGGCCACAAAGACCCCTGGTTGTAAAATATATGCACATTTATGAGCGTGTGTGTGTGTGAGCATATTTCCTTCCTTAGCCACACCTACCTGGAAAGGCAACAGTCGGTTTTCTGACCTATAGGAGAGAGAAACGGGAAGAAGAAGAAGAAGGGGGGTTTATGACAGCAGAGAGACACAGAGATAGACAGTTATAGCAGGAACAAAACTCATGAGGAAATGGCTTCAGATGAAAACAGTGAGACAAAGTTCGCTTTTAAAGCTGCCCACATAGATACAATGCAGAAGATGTTACTGAGCCTGTGGAAACTCTTGACACGTGTGACCAGGAGGAACACACGCCAAACAGACATGTGGAAGAACACAGCTGCATCCACATATGGTCAGGGTTGCTGTGACCTTCCCTTTGACTCGCGCACAGTTTGTGATTATGAGATTTATTAAACTCATTCTGTTTCACTGCTGTGACCCTGATGTGTCCCCACCGCACTCATCATCCCTCTGATTCCCCCACCTCTCTTCAGTCTGCTGGAGGTGGGGAAAGAGGCAAGGGGGTAGCTGGCCCTACTGGACTCACACGACTGTAAAAAAAGACAATATGAAAAAGGCATGAAGGACACTCACTCTCTCCCATGGTCTTCTGGATTAAGTCATGCTTGGCCTCCAGCTTGGTGATCAGACTCCTGCCTTCCAGAAACTCCTTCAGCTTCTATGATGTATTAAAACATACACATGCCAGAGTCACTATGACTGCAGATTATGTTGATTTATAATAGCTGCAAAGCATGCATGCTACAGAGCGTTTTTTAGGTTAAAAAGAAAACAGTATATTGACTAGGCATGGACTAATATGACGTTATCACGGTATGATAATCTTGAGTAAAAATCCACAAACATTTTAAACACAAATGCAGAGCATAATCTAACTGCTGACATTTGAAACATAAGAGTGAAAATGATTTAACCAGACATAATTCCAAACAGTAGATTTTGTCTTTTTATAAAGCAAAGGAAACTTTGGTGTCCATCTTTGACTCAGTAACAGGTGGGGGAGGGGCACCAGAGACGTCAGATACAGTTCCTTAGGTGTTTAAACCTCACAGTAGATGTCAAATTGTAATTTACAAATAGATCATTTAAGTAAACTGTTTGTGGCAAGGTTTTAAGAAACGCTGAGGTTTTTATTAGTAGTTCGAGAGATCCTGTTTCCCTGTGATATAAATACAACGTGACACGTAGACCCAATTCTGTTAGCCATTTTCAAAAGAGGAAAGACAAGAAAACAAGTAATTTCAGATCTGATGATCCTTATATATCACAACAATAGTTTCTCAAATAAACTTGCACTAAAACTAGTCAGAGTAATAATGAAAACGCTGGAACTGTGACAAATAGGGCTGGAATCCATATTTATCCTGCCTCCACACAAAGTGAGAAGGATGGTAAAATACGTAAAAAAAAATCCCAGAAGCTCACTGTTAGAGAAGTTCAGCAAAGCGTGGCATTTTGGAGTCACAGAGTTTTAATGGGAACCATCAGACAGGACCTACAACCCAACTGGTTGTGATAGCAGAAAACCTAGCATCACAAACGTGAATATGAGGAGATTGCTAAACCCTGCTGTGTGGTTTTTTAATCAGATTTGACAAAAAAAAAATCGCCTTTTAGCAGGTGAGGTGGCTTTGGACTGAAACAGAAGGATTAATATGTGGAAAAGCAACTCATGCCCAGAGCAAAGCATGGTGGAAGATCCGTGCTGCTTTTGGCCTCACTCTAAAGAAGACACAGTAGTGTTATAGCAGAAATCTGCGTTTGTTTGCGCAATAAAAGTCTGAAAAATTGCTCAGTGAGCTCCAGCCAACTTTTATTTTTTGGAAGTTTGTTGTTTTTAGCCATGTAGAACCTGATTTGGCTTTTTACCACTGGAAGATACAGAGAAAGATTTATTTTTCACTCTCGCTCTTTAGGATGCTTTTGAGCCATCTTGTTGTCAACATAAAGCCATTATAGTTCAATGTTTCTATGATACAGAAAATGTAAGTATATATAGTGGAAAATAGCTTCAAAGTAATCAGTACTGATCAGATAGAAAACTTTTACTATCAGCTGTAAAATTCCAGTTTCTGTTTAGTAAGAGCTTAATATAATTTTCAGTTTTGTTGTGCTTCCAAAAAAAAATTTCTTGCTTATGTGGTATTTAAGTTAATTAATAAGGACTGCTGGTCTGGTTTGAGAGCAGTCCCTTTGGTTCCATAAATGCTCGACTAACCGTGAAGTAAAACTGCTCGGTCTCCTGCTGATTGGCCCGGCGCTTGGCCAGGCTGGGTTTGCTCAGATATGACTCGCTGAACGTGGACTTCACTGACTCCATGCTGTTGCTGTGCTGGAAGCACTCGGAGACGTCGTAGTCCTCCACCGTCACCATGTCTTGGATGGTGGACAGAGTGGCCTCCATAGTCTTCTTCACCTTGTGGAAGAAAAACGAACAAAAGAAAAATTAATTTAAACCTGTGGTCTAGAAACAAAAGGAGAAACACCACAATGACAGCTAAAAAGTTCCTTACCTCTTCATTCTCAATCTTCAGAGTGGAGAGGCGGGACTGAAGCTGCTGACACCTCTGGTGGAGGTCCACCTCCAGTGGCTGTTGCGCACACATCACTCCCATCTACAAAAACACACACATGCAAGCATACCACTGCCTTTTCAAAGAAATTATCTCACTTTGACGCACAATGACCAGGAAAAAAAGAAGATGATCCATACCATGTCCCCCATGTGGGACTGAAAATCAAATCGAGCTGGTGGGCAGAAGACATTGTTGTAGGTCTCCATCAGTTTTTGTTTGTCCCCGTTGGGCTCCAGGCTTTCTGCTGCTCCTTCCAGTGTTTCCAGGCCTGTGTGTTTAGACGTCTCTACGTTCTGCTCTGCAGACAGGTAAGTCCTCAGGGCTCGGTGCAGGCTAGCATGGTAGCCCAGGTCGCAGCACTGTCACAAATGCATTCAGATAAGCATAAATACTTAGAATGATATGTAATTAGCAGTGTTATCTTTCTGTAAGTTTCACAGAAAGAAAAGGTGGTGAGAGACATGATGAAACAGGAAAGTTGAGATAAAATGATATCCTGCTGATACACTGATGATCTCCATTCAAGACAAAATCAATCCGCATGTCAACCAAAGTAACACATTACAATAAACTCACCATTCACATAGTGAAACATGGTGGTTAGGTAGCATCATTCTGTGGGGATGTTTTTCTTTAGACTGAACTATGGCTTTCATCAAAGTGTATTTGTTTTACCAGCATCTGTTTGCTTTAACGTTAAGTTGTGCAGAATAAATGTCACATTATATGTGAAGGAATGCTTCGAAGGAATTCATCATGATCTCATGGTTTTAACGTCTACTTTAATGTTTAAACCGTGTTTTTGAGCGTGTAGCCTTTTGAGAACCACTGTGTGGTTATTCATCGTCTTCAGGTCAACAAGTAAATATCAGGAGAGACGAAATTCACGTTGTAATATTCACATTTTTTTGTCTTTGATATTTTTACACCTGGCACAAATTGTAATTTGAAATGACCCTAAGTACTAGTTTGCTCCAGCCTTGTCCAATTTGAGAAGGTGATTTTCAGATATAAGCTGCAACACAAGGTGTAAGAAAATAAACACAAAACAAAGAAATGCAGCCCCATGCGCTGGCATGTACATAGATACAATAAGCCAGCATCCACTGAGAGCTAACAGCATTGTTCATTAGAGCGCTCTGCTGTACATGCTGCCATCTACATGACACACTCACACCAGTTTGGCTCTATGACTACCTCTGCTGCAGTCTCTCACACATCCCACTGCGGAGCAACAAAGGTGGAACAGACGCACAGCAGGATGTTTTCCAGTCAGGGGGGGCTACACATTTCCTATGTAAATATTTCAGTAAGGAAGGAATGAAGAAAGGAGAGAAAGAAAGCAAGGAACATATGCAAGGAATGAGTGAAAGAAGGGGAAGAACAAAGGATACAAGGAAGAGATGAAGGTATAAAATAAGAAAAGAAAGTTAGCAATGAAGGACACACTTCTGGAAGGAAGGACGGAAGGAAGGAAGGAAGGAAGGAAGGAAAGAAGAGCAGGAGGTATGAAACAATAAAATTAAAAAAGTATGCAATGAAGGGCACATGGAAGGAAGGAATGAAGGAAGGAAGGTATGAAACAAAAGAAAAAGTGTGCAATGAAGGGCAGACACAAGGAAGGAGGGAAAGACACAAGGATGGAAAGAACTGAAGCAAGGAAGGGCACACTAAAGAAAGAAAGGAAGAACACAAGGAAAACAAGAAAGACATTACAGAAAGACAGGAGATAGATGACAAGGATAGAAGAACCAAAGGAAGTGGGGACACAAGGAAGGAAGAAAGGACAGGGGAAAATGAAAATAAGGACAGAAAAAGCAAGTACATGAAGAAGTAAGGACAATAGCAAGGAAAGAATAACATTTAGATAATGGGATAGGAAATAAAGTCAGGAAGTAGAAATATTTTTAAATATTTTCTGAAACTGAAATTAAATTCCAGGATCTCTCCCTGTCCAGTGCAGCTGCATTGTTCCACAGCCTGCTTCCCAACCTTCATGTCACCATAATATCAAGTATATGCTGCACAATCAAACAACATGATGTCTCCTTTAATGCATTACCTAGTAAACCATAGACCACTTCTCTATGCCTTCATAGTTGAGTTTTTTACTCTGTGGTTCGGCTCAGAACAGAAAATACACCACATAAATACTAATAAAGAAGCTGTTACCACTCATTGTTTGAAGCCTTTGAAAACAAAAAGGGACACAGGGACAAAGCATAGCCGCTTTGCAGCCTTCATTACAGGTGCTGAAACTAATGTGAAGAGAAACCCAGGGGAAACCTCAAGCTCAAAAAGAAGGACTAAGGACACACACAGTGCTGGCAACATCCACAGACACCAGCCTGTATCACATGGTAACAGTGTGTTTATACTCACATCAATGATGTCGGACAGGTCATGGATGTAATATTTAAAGACGCAGGTATTGGTTGCCTCCAGTGCCAGCAGGTACTCATTTCTGGCCTTGATGGCCTTCAGCTTGTTCTCTGTGTACTTAGCTTGTCTCTGATAAAAGAAAAAGATAACAGAAAAACAGAGAAATGTAAAAAAGAAGTAGAATAATTGTAAAAGGGGGAACAAGGATGACAGAATGTGTGAAGGAAAGGTGGTGATGGGGTAATAGGTGTTAAAGTGAAACACCTCAGTATTGATTAAAGGGGATAAAAGGTGCAGAACCTTGTGGCTCTGACAAGCTGCAGCTATGGCAGACAAGGTTAGCAATAAGCCTGTCGCCAGCAATAAATCATTCATGAGACAAAGACATGTGTGTGACCTGCCGAGACAGCCATCCTCAGCCTGCTGGATGGCCTCAGTGCCTCCAAAACAACCAACCCTGCTCACCTTCTCTTTCATCTTCTCAATTTTCTTCACACTGGAGCGGCGGACGACTCTCTCTTCGGTTCTGATGCTGCCCAGAGCGTCGGGGGAGCGCGGCGTCTGCTTGTCTTCCTGTCGACTAGAGCGTCCCATCTGCTTCTCCTCCTGCTTCTCCGCCTCCTTCAGCTTGGACTCGGCATTGATGCTGTCAGTGTTGTACATGTGGTAGGTCTTCATCACCTGTGAGCAGGAATTTGAGGCTTTAATCGATGAACATGACAGCGTGTTTTCAAACAGTCTGGCTCTGGAAAGCGGACCTGCTGTGCTGGGAGGGCTCGCTATGAGCTCACATTAAAGACCTAAACGCATGAGATGAACGTTTATGTGCAGTGTCAGCTGTATTTCATTGACCACCACCAGGGCTGTCATTAAACAGTTCTGCTCAGACCCTCAAAGAGCACAGCAGACAAACACACCTCTGTGTACGGGCATACATGTGAGCGTCACTCAAACCAGATCTATTTCTATTGCTTATTATACACTGTAATTATAGGATAAGACTTGCTTTTATGGGCCTGGCTGATCTACAGCTATGTAGCTTTCTTTAGTATAAAGCCAGAAATAAACTCAGTCATTTGGTGGAATTATGGGCCAGATAATATAATGCATGTGACAAAGTAAAAAGGCCAAAACAAGAGTGAGGATTAGTGTGTGTAACAGCTAGAGATGTATCAAGAAAGCGTCTTTTCATACAGTTTATGCAGATATTTGGTTACACATGGAAATTTAGATAGTGGACTCAGAGTGGAACCCCCCAAAAAAACTGGATCATAGCATTAAGGGGTTGTCTGATTGTGCCAACTGACATGAAGAAACCACACTGTTAGCTCCAACTTTCAATAAACCATCAAATAACTTTGAACCAATTCACTTAAAGAAAAAAAGATCACACAAAATAATAATAACGTCAGGCTGCTGGTCGTATTGAGAATAAAACTCTTTGTAGCCAGGGTTGGCCTTCACATATCTTTTTGCTGAAGATAACCTTTGTAAAAAAATACTTTAGTCCTGTGTCGGTGACATTAAAAGAAAAGGTCATAATAAAGCCGTTTAAGCATCAGAGACCAAATCTAATGAAGAGATTTCTAATCCTAATACAAGAAGAGTACATGATGTGTGACGACAGTTAAAGGGGTTTTCTCACCGTGTAAAGTTCATTCAGAACTTTCATCAGGTCCTCCTGCAGCTGTACTCCAACCTCTTTGCTCTGAACAGAGAAAAATAATACAGGCTTGTGTGAACATAGTGCTCTAAGTAATACATTAACATAGTCTTCAAAAACAAATGTCCATCTGCCTGGTCAGCAAATTAAATCTACACCAACTCAGACATGTGACAAACCTGTAGTTTCCCATCATAAAGCAGGACTACATTAGTCAATCAAGCATGGGCAGAAATGTCTCAAATCCAGGTAACTAAGCAAAAGGTAATTGATAATACATTCATGGTTTTCTTGATGCTGGTTCTAATGCTGGTGCAAAGAGAGGGATGAGGGTTATATAACTCTTCAAGCCTTTTTTGTGCCCACAGCTGACAAAAAGAGTCAGATGTGGGTAAAAAAAAAAAGCCAAAAGTCTGTTAACTCGACTACCTGTCATATCTGGGGACATCCGACTGGGATTCTGGGCAGATACTGCAGCTCATTCCCCTCAGAAGTTGGAACTTTGATCTGGAAAGGACGTCACACCCAATACATGCAAGTCGGAAAAATAGTGGAATTTGGTAATTACTGTTTTCCGTGACTAGTCCAACAGCAGTTAGCAGTACAAGCAGATGTAGCTCTTGCCTGCATTTCTATTTTCAAACACTGAAAAAACTAAAGAGATGTAATACAGCATGCTGATAAATAGCTCATTATCACAGCTATCGCTGGTTTTTATGAGCATGGAAGTAATACTGGATTTTGATGTCAGGGTGTTCCAAGTCAAACTTCATGGGGCATTCCAGCCGATTTTCCTCACCAGGAAATTTTAAACGTTGACTTCCGAGAAAAAACTGAACTGAACAAGAGAGCCCATAAAACTGAATTTTAAGGAGGTCAGAAAAAACAATCAGACAAATTGGGGCTCAGTAGGCGACTCAGTAGGCGACTGTGGCTCAGTAGGAAGAGCAGTTGTCTTGCATCAGAAGGTTGTGGGTTCGATTTCAGCTTCCTGCTGTCATATGTCGATGTGCCCCTGCGCAAGGCACTTAACCTCAAGTTGCCTACTGATCTGCGTATCGGTGTATGAATGTGTGAGTGTTCATGAGTGCGATTGGGTGAATGTGGCTCTAGTGCAAAGCGCTTTGAGTGGTCTGTATGACTGGAAAGGCGCTATATAAGTTCACTCCATTTACCATTTACATAAACTAGATATAAATACCTTTAATCTGTTGCTATGTTATGCTTTAGTGTATCTGTTAAGCACTTTGGTCAGTTGGGCTGTTATTAAAGTGCTTATAAATAATGTTGGCTTGGCCTGTTAAAACCATTTAAATGATATCACCACCAACATGGGGAAACACCTCAAAACAACAATTACAACTATTAATAACAAATGCATGTACTACAGACATAAAAAGACAGTCTTGTTCCTTTCCCGAGTGAGTTGACATAAAAGTTAAATCAACATCGACTTTCTCAGCTGTCAAACTCACAACACCCAGAGCTGTTTGATTAAACAAGCGCCTGCAGAAGGGGCAGTGATCTGTAACTTGGCTTCATCAAAGCAGAAAATATTGTGACATTCACTGTTTCACAGGAAACCAACAGAGCTTAGTTATGTTTGGTATCTCACCATGCAGGAGAATGATATAAAGACTAAAAAATGGTTTTAAGAGACTTTGTTAATCTGTCAGAATAAAAATACTGAACACAGCATAAAGCATTTATCCATTCCAGGATGCTCACCTGTTTGCAATACATAAATTACAAAAAACAGGACAAAAAAAAAAACTTCTATCTAAATTCAACAGAAAATTCTACTTTCATTGTCTACCGCAGTCTCAAAAGAATTTAAGATCCTGATCTGAATTCCTCTTAAGAGCACACATTTGCAAACCAGGTGTGGTCTCAGGCACAGCTGACAGCACACCAATAAAGAGCTTTATTAGTCACATCAGGTGTGCTGGAGATAGAGCACCTCAAATACCTGGACTGTTGTCGGTAAGGTTTTATTGTTCCTGAGGAGGCAAGTGGTCAAAAACCCTCGACAGACCTCCAGCAACACTTGATGGTAGGCTTCAGTTGCCACAGTAAGGTACATATTGAAGGCTTCCATGCCAGAAAGATGTACACCACTACTGACCCAAAAGCACAAGAAAAATCAGCTCCACTTTGCACACAGCTGTTTAACTAAGCCAAAAACCTTTTGAGATTCTATTCTGAGAAGTGATTCATCAAAACCGGATCTTTTTAAAGATATATATCAGCGGTATGTTTGGGGAAGAAAGGTATAAGCATAAGCTGAAAAGAACCCATGCCTACAGTGAAGCATGGTGGTCGCTCAGTGATGCACTGAGGCTGCTTTGGTTCCCCTGGAACCAGAAAACCTGCAGCATATGAAGGGTAAGATGGATTCAGTCGAGCAAAAGAAAAAATGTCATGCTGTCTGTGAAGAAGCTGAAGCTGGGTTTACGTTGCATTGTGGGATGCAGCAGAGTGAACAAACTAATAAACAAAGGCCACATGGTTTGTTTGTAAAGCATAAATCCACATTAAACTTTTAAGATGTCCTCTTAAAATCCATCCGGCTTACTTCTCAGATAATTTTGCTTTACACATTACATAGAAAAAAAAATATTAGAGGATTACATTCTCCATGTTTTGTAATAGCTCCGAACACAGCAAAGTTACACGTTAACAAACTCATCAACTGATTCAGAACAAAGTAAACATACTATAGGTGTAAAAACGCCCCTAATTTTCACCAAGGCTTGGTTTCAGAAGAAGTCTTTGAAGATACTAGAATGGCCATCAGAATTACCTAACATAAATTCTTTAAAACTCTGTTTTTGATTTAAAGAAAAGGCAAGTGCAGCACACAAACCCCAGAATATTAGTGAATGAGGAATTGATGAATTGGTGAGAGGAATTGGCTTAGATTTCAGAGGAACTGTGTCAAAAGCTGGTGTCTGGCCATGAATCATGTTTTTGCAGCAAGTCATACAATCAAAAGGGTGCTCTGTTAAGTACTAAAGATGCTTGTCAAGGAGGGGATGAATAATTTTGGGACTGCATTATTTATTAAAATATTTTCCATCTGGAAAAACCCATGGTAATATTTATATTGGACTTTTAAAATTGTTATTGTTTGATTTTTTTTTATTGCAAACAGCCATTAGTTTGTACATTTCACCAAGAAACCTAATTTTCTGAGGAGATAAATTATTTTATGTAAAAATGTAATTATGAAAATGTTACTTTAAGTCATTAGGTGTCAAAACAGGTACAAAATGTCCGTGCAAAGTATCTTGTAGCAGAAGTCCCTTTTACATATGACAATGTCAGGCAGGAAACAACCAAATCTTCACGAGAACAAGTGGGTGAACAGGCAAAAAATGAAACGAAACCATTCACAGTTATGCTTCTGTTTAGTTGAACAGTAAGCAGGCAGGTAACCGACAGCAGGACAAATGAAAGGAGGCTTAACTGGTGAAGAAAACGCTGAAAAAGTAAGGAAAAATAAAGCAACAAGGAATGTGTGATGTAAGCAAAAGTAGATTTTGCAGGTAAATATTAAGCATATGTCTTCCTCCCCAGGAAAGTAAAGAAAGGGGGGGTGTGGCTTACTGGAGGTCTGGCAAAGCAACTTAGGGTGGATAGGCAAATTTAGAAAAGATGCTGAAGACCATAGTGGTGTTGTTAAGTATGAATATGAATATATTATTTAATATTAATACTTTAATATTTTATTAAATAATATTTATGTCTGTTGTTGTCCTGTAAGCCCAATTACCAGCCCAATAAGGTGGTAGTATTAGGACAAAATTGAAAGGGCAATTTTTATTGAACAGCAAAACTCTGCACACACATGGAATTAATTCACACAATTTCTTAAAATACAAGAATTTATTAACAAAAATAAGTCAACTTAAGTCAAACATATTTCAATCAACAAACTCTTTACTATGCTAAACTACCAAGCAGAATGAAAGAATAAGGAAGGCTAATGGGCTATGTACAATATAAACAAGTTGATCAAAGATGGTTGAAAACCATGACCGAAAAAGTGATGCAACATTACCATGCAATGTTATTTATGTTTGAGAACCAAGGATTATCTTGAAGAATCTGGAAATTAGGTTAAATTAGTCTTGGAACCAACTTAGGCAATAATCAGCAAACCTTTAGACAACCATTCACAATGCAAAATCAGATAAAATATTATTTTATTAAAATAATATTTTAAAGAATGATTTGCTGAATAAAACTAACCTTCTGGATGACCAATTCTCAACAGTGTCTCATTAGCTGCCTTTATTTATTAAAATAATATTTAAAGAAATATTATTTTGAATAAGAACCAAATCTTTGGGAAATGGGCTTAATTGTGTTACTTAGTTATCAAGTTTAGTAAATGATCTTAGCAGGCAAGCACATGTTCTTAGCTGTTAGCGTTTAAAGCTAACAAAAGAAGCTTATAGCTTGTCATCAGAATCAAACACATACCTTTAAAATACCATTAATAAAAGGGTTAAAATGCATAAGGGTGGACGCCGCGTTATAAAGTTTGTCTTAACTTAAAAAAACCCCACATAAAACGAAAAATGTTTCTAAACTACTTCTCTCTGCCCAAACCTAACCTCTTAGGTGAACCGTGCTGAGGGAAAGTTATCCAGGGCGACGAAGTTTGAAGACAGCATCCACAGTGAACAAAGCGTTAACTTGCTAACCTCCGTAGCTGTGGGGTGGGGCGGCTCGTTCTGTCGGCCGGCCATACTGCACGTTACTGCTGTAGCCACGGTGATGCGGTCCCATTGTCCTTCCTTCAGACCGGGAAAACTGCTCCACTCGGTGTTGTAGAGACAGGGTCTCTGCTGGGAACTCTCTGGAACATAGTTTGCTTCTGTAGACCTCAGAGAGAAAAATCAAGCAACGCTTGTACCTTAATTACCCCGTTCATGAACAAATACCGGATACACAAACAGCAATTCATTCCTACTTAAGTTTGCGCATATGATCGGGTGACCGTATGACACACTTGGATCCAGTTTGAAGAGTTATGTCTGTTTGCCAGCAAAGAGACATTAGCGCGCTGTGTCCCTCCGTCCAGTTTCTCTGGGACCCGTGTGGAAGAGGTCAGCTTGTTGCAAATGCGGTGATTTTATTTGGACAGTGACGTCACGGGAAGTCCGCTGTTACCCCTTTTCCTGGCTGTGCTGAAAGTAGGTTAATGCGATTTATTTTGAAAGTTCCAGAAAAGCTCATACTGGCCATTTATGTTGTCACCATGGCTGGGTCCCAACAGTGGTCTCTGGATAACTGAGGCTGGACTGCACATGCTCTTTTGAGCTGTACGAGGTAAGTGA
This sequence comes from Crenichthys baileyi, assembly GCA_036173005.1. Classification (NCBI taxonomy): domain Eukaryota; kingdom Metazoa; phylum Chordata; class Actinopteri; order Cyprinodontiformes; family Goodeidae; genus Crenichthys; species Crenichthys baileyi. The sequence goes on along the minus strand of JAHHUM010002020.1, from coordinate 230,815 downwards.
AAGTGACCAAACCGTAGTCAATCAAAACATTCAATCAGGCCCAGCTGGTTCCTGCTACTTGTAAACAGTGGTGAGCTGACATTTGATCTTCTCAGTAATCCCAGGCTTATCTTGTCAGGCCCAGCAAGACCACAACTTAAACATATTTCTGTAAACCTAATGTCTACAGAAATATGTTCATTGACATTAGGGCTGCCACTGATGATAACTCAATTAATTTGTTGATCTACCAACTAAACTAAATGATTAACTTTCCCTCAGAAAAGCATTTTTATTTGTTCATTTTTTCATTTTTACAATAAACTTATACATAGTACTATAAACAAAGACTTGAACCTAAAAGCATGAATAACATGTATGTAGGTCCAGCTCCAATATGGAAAAAATGAAAAAAAAACAAAGCCATCATTATTATGTATTTACAAATATAAAGCCTTACTTGTGAGTATTCAAACTAGAGCTGCACAATATTAGAAAACCAAGCAGTGGTGATATTATTGGTGACAACTGCAATAATTATATCATCATTTTCTCACATCTCTCTTTTTCAACCTTGCTTCCAACTCTCTGTGATCTTTACCATGTTGGGCACTGTAATCTGTGTGGGGTGTGGCCATTTGATTAAATAATTTATGGGAAGGCAAAGAGTAAACTTTTGATGCTTGGAATGCATTAGCAAACAATTATTACATATCTAACAGTCTGTTATAGTGTTAATATTACAAACACCAATATTTTGAGGACAATATATTTGCAGAATTTTGTACAGCCGAAATTTAGAAAGACAGACATGATTGAAGTGGAAATAAACATAGCAAGGCTGATTTCAGCCACGAGTGCAACACCAAAGAAAAAATAATTTGCTTTATTCCTTATTAGTTAAAATATAACAGCGTAGACTGTATAATTTCCCCGTAACCTACAATTAACTTGCCTTTATTAACTTTATGCATCATTCTACATTTGTCTGAAATTTAATTCATTTAGATATAAACACTAAACAAACAAACAAGATGTAAACACTAAACTAAAAGTGTAGATAATGTTTGCACATTAACTGCTGCAGGCACAAGAGTAATAATGCGTCCAAAGCTTTCCATAAGCACTTATTGTGGCTGAGAAGTACAGTAGCAGACAGACAAGAAGTTCAACCTTAATGGAGTAAATTAATGTTAGGGCTTGCGAGATAAAGGACCCCAGAATGCAGACGAGCAGGCAGCGTGATGGTAAGTGAAAAAAAACAAAAGGTTTAATAACAAAAACTCACTCACAGCAGGAGGCAGGAACAAAACAACAAACGGGCAGACGAGACAGGCATGGCATGATCAGAAAACAAGACTTGATTTAAGAAATGTTTCCGCCAGGAATAAACAGGACAGGTGTGTATATATAGAGACGGAAACAGGTGGGGCAAGGAGACAGATTAGCTTGGAGCAGGTGAACCGGATAAGGTTAATTGACAGACAGAACAAAACGTGGCTGGAGCAAAAACAGAGAATCTTGAATACAAAACAAAAACTAAAGCATGACCAGGAAAATAATAAACAGAAGCATGATTCAAAAACTGTGAGAACATATAAGAAAAAAACAGAAACCAAACACTGCACAAGCCCAAATCATAACAATTAAGCATGGTAAAACAAACTTAAGCCAGTTTTGTCTTTTTTTGTCAGCTCAAGAAAAGCATATGGAGTGTCGTCTCTTCAGCTGCCCATCATGCATGATGCTTGTGTTGTTGCAGTTTGTAACAAAACCTTACAGAGCATCCAAACCCCTTGTTTATGCTGTCTAACTTGAAATACTTTCATACTTTAGACCACAAGAACATTTAGAAACTGGCAAATTTATCAGCTATGCAGACACTTTACCCGCCATGTTTACTTCAAACTGTAGCATACAGCCTTCTATCGACTGGAGTTGCACAGAAACACTTGAGCGCCAGGAGTGTGCCTGCATGATATCATCAAACATCTAATTGCAATGCTATTGCCAAATTTTGCTATGGTGATATTAATTATGATTAACTCGCATTTTCCTGAGTCCTTCTTTTTTACTATTGCAATTTCCCCACCATTATCTGTAAGTTTTAGCATCCTGGCAACAAAAAAAACAAAAAAAAAAAAAGGCTGGTTAGAGAACATCGAAATGGCAAAAAAATTCCACATTTAAAGTGTGAATCCATAGCATGGGAAATATGATATCCAAACCAATATTGCCTCAGTTGCGACATTGCAAATATTGATATCGCAAGTCAATAAATTGCAGCTTGAAAGAAAACAATGTAACTTTTGTTGAAAAGTAAAACAAAAGGATTAATTCATAAAAAAACGTAGCAAAAAAATTTATAAAAACAATCCAGAAAAATATTGATGTTGAGGGATTATTTTAGTCAACATTAACAAGTACGTGGACTAGTTGCGGCAGCCCTAATTGAAAGTCGATTTCAATAGTTCAGTCTCCTACAACATTGCCTTGTCTAATATGAGCTGTGGTGAGACTGTCATAGCCTTTGGCATTACTGGTATTACTGTGGCTCAGTGGAAACATTATAAATTGACTCATTATATGCTTAATTAGACTTTAGAGCATTATGTGGGTTTATTGTTCGCAGGCTGTTTATGAACCAGACAAGATGAAAACAACCCTTCTGTAGAACAACGACCAGTGCTTGTAAAATACACAAAAAAAAGAGAATCAATGATGAGTCATCGAGATCAAGAGCGAGAGAGAAAAGCAAAAAGACAGATTTCTTTTGTTTTCTTGTGGTGTATCAGGATCAAACTAAATGTGGTTCAAAGACATCATATCAGCATGAAAATCAGCCGCCGCTGCCTCGACATTCCATACACATGCAGATCCAACTTTCCTTCTCGGCCCACACTTGTACTAAGCAGTTATCTTCCATTACCTGAGAGGGTTTCAGATTCTCTACATTCCAGCCCTCCTTGCTCTCCTCATTGCTTTAAAAAAAACAACCCATACTATACCAACTTATTTTGAATCCCAGCCAAAGCTTGATCTTTAGAAGCTCCAAAGATCCCCATAAATTACCTCATCCTGCAGCGATGCTAGCACTGTGGGACTCCTGCAGAACAAATAGTCTAAAACGTCCTTGCTGGAGATGAACAGCCATCTCCCAGGGGAGAACTGGGCTCTGGTATTTGCTTTATCATGTTTACCACCCCCATCTTTATCTTATTGCTTTCCTTTTCCTGCTCTTCCACTACAATTCCTTATTCCTGCCTGTTTTACCTCAAAGACTGGGAAGGCAAAGATAAATTCAGACTGCTGCATGAATCCTAGACACTATAAACTGCCCAGGTTGGTTCAGCTGTCAATAAATCAATCAGGACAAAAAGCAGATACAGGGTAGATGGATTTGCACGTCTGACACAGGACATGGATTTATGATACCTGCTTCTCTGTATGGCTTCAGTTTCTAGTAAAGGAATTGGCATTACCTTCTTGAAGAGCCGCCCCGAGTCCTCGCTGATCTGTGCGAACCTGGGGATGATGTTGTTGAGGTAGAGATCGGACAGTGTGGCATGGTCACGACTCTCCCTTTTAACCTGAAGCAGCAGCAGGTTCCAGCAGTTCACTGGAGATAAGATGATCTGCTCCTTCCTGCACACACACACACACACACACACACACAGACGGGGAGCATTAAGAGGGTTTCCAAAACCAACAAGTCTATTTTTATAAACCTTGCAAAAGTATTCTAACTCTTTTGCATGTTTTCATATTTTGTGAAGTTACAACCACATAACATATTTTATTGGGATTTTACGTGATAGAAAAACATAAAAAAGTGCACACCATTGTAAAGTAGAATAAAAATGACATGTATATTTCAAAGCTTTTTACAAACAAAATCTAATCTAATATTAGCCAACCAAAAGCATTATGGAGACAAAAGAAAGCAACAGACAGATCAGGGAAAAAGCTAGAGAGAGGTTTAAAGCAGAGTTCGTTTTTAAAACAATATTGCATACTGTTCAATTCACCATCTGACAACGGCTAGAGAATCATACAACGGCAAATCTACAGTCATGGCTGTCCACCTAAACTGAGAGGCCAGGCAAGGAGAGCAATAATCAAAGAAGCAGCCAAGAAACTCATGGTAATTCTGAAGAAGCTGTAGAGAACCAGCGCTCAGGTGTGGAATCCGTTGACAACTATTAAACTTTCACTTCACAAATCTGGCCTTCATTGAAGACTATCAAGAAGAAAGCCATTATTGAAACAAACTTGTACGAACACAGTGATCTGGTTCCATGAGAAAAAAAAACTCCAAATTGCTATGTGGGTATGGAAAACTGGTACATTAGACCTTTTAGATCAAAGCATATTCATGTGCTTAAATGGCTCAGTAGTGTAAAAGATGGGAGTCTCACCCTGTTGAACTTTACAAAATAAATATGCAACATTTTGTTCACAGGTCTTCATTAGTCAAACAAATTCCAATGATTAGGAACTAGGGTCGTCATGGTCCTAAAATTTCAACCTCGATACCGTTTTCAATACCGCGTAAGCATTTTTTTTAAGACACTGGGTTCTTTCTAGTTAAGAGAAAAAATATGCTAAGTTACAATAAGACAATATTTATACTTCCTTTATTAGGCTGAAACCAATAAGTATCGGACGATTCAGCCCTCATTTAGAAAAATATATAATTTAAGTTTCACTTCCCTGTACGGCAAAAAAGTAGGCAAGATAACACGTATAATAAGTGTTAATATCCTTTGTGGAAGTGTGCACCTTCGATTCAGTCGTGCAGTTATTTTATTTTACTATATTGGCAGCACCTCAGGAAGGGAAGGGGCTGAGGCTCTCTGTTATTGCAGCGCTGCTGCCGGAAGAAGCGCAACAATGTCGAAAAAATAACAATTGGTCAGTTTATACCGATTTAACGCAAATGAGTATCTGGATAATTCTTTTTTATATCGATGTTGCTATTTTGATTATTTTGACAACACCATCAGGAACTCTCTTGAATAAATAATCACATCCAAATGTCAAAAAACAAAGAATGAAACATTAAAAGATTAAATAGATTCCCATTCTGAACACCATTTTCAGTCCAAATTCTCTCATAATAAAACATATTAACACCAATATATACAAGGCTTAATAAACTGGTTAAATACAAATTCTGACAATTTTAAAAAGAACTGTCTGGAGTGTAAAATTCAATAGTGACACATAGGAAAGTTATTGTATAAATCACAAGTTTTAAACACCCACACACACACAACAAAAATGTACAACCACAACCTCAGAAACAGAGCCAAATCCCAGCCAGATCTGAGCAGAAACCAGCCATCTTTTATTTTAAACTCACACACCCCCACAGAGAGATTGAAAGCCAGGCCTCAGCCGGGGTGAAAAGCCATCAGGAAGAGGTAATACTCCCTGCAAAAGCACAGCTGCTGTTTATAAGAACGAAAGTGGCAGAAAAAGGACAACTCATAGCTATTTTATCAAAAATATAACTCAAAACTGGCAGTCAAGTGGCCATGGAGTCATTGGAATAATGCTATGGTAGTAAATAACTGCTTGCTAAGCTACAATGCTACTGCTTTCACACAGACTTTTTGAGGGTGCAAGTTGAGTGTGTGTCTGTGTGTGTGTGTTTGTGTGTGTGTGTTTGTGTAAGTACAGTACGAGTAGTGGGTGATCCATGGATGATCTAGTGGGTAAAATGGATTATGAGTGAGTGTAAGTGGATGAAAGAAGGCCTTTGTGTCATTAAGAGCAGCTTTAGCTGGATAGAAAGAGCAAGAGCTGCAAGGCATTTACATCACACACACTAACATGCATGCACACACACACAAGGTGGGGGGGTGCAGGGAAAGCAGAGCAATGACCGAAGCATACACAATGTCAAACAGACAGAGAAAATCTTTGATTGAAGGGCACTGAGTTGGGGGTTTTGTCTGTGGGGAGGTGTGTCGGGGGGGACGGGACGAGGTGGTACATAATGTCACAGGTCAAATGGCTAGGATAACAACAACCGTGGCATGACAAAGAAAGACAAAAATCCCCCACACTCTCCTTAAACACCAAGAATCCCGAAACTATCCATGTATTGAAAGTAGAAAGTCATGTGGACCACAGTGTGTGTTCACTTCCCTCGGATGGCACCATTCGTCTGGTCTCCACCAGTTGCACAACACGCAGTAGCGGTTCCTCTGTTTTTTCAAGAAGCTAGTCGGCACCTCTCATCAGTGATCATTGCAGCAACGCCAATTGACTGAATTACTACCAGTTTCTTGGACAACACAAGCAAATAGTGGAAGAAGCTTCAATACCCAAAGGTCACAATGAACAGATATTTCTCCATATCATTAAGATGAATCCTGTCTGCAGTAAAAAACCTGTAAATAAAACAAAACCCTAAAATATTTCTCCAAATATTTTTGGGAAATTAGCATTCTCTCTCAACAGATGCATGTCACCTAGTCTTTCAATAACAACCTCATTTAACACGTTTTTTTTATTTTCAGAAAATTTCATTCTTCAGGTAAAGAGAAAATATTACAAGGATATAATTTTTGCCTCTCAGAAATATAAATAAGCATAAGTTAAAAAATAGTGGAGACAAGGTAACTCATTTGAGTGTTGAACTTTTTAACCTTTTGCTTTTTAGATTATTTTGATTGCACATTACAACACTTTCACATACACCCCCCACTCATGCAGAACCATACACCAGTGATTTCACTGATTTCCACACCCTATATAATATACGTTGACTTAAACCTTAGTTTGTGCTGAATACATTTATATTTCAGAACTTGTGAACATGGTGTGTTTTTGTTGTGGCCTTGAGACAGGTTATAACAACTGTATTGTGTTTAAAGGATATTTTATGAGAATATAAGGAAGTCATGTACATAAACGTCATTTATAACCCTTGTTTTTAGGTTTGAACACTAAGCACAGGCTTCCTACATGTTTTCTGTCTAAACTGTATGCTTTTTCACTAATATTTCCAGGGATGGCTGGCTGGCTGGATGGATGGATGGAAAAAAGCTGATGGTTTTGTGGCTTGGTGGATGAAGAGATGGGCCAACTGGTGGTAGGCTGGATGGAGGGTTGAATGGGTATTCTAATTGAAAGCCAAATATTTTTTTATATTTTAGTGACAAAGATAGTATGTGCTTTTATTTTGAAGAAGCAGAAGTTTCTCTGTAGGTTCAACTACAGAGAATGACAGAATTATTTTATTCAGCAATGACCCAAAGTCATTTAATATTCAGTGTTCAGGTTGAGAGACATCCATTTAGTTTCTGTTATCATGCTACAGCTAATATGAACACATTGTTATAAACTGTTAATAGCCTTCAGGCTGCAAACGTCCCTGGTAAATTAATAAAATACACTCTTCTATAGGAGAATATTCTACATATTGGCTTAATTTCACCCCTGATTCGATCATATGAAAACAGTTATGAGTTTGTAGTCTCAAAACTGCAGTCCAAGTCAGGTCTGAAGTCTTTCACATGTTCAGTCTTGAGTCTTTAGAGCACAAGTCAAAGTCAATTCAGAAGATCTGTAGAGGACATTTCCAAATCATGTCCAAATCTCTTGAAGTCTTCAGTCTTTGTGCTACGTTATTGTAACTGGAGTTCACATTTCAGGACTTCATGCTTTCTTTAACTCTTGAATCTTGTTGCAGATTATAGCAGGACTTGGCTTATATCAGAAGTTTACACATGAGTGACCACATGTGGCTTAAGGAGAGCCTCGGCTTGTCATAGTCTGTGTGAGGTCCTTTATCGAATCATTATGTTAGAGATATCTACAGAAAATACGTACAAAGGTAATTAAAATAATACTAAAAAAAAGAAATCCGACCCCTGTGAACATATTTTTGCTGTTGTATTAAGAGTAATGTTCTGGTAACTTAACTCAGTCAGGATGAATAATGCAGTTGGGATGGTGATGAAAGTGCTATTCTGTATTCATTAATATTTCCAGATCTTATTCATTCCAGACTCAATCTTTGCTGTCACAAAGAGATAAAACTTTATTTTTTATTTTGTGGTTATTTTTGGGGTAGGAAAGACCACTGGCCAGACCAAAAGAAAAACTGCAGATGCAAAACAAAATATTTAGGCCACTTTTGGTCACAAAGCCATTAGAACATTTCTTCCAAATCTAGGTTGGTGCAATGAAGGACAATTACGCATATTATTTAGCATAAGGGACACTTTGATAGGAGAATTGCTAAGAGAACCTCTGAATGTGGCAAATCAGGGCGCTCACTCACTTACACACACAGACACACACACTAACACATGGATACACACCCTACGGTTTAACCATATTACCCTGTAGCCACTGCTCTGCAGTCTGTCAAATAGCACGCATACCAGGGATCTCCACGGGATCAACATACTTACAACCCTCACACCCCACACTGTTTGGAGCACCATTGACGCCCGGCCTGGAGAGACTATATGGGCCACAGGAAGCCCCTCACGTGCGCACACTCACACACACACACACATCTCGATTCAAACAGCCACATAAATATACACACACAACTGGAAAATAGCTGAAATTCCAGCATTGCACACTGACAGAGCAGCAGCAGATGCAAGAAGAGTGTTAAATACACAGATGCTGGAGGTACAGAAGCTAAATAAATACATGAATAAATGCTGTGGCTCAGTGGCTCAGGTTTTTTCTAATCTAAATGGACCACGGCATGTGAACAAACAGAGAAGCTGTATTTATTCTTATGCACTGTTTTTTTTCCCTTCCCCAAAATGGAACACTAACTATTCGACTGTCTGTATATTGATCTGAGCTGGAGGGTGTACGTTGAGTCGGGGGGGATTGGGTTTCGTTTAGAAGACCTATTAACCCCTTTTAGTCTGCGCCTGTGCGTCAGACGGGCCATGAATGTGGGGGTTGCAGAGAAAAACGTGTTTCTGGTAGTTTGTAAGTTTAAGAAACAAGAAGAGCGCCAGTGGTGAAAAAAAAGAGGAAGGTGTCAGTTGAGGAGGTCATTGGTATATGGGAATTAAAAACAGGAAATGAAGCAAACTGCACAGAACAAAAGATCCAGACTCTCTCAGAGGTTTTGGTAATTTTGGAACATCTAGTCGATCAAAAAAGTGCAGAAAAAGCTTCCTGTTTCTTAAAAAACATGTTAAAATCTCCATGTAACGCCACTTAAAAGTAACTGCCTCCCTGCAGAGGTTTTGAGATATTTATTTTTTGCCACACTGAAACGAGTCAGATCATCAAATAAATTTAACATTAAACAAAGATAACTCGAGTAAGTAAAAAATGTGGTTTTCAAATGATTGAATTTATTAAAGGAAAAAAGCTGTCCAAATCAACAAGGCCCATTATAAAAAAGTATCCCCCTCCCCTTTGAAAATCACAAATTAACTACGATTAACCATATTTGTTGGTTCAATATCACTTGTCACAACCAGGCCTGATTGTTGCCTGACCTGTAGGGTCAAGAAATTCCCTAAATAAAACCTGTCTGACAACATGAAGTAGGCAAAGAGATCACCAAAGGCAACACATCATGAGCCAATTTTAAGAAATTCAAGAACAGATGAGAGGCAACGGCATTTACATCTATCAGTATTGAAAAGGTCATAAAGCAATTTTTAACAGTTTGGGACATCAGCAAACCACAGTGAAAGCCATCATCCTCAAATAGAGAAAACATGTAAAAGTGATCAACCTTATCAGGAGTGGCCTGCCAAAAGACACAATAATGACTCAAAACTCAAAACAACACATAGAGAACTTCACATGTCACCTTCTCAGTTAATGGCAATGTTCAACAGTAGGAAAGAGGCAGGGCAAAAATGGCCTCCATGGGATATTTCCAAGGTGAAACCCTCTGCTCACGAAATAAATCAAAAACATAAAGGCAAGTTTCACTTTTGCTAAAAAATATTGATGATCCCAAAGATTTTGGGGTAAATATTCTCTGGATGGACACTCAAAAGTGAAACATTTTTGTGTCCTGTTGCATCTGGTGTAAAACTACAACAGCTTTTTAGAAAAACAGCATCGTGCTGACAGTCAAACATGGTGGTGGTGTGATGATCTGGGACTGATTTGTAGCTTCAATATTGGATGACTTCCTGTAATTTACAGAACCAGGAATTCTGCTCTCTAGCACAAAATCATGAAGGAGAATGTCCAGCCATCAGTTTGTGAACTTAAGCACACACTTAAATCACTCAGCAGGACAATGATACAAACACACCAGCAAGTCCACATCGGTATGGAAGAAGGAAGGTTTTAAAGCAGCCTAGTCAAAGTCTGGAAATAAATCCAATTAAGATGCTGTGGCATGACCATCAACAGGCGGTTAATTCTCAAAACACCTTGAAAGTGAAGTAAAACAATTCTAAAAATAACTGAAGGCCAAAATTCCTTCACAGTGATGTAGAACGCACAGGATAGCAGTCATAGCCAGTGCCACCACTGGTGGCACAACCAGTTATTAAGTTTAGGGGTCAATTTCTTTTCAAACAGGCCCAGGTTTGTTTTCCCTTAATAAATGAGGTCTTATTTGATGGTCTAAAACATTTAAGTGTATCAAAAAAACAGAAGAAATCTAATAGGGAGCCAATAATTTTTCACTCACTCAGTGCTTCCACCAAAAAAGATTTTTCTCATATCTTCACATTTCTTGTAGCTGTTCATTTTACAAACAAGTATCAAAGTTGTTGCATAAGTTGCAGAGACTTTGCAGCAGCCAACAAACAAGTTGGTTTCAATGTGTAGATGAAAACTTGTGTGTCTCCTAGTTACTGCATTCACTTCACTTATTAAGGTCTTAACTGATTCTATGTAAGAACAAATGAAGAATGAGGAACTACTTTCTACCGATCAAATTTCTAAACATAATTTTGGAAGAGCAAGCATTTACTTATGACTCACAGCTGTCACAGAAAATCATGACACTTACTGCAGCTCTTCGTGCCTCCATGGAGTGTTCAATGGCAGATTTACAACACTGCAGTGATGATAAGAGAAACCTGGAGCTCCTTCAAATCTCCATCCGTGAATAATCAACATCAGCACATTTCCATCCAAAAGGTCCCTCTATTTAATTAAACAGGTCAAACCTCAGTGCTCCAAATAAACATTCTTCCATTCAAAATTCACACATGGATTCATTTTAAAGTAAGCTAGCACAAAAATATAATATTGCCAAAAGTCAAAGAGTACAAAGTAACAAAGTTGGCCAACTAAAAAACACATTAATGGCCTTTTTGCCAATGTAAAAAGCTCTGCTTTTGTATAGTAGCTAGCTGGTTCCAGCTAATTAAAGCTAAAACCTGTTCGCGTTAGCCCACCTCATTTTGTTTTTACTGCTTTACCAACATGGGTCAGTTTACCGTATGACTCAGAATCAAACTGCGTGAACAGATGTGGCCAGTGCCATTTGTCTATAACTGAATGGCAAATAAAGGGACATAGAGGTGCAGAGGTTCTTCAAACTATACAAACCCCTGATAAAATACCAGGCTCTTGTGAGGTGATAAATATAATCCATATATCCTGTATACACACACACACACACACAGTGGCCACATAATATTAAGATACAAAGCTGCAATAACCTGGTTTATTAAACGTGCACAACCTTAAACTAATTCCTTGTTAATGCAGTTTTTGGTTCAGTTTCAGCAAGCTGTCTTCTTGAATTCCTACCTCCCGTCAGTTATAGGGTATCTGATTAACCTGAGTCAAAGTTTAGCTAGTATGAATTGACATTTGCTCATATGCATCATTTAGCTACGGCCATAGTTTGCAGAGTGGTTAAGAATGATCATACTGTAGAAAGGTATCAGTCAGAAGGAGAGTGAAAAACAATCCCCAGCCTCATATATTCTTCAATGAGGAGTGAATATAGTCACCGATAACTGGAGAATATATGGAACAAGATGGACAAGAAAGAAACTGGACGTTTCGCCAAAACTGCTGAAAAGATGAGACTGACATTGGTGAAATAGGCTGCCAAGAGGTCAACAGGGACACTGAAGAAGCTATGGAAATTTCTGATTTCCTCCCGGTTGTATTCTACATTTTTGGCAAGAGATTTTATGGGTGTGACTGTCAGCTACTGCAGCCAAAGCCCAAATACTGGGCTTAAAAATAACAAAAACAAATCTAACAAAGTACTGATTATTAAGGAGGCTACTTTAGGAAACCACCACACAATAACTGCATGTCATCATATTTTTTAAGAAAAAATAGTAAAATTTGGCAAACACCATGATGTAGAATTAATCATCACAAAAAAAAATCTAAAAAAAATCTTAAGAAGAAGAAAAATTCACAATGATTGCCCATCCTTACTGGACAAGTTGCCAGTCCATCACATGGCAACACAGAGACACACAACCATGCACACACACACTCACTCCCAATGGTAATTTAGAGTAACCTGTTAACCTAACAGTTGGGTTTTTGGACTCTTGGCGAAAACCAAAGTACTCAGACAGAGCCCATGCTTGGACGGGGAGAGCATGCAAACTCCATGCCTACAGACTACAAGCCGGAATTCGAACCCAGAACTTTCTTGCTAAAAGGCAACAGCGGTTACAACTGTGCAGCCCAACAAATAATCTGGATATGTAATTTGACGGTAGCTAACAAAGTTGCTATGTTATATAGTGAATTCACCCAAAAACAAACACCATCCTTCATCGATCCGAGGTTCACTGAGCTTCTGGCAAGCGGACCGGCGGCACTATATGGGATACTGCGCCGAAAGCGCCTGAGGGGAAAGCGAGCTGGCGCCCTGGTAAAGCTCCGAAAAAGAGGACTTCGCACACCACTGCCTTCAATCCACCTGGCAAATGTCCGCTCTCTAAGCAACAAGATGGACGAGCTGCTTCTCTAAAAACACGGACCTCCGCTGATCAGCGGTTCTCTGCTTCACCGAGAAATGGCTGAGTGACAACATCCCGGACCGCGTACTGCTGCTGCCGGACTTCCAGCTGTTCAGAGCGGATCGCAGCGTGGAGCTATCGGGGAAGATGCGAGGAGGCGGAATCTGCTTTTATATAAATGAAGGTTGGTGCAGAGACATAAAGTGCTGGGGAAAACATGTAGTCCGGATCTGGAGTCATTTTCCATAATCTGTAAACCGTTTTATTCACCGAGAGAGTTTTCCTCGTTTATAATAATCGGCTCATATTTTCCTCTGCATGGCTGCACTTCTGAGCTGATTACAGACGTGTAGAAAAAACACCCTGACTCTTTCATCATAATACTGGGAGATTTTAACAGCGCAGATCTCTCTATGAGCTCCCAAAATACAGACAGCATATTAAGTGTCCCACCAGAGACAAAAACACACTGGACCACTGTTATACAGCTTTTAAGAACTCATATCATGCTGTTACCAGGGCTGCTCTGGGACTTTCGGATCATTGCCTTATCCGCCTCATCCCAACTTACAGACAGAAACTAAGAGCTTCCAAACCCGCGGTTCACACTGTTAAAAAGTGGACTGAGGAATCGAAGCAGATGCTACAGGCCTGCTTTGAATGCACAGACTGGACTGTTTTGAAACCTCAGCCACTGATTTAAACGAAACTAACTGATGTGGTGACATCATACATCAGTTTCTGTGAGGACATGTGTGTGCAGACCAAGACCTTCTGTACCTTTGGGAACAACAAGCCATGGTTCACTCCACATCTCAGGAATCTGCGCAGGGACAAGGAAGAAGCTCACAGCAGTGGAGATTGGGCGCGGTACAGGCAGGCCAGGAACAGACTTACAAAGGACATCAAGGCAGCCAAGAGAAGCTACAGTGAGAAGCTGAAGAACAGCCTTTTTACTGGTGACACTTCGGCTGTATGGACTGGCCTGAGAAACCTGACTGCCTACAGAAGCCCCACCACCCTTCCCGAACAGAGTCCTCGCCTGGCCAACCGTCTGAATGGCTTCTACTGCAGACATGACAGGAAGCCGTTCACACCTCAAACCAACTCCTCCACATCCCATTCAGGAACAAATTCGACCAGTAAAGCAACCAACCAACTACCTTCAGATCCTCTGCCTGCACTAAAGATCTCTGAGGAAGATGTAAATAGGCTCTTTCAGCGCATGAAAACAAAGAAAGCTGGAGGACCTGATAATGTCTCCCCATCATGCCTGAAAGCCTGTGCACATCAACTCGCTCCGATCTTCACCTGGATTTTCAACAAGTCACTGGAGAAGTGTGAGGTCCCCTCCTGCTTCAAACGATCCACCATCATCCCAGTGCCCAAGAAACCCACCATCCTAGGATTAAATGACTACAGGCCTGTAGCCCCGACGTCTGTGGTCATGAAATCCTTTGAGCGGCTGGTGTTGAAGCACCTGAAAGACATCACAGGCCCTCTACTGGACGCCCTGCAGTTTGCTTACCAAGCAAACAGGTCGGCAGATGATGTTGTTAACTTAGGTCTACACTTCATCCTGCAACACCTCGACCACCCAGGGACCTACGCCAGGATCCTGTTTGTAGACTTCAGCTCGGCCTTCAGCACTATCATACCAGACATCCTCCACCAGAAGCTCACCCAGCTCAACGTCCCAGCCTCCACCCGTCAGTGGATCAACAGCTTCCTGACACACCGACAGCAGCAGGTGAGACTGGGGAGCATCTTCTCCCGAACCAGATCAATAAGTACTGGTGCCCCCCAGGGGTGTGTTCTATCCCCACTCCTCTTCTCCCTCTACACAAATGACTGCACCTCAGCGGACTCGTCCGTGAAACTCCTTAAGTTTGCAGATGACACCACTGTCATTGGACTGATCCAGGACGGTGATGAGTCTGCATACAGAAAGGAGGTGGATCGCCTGATACACTGGTGTAGTCAGAACTGCCTGGAACTAAACCCACTCAAGACTGTGGAAATGGTGGTGGACTTTTGAAAAACACCACACCCCCATACACCCCCCTCATCATCCTCAACAACACCGTGTCGGCTGTGGATCACTTCAGGTTCTTAGGAACCACCATCTCTGAGGACCTGAGATGATCTTCACACATAGACACTGTTCGGAAGAAGGCCCAGCAGAGACTGTACTTCCTGAGGCAACTCAAGAAGTACAACCTTCCACAGGAGCTGCTGGTCATCTTCTACACTGCCATCATTCAGTCTGTCCTGTCTTCATCCATCTTAGTGTGGTTTGGCTCATCCACAAAACAGGACAGGTCCAGACTGCAACGAATAATCAGGACTGCAGAGAGAATAATCAGGGCTGACCTTCCCTCCATCCAGGACTTATACAAGTCAAGGGTCAGGAAAAGAGCTGCTAAAACCTCTGCAGACCCCACACACCCTGTACATAAACTGTTTAGAGTTCTGCCTTCAGGCCGACGCTACAGAGAGCTGTTCACTAAAACCAGCCACAACAGAGACAGTTTCTTCCCCCAGGCTGTTTCTCTGTTGAACATTCAATAGAGTACAAAACAACAGCATACAGATGTTGCAAATGCACCTTTTTATTTTAGTTTATATACAGGGGTTGGACAATGAAACTGAAACACCTATCATTGTAGTGTGGGAGGTTTCATGGCTAAATTGGACCAGCCTGGTAGCCAGTCTTCATTGATTGCACATTGCACCAGTAAGAGCAGAGTGTGAAGGTTCAATTAGCAGGGTAAGAGCACAGTTTTGCTCAGAATATTGAAATGCACACAACATTATGGGTGACATACCAGAGTTCAAAAGAGGACAAATTGTTGGTGCACGTCCTGCTGGCGCATCTGTGACCAAGACAGCAAGTCTTTGTGATGGTGTTTCAGTTTCATTGTCCAACCCCTGTATATATGTGTATATTTGTACATTGTAAATATGTATATTCTATTCTGTAATGCATAAACAAAAACCAAAGAGCAAAGTGTACCGGAGTCAAATTCCTTGTTTGTATATACAAACTTGGCAATAAAGCTGATTCTGATTCTGATTCTGGACGAACACCTCAACAACATAGCTGTGGTTGACAGGCCCACTGACACATGGTTTAAAAAGGTGCTGTGACATTTTAATCCCTGTCACTTCGCAAAAGTCAAAGAGGTTAGATGAAAATAGGTACAATTCTGTCAGTAAAACGTCACCCCTGGCTTCCTTTATCTGCAGTAGCTCCGCCAAGTTTGTGTGTGCATGTGGTTTATGATTAGCTAGCACTTCCCCACAGGGAAACAGCCTGCTCTCTCCTATTAAATGCTGCCAGATAAACTGAGCTGCCTAAACCAGTGAATTTCAGAGTGCATCTTTTATGTCCCCTTCCGCTAATGGAAGGAGAAAAACAAAATAGAAGTCACAGACAGAGAAAGACTTTGTGAAAAAGAGCCAATGTTTGAGCAAAGGTTTGCTTCACGACAAGACGCTACAAAATAGTCCGAAACACCACCTGGCCATTTTTGGCAGCAGATTCTGCATCTTTCATATGCAACCTTTCTCATAGGATGTAGAATATGTTCCAAAGAAAATCTACGTACAGGCTATAAATCATGCACTGTCAATATGTTGTTTTAGTAAATCAATGCAGGAAACAATTAGTGATTTAGGTACAAATTCAACAGCATAATTGGGACTTCTGTCACCTCTCTTTGTGCCATTTTTTGTTTCATTTCCTTGCCCGCTGCATCTGCTTCTCTATTCTCTGAGGAAGGAAGCCAGCAGTCTGTGAAACACTATGTTGCTCAAAAAGGCTAAATAAGGAGACTGGCTATTTTTGGCACAAACCTACATGTGCAAAGCACCGACCTGCAGCTCTATTTAATTGTGTGCAAACTGAGTGACTGTTGCAGTACATACTTGAGTAGATGGTCCTTGGTGCTGCGCGTCTTTGTGAGGAACCTTTCAGCCAGTTTTTCCAGATTGCGGCTGTAGTCCATCTCGATCTCTGCCTTCTTTCTGAAAAAGTCCTGCAGGTCCTGGAGTAGCTGAACCCTCAGCTCGCATTGTTGGTCCAGACACTTGAGCTGCTCCACTAACTGGGCTCGAACCTCTGCAAAGGTAGAAAGAAGAGGAATATGGAGCTTAAAGTCTCTGTTAACCTTGTTGTGGTAGCTATAATCCAGGTGTTACAAAGTACTTTGCGCAGAGTCCCACTCTGCTTTGCAGAATTATTTGAATTCAAACACATTGGAGAGTGTTTGAGCATGGATGTCTTGTTTTAGGTCATGCCACAGCTTCTTAGTTTGATTTTGGTCTGGAATTTGACTAGGCCACACCAAAACCTCAATTTTTTACAGCATCTTGTCCAGGTCCTGACACATTAAAGCAGCCCCAGACAACCACACTACCGCCATCACGTTTTTACGTTTATATGATGTTTTTGTAATTCATGTACTTCATGTTGCCAGGTCCTATGCTGGGGATGACTTTAGTCTACAGGTCAGTAAATAATCCTGGTTGGGTCTGGTTATCGGAACTGCACTAAAAAAGTGTGATTAATCACAGTTAGTTAAGTGTTTTATTCATGATTTAACAAATCAGAGAATTATCTTCTCACATAGGGCCAGGGTTATTTCACTCTTAATAAATGAAGCCATCATTTGAAAAAAGTGTTTTGAATTTACTCTGGTTATTTGATATTAATATTGTTTGATAATTTTAAACATTTAAGTAAGTACTGTGAGGGGGAAGAACATTCACAGAACTCTATATAATGTTTGCTTCCTGAAATTCTGACATAAAAGTTTATTTTTATTTTAATGACGTTTTTACCAATGCAACAAGGGATGCACCTATGACAAAGGGTAAAGTAGGACTACCATTACAATTAATAACACACCAGCGTGCAAGACATCCAACACCAAAAACACCTGGAGCCAGGAGCCTTGGCTGAAGTCAGTCTCCCACCCACTAGTTCATGAAGCATGAACCTCAGAGCATGAGTGTGCATCATCGGGTTTACAGCCAACTGTGCTCATGTGTCTGTGAAAGAGATCAGATATCCTCTTGCATCTCCAGAGGCAGCCATTTATCCTTGCTTATCACTTTTCATTTTCCTCCTGCCTTCGTCCCTTCTTCCCTCCTGCGCTGCTGCTGTCTGGTCTGGCCTGGCCTCAAATTAATAGAGTACACTCAGTGCAGACACACTCAGAAACCAAATTCAATCACTGGCAACACAAACATCCCCTGGAGAGCGCTGCCCACTGCAGGGAAGAGACCACTGCAAAATGCGTGCATCTACATGGGTAAAATTAAAGGCACTATCACACATGCACTAAATCAGTGCTGACAGATTAATGCTATGCACTCTTCAAAATCTGCCAACACTGAGTAGCATGAATCCTTTCTTGAGTTGAGAAACAACACACACATTTTTTCTCTTACCTTTACAACACTGGCTGTAGAGAAATCGGACAGTTTTGGCCTCCATCCTTGCAGTGCTGCAGTATGAATTCCCCCCCCTAAGTCACACTCAGATCAGACCCCCGGAGCCAGCCGCCTGTCACGCCGGCAGTGATGCTGCCTTTGTGTTTACCAGCTGAGAGTGCAGTTTCTCATCACCACAAAGAGAAGTGGAATATCTAAATTTGTCTGTGACTGCACCGCTCCTCCCACCTCTCTCTCCCTCTTTCACGCCCCCATAGACATGGACCTAAATGTCCTGTCACTCGCCCAGAGGCTGTTCAGTCATTTTTTTGCTGATTAAAAGGCCACAGAGCCATGAACATTGTAGCATCGCAGAACCAAAGCTCAAATAAAATGCATGCATGCATGCATCCACACTGTTTGTGTCTGTGCTAATGACCTGGTGTGAAGATTTGCTTTGACAACATGTGTTATTGTCTTGCAGTCTGTTCATGTACATGTTTTTATGTAATTTACTCATTGTGCTGCACAGGCAATGATGGGGAGTGAGTCAGAGTCCCGCCTCTTCAAGCTGTGACACACAACCTCGAGATGGTGGCCTTGTAATTAGCCCATCCAAAACAACAACAACACAACGCACGCACAACGCCTTGGATGGAAACAGACCATCCAGTAAATATGGGGTGCATGATTTGGACAGAAAGCATGTGGCAGTCATGTTGAAGACAGCTGCAGGGGTTGAAGGACTTCTTGAAGAAAATATGGAGGGCATGCCCTTAGCCTCAGAAACACTTAAAACTCCATGCATTCACATTAAATGGTACAAAGCTGTGTGACGCAGCTAACCCTAAACCCTTCACTCTTGAACTAATTTTTATTGGCTCCTCATAGAGATGCACTGATCAGGCATTTCCTTCCTGTTGCTGATTCTATCAGGTCCGATCAGGTTCTATTTTGACCAAACCCAAAATTTATTTAAAGAACGATAACACATATGAGAAAAAGAAATGGAATAATAAAAATAGCTGCAGGTTCCTTGATTGAGGCAGTAGCTTTGAATCACACAACAAATGAAGGAATTACAAGATTCCATTTATGCATCAAAGTACATGTCCCTAACTATCATCACATGTTTTACCAACACATGAAACTGAAGGTAAAATTAACTTCTCACATGTTGACTGTGAGAAAAAAAAGAGAAGTAAAAACAATTGGTGCAAGTCTTTACTTCTGTTTTGTTCATCTGTAATGACCATCGTCCTTAGTAAGTCCACAGTGGGATGTGAACCGGAATGTGAGGCTTCCACACTCCCGCCCCCTCTGTCACATTTTCCAGGCAGATGAGAGCAGGTCTTAATATCTAGCTCTGGGAATCTACTTTACTGATGCTCTCCCCTTCCCTTTCCTCCCGTCTTGCCTTCCAGTGTCTCACCTCCTCTGTTAGCATACAATGCGCACTTTTTTAACCAGCAGCAGTAAACAAAGAGAAAAGCGTTCTTTACCTTGAAAACAGCTGGTTATCACTGCAGGAATGTTATTTTTAGCAAGATACATCAATCATTTAACTATAGAAAGTATTGTCATCTACTTCTTTATATTAACTGCAGCCATCTGTTTTTTGTCAACCTGTGTAGGCGTAGCACAAATTCGCATGTCATTTACCTGGATTTGTTTTCTTAGTCTGACCCAAGGACACAAAGATGAAAACAAGGATATGATGGATGGAGACAACTAACCACAACAGAGTGGCATTACCACAATGGATTATGATGACTGCAGTTAATTTTCGAAGTGGGCTGAGGCTATAAGGGTGTTAGTCTGTGTCGCCTCGAAGCAAAACAGAGCCTGTTGCATGGCTGTGTGCAACTATGTAGATGCATGGCCAGGATATAATGAAAACAAACCACAAAAGGAAACAAAAATGCTGCAACACAGTCGGTTATTTGACATCCATCCCTCTTTGGAAGACATAACACGAAAGATAAAAATACATTTTTCTGCAACATTACATTTTCTGGCTCGGTTTGGCTTTGCAGAAAATTTACACCCAGAGCTTCAGGCTGCTTTGGCTGGCGCTGACAGACGAGATGGTCGCCCTGGATTCTGCTCTGGTTCTAGCACACATACAGGAGACAAACATGCTGCTCAGAGGTCTCCTCATATCTGAAAACATTATGGACACAGCACACAGTCCCTTCGGTACACATGCACACATAAACATACACATGCGCGCACACACACACACATGCACACACACACACACAAACACACTCACACACTGTTACCGTGCAATGTTTTACATTTTCATGTAAACTTGTTTAATTCTGCTATAATTATTCTAAAACACTCTTAGTGCTGCCCTCTTTGGGTTGAATGGGGGTTACTGCAGTTGAATTTTCCTATTGGTTTAAACGGTTCAGCTTGGTACATGCCTACGTCACAGCCATGGTTCGGGTATGAAAGCATCTAACTTAGACACACGCCCCCGTAGTGAGTCAGGTGTTAGAATTGGTCCTCCACCGCCTCGGCAGCGCCAGCTTCGTACATCGTCGAGTCAGCGCCTTGAGCCAGGGGGTGGAACTGATAAGGCTCAGGCCCGCTGGGCTCCATAAAGCCTCTCTTGACCTCCAGTGACGATGGGGGTGAAAAATCCTCCACCTCAAAAGATCTATCCGTGGTGAAACTGCCAGCATCGCTCTGCTCACTCTCCATGTTTCAGTATACCAAATTAAGCTAGCTGCCACTTTCCCCTCTTCCTCCTGACCACACCCACGCTTAACCCCCTCTGCTCATCCCCACACTTGGCCGCGCCCCTCACAGTCTCTTGGCACCGCCCACTTTAGAAAATTTGTCTGGGGGTGGAGTTATCCTTTTCCATGGGGTTTAGTTCCACTTTAAACACACCTAATTTAAATGGCTGGCTCATTATTCAGGTTTTAAGAGCCATTTTACAGCATAATCCTTGCTTCAAGAACCAAGCTCTCAGCAGAAGGTAAAATAATCTACAGAAGCCCTGCTCTAATACATTGGGATACCTTTATAAAGGCACCCGCCAACTCTGAGTGCAAGTGAGCATAACCCTTGACAGGTAATAACAAATGACAGCCATGGTATATCACACATGCAAGAAATCAGAGACACTCGACCACGTGATGTAGCTACAAGCATGGTATAACATTAGCCGTTCTTGCTTTCTTTTGTGGTTTAGCGAGTGCAAGCTCGCATACCCAGCATGTTTATGCAGTAAGGCCTGGTCTGTGTTGCTCCGGGGGCTGATACTGCAGCACAGACTACAGAGCTGTGGAAAAGAGAAGAGGAGGGGGGGAGTGGCAATGGTTTTCAGTTGTACCACAGTGAGCTCATGCTATTGTCCCCATGAGAATGAAAGAAGCAGAAAGAAAAGAAGAAAGAAACACAAAGTAGTGTAAAGGGTGAGTAAGAGGGCGGGCACTGCGTCAGTGTGAATAATATTTCCATTCATGCCCGTACAGGAAGCGAGGACAGAGGGACAGGAAGTCAGCCGGACCGCTTTAGTGTCAGCAGGGAGCACACAGTAGGGCAAAGCAGGGGGTGGTGTTATGCCAAAACAACTACAGGAAGCCTGCATGTGTATGACATAAAGTAAACAGGATAAGGGGGATCTACTGAGGTGAGCGCCTATAAATGAAATGCCCTAACAAAAACAAAAAACAAAAAAAACAGGTGGTAAAGGAGGTCACTAATATAAACTGAAACCAGAATGAAGAAGGAAACTGGGCCCTGCAGGTTGAACTGGGACAAATGTGTGAGTACTTGTGTCTGCAGGTTGTATTTTTTTCAGGCAATTTAAATGGCTAGGTAGTAAAGCCTCAGGTTGCAAGTAGTGTTTTCTAATACGACTCTTGATCAGAGTTGAATCTATTGGTTCCAGACATCTCTGCTTGAGTGCGCTGAGACACACACACACCAAGTAAGGAGGGAGAAGAGGAAAAGATAGAGTTACAGTACAGTAAGTGTTGGAGGAAAAACTATTGCAGGAATGGAAGGATTCCAACAAAAGTCTTTTCCTTGGGCTGGGATGTTTCCTCTAAAAACAAACACACACATGTACACATTAAAGTTATGCTGGCATTTCCTTTCTCACACATGGGGAAAAGTAGCGTCGTCTCATGGATGCAAGTGAACAAGCTTAGTGACTGGAAGACATGTAAATGCCAGCTGTAGCCAAACCACGGCGCAAAACGCGCAGTGCAGCGAAGGAGATTGAGAGGGGCAGGTTAGAAACTGAGAAAAAAATTACTTTGCCATCAATAAGTAAAGAACACAATGTTTTAGAATGGAAAAGTTCCAGACTTCTCTCTGTTATTTTATGACTTTTGACTCAGGCTCCTAATGGAGAACAGACAGCTGAAGAATGCTTTTAGGATGGCGTGGAAGCATCAAATAAAACAAACAAACATGACGGAATGAAACAGTGTACCCACTGGAAAAACGGATCATAAAATAGAAGAGGCAATGAGATTGTTAAAGATTTCCACCAGGAAGGGATTGCCATCTTTGTGAATACGAGACTCTTTAAAGCATCCATTCAGCTCTGCTTCTGCTTGTTTTTTCATGGTGTGACCTCACTTCTCCCACAACAGTTTTTTAACAGTTTACCACGACCCATGTTTTCATCTTCCTGTAATGTTTACAGTTGTGTAAATCTTAGCAGAAGCAGTAAAAAATGTTAGACTTGTTTATAGGCATGGCAAGAAGTTTTAGAAGAATAATACGAGTAATGACAACATAATCCACCTCAAGCACTCTTATTTCAAAGTTATGATAGATGTTGGAGGAATTTCAAGTTATGTTAAACTATATAAATGGACATAATTAAATTAGTCTGTCTGATAAAATATATTTTACTCTGAGAGGGGAAAACCTGTGAAACCTCAAAGAAAGAATGTTACAAACGTTCAGCACTAGCTTCCTTTTGTTTGCAAGCTATGGTTGATGATAGAGGAGAATCCGTTTTCTTTGCCATCCAGAAAGTTGAAATTATGTCAATACCTAAATATAAGAAGACAAACTCTCAGATTACAGTTAATTTAGGCAACACTTGAGCCAGAACATTACAATAAATTAGTATGAAATTAAGTAAGCCTAGAATATGTCCAGCATAGTTTTGTACCAACAGATCTTCCATGTGAGAGGAGGAGAGGAGTTACTGTGAGGGTTAGTCCTCAGCAGGGGTAAATTCCTTTGCACACTTCACACCCCTTTCTGTTCAGGGATTCATTAACCCTTTACTTGACTGTGACACATTTTATCCAGAGCTGGAGAGAAAAGGGCATCAGTAAAAGACTAATGCAGAAAGAACAGACTAATTTAGATAATTGATGCTAATTGTGACATACATACAAACAATAACTGTTATTCACGATTTTCTACACCATTTTGTCTCTAGTAATTTGTCTCTAGTTTCTGATGGAAAGCAAAGCGCCATAAAAATCAACAACAAAAACATTCACTTAAATTACATTGAACTTTTTTATTTTCACACCATATTACTTTTGCATCGGACACTTTCCCATCCAGGTCATTCTTAAAACAGTTTTGTAACACTTTACATGGAACATTATTAGTAATGACCTGGTTATGGGGCAGGCTTACTCTGCTGTTTGGGAAGAAGCATTTTCAAAACTGCTAAAGGGCGTAAACAAAAACCTTTCTTATCAAGTCCAAAGCCATAAACAATAACAGAATGGCAGATATGACATATTTGCTGTACACTGCAGCTGGATAATGATATTCAAGTTGGCCTCCGATTCGCAGCGCAAAAAAAGACTTATGCATGTGACTACCAGCTTAGTAAAGTCTTATTTCACTGTTTTTCGATTACTCTGCTATGTCTTTAATCAGTTTTAGTTCAAAGTCCAAAATACGTAAACTAATCAAACCTAAACGAGTTAATTCTATTAGGCAAAGGAGGGTTAAACAACATTAGCAATAGGACCACACTAGATGGGGTTCTTGCCTGAAAACTGCAATACTTAGACAAGGCAAACCTAGACTGAATTATTCTACATTGATAACTTTGTTTTGAAGACTTAGTAAAGACTTGTGAAAGTTTTATATTTTAAAAAAAAAATCTAGATTCTTAGTTTTCTTATAAATGCTGCTAAAACTGCACCCTGTGTTGTTCTCGTGATCCCAGCATCATGTATCGTCTCAATTCATAAGCTGATGGCATTATTACACACCTATAAACTGCTGTAAAATACTGGAGTTGCTATAAGTTGGCAAAAATTGACTTTGGTCTCTGTCCCATAAGTCATCATCTGTATGATCTGAGGTCGTTTGTTGTTTTACCTAAAGTAAGTAAGATACTACTTATTCATAACCACTCAAAATAATTCACATTCACATTGTCATAAAATATCTATGTTACCCCCAGGTTTCTTGTGCTAAATGCCTGGCACTTGCACTAATTACCGTAAAACATTTGTAACAATACACTATCTGACTGAGCACTGAAAAATCTACAACAACATGTAAACAACTAATTTCTCATCTAACACACCACCTCTCAAAGTCTTTCTACAAGCACCTCCTTGTCTCTCAGAAACCCTTTGTACCTGCTAACACCAGCAGCTCTTATAAGCTATTGCGTGCGCTGACTCCATCTCGTATGCTGGCAGAGGGGTTGCATGGTGGGGGACTTAAGGTGGTGGTCTGGGAGTTTCATGCATAATGAAATACAGCTTATCAAAAGTTAAATGGCTCTTATTTCCATATTACAACGACTGCCTGCTCTACTAACCCAGTCTTGAAAAAGACACTGGGGGAGGGGTTTGTCTGGATGCTGCAGTAACTAGAAGTAAATGGTTTTCATGAAACCAATATTAAATTAGAAGATGTTTGGTAGTAAGAGTATCAGCTTAATTGTCATTTTTAACCACAAGTTAGCATCTCCAAACTGACCGTTGTCTTTAGTGGGTTAAAATCACAAGGTCGTGCAGGAAGTAACAGAGATGTGCACATTTGTTTCGAGGAAAACTTAATCATCACACAGGCAAGTTGTGTTTCTGCATTAAGCAATTGGACACACTATTTTACACAGGATTCCTTCACAGTCTTCAAATCGTGTGAAAATATATGGAATTTTCTTTAACCACTTTCCAGGTCTTAATAATTATGGAAAAAATAAATTTTGTATGAAAACATTTTCCCACATCATCAAATTTTCTAAAGGAACAACAAGCAATAACACTTAATATTTAAGTGTTTTTACATTGATTTATATTTATATGAGATCCTTTATCTTTGATTTGCCACAACTTCATTTTAGCATTTAACCCATCAGTATTTTGGTTTTTAGTTTTTGACTGAACACACACATACTCAAAAATCGAAAAGGGCCATTTCACAACTTTCGGACACCTTCAAGTGGACCCGTGGTCCTTTAATGCCGTCTGGTAAAGATGCAAAACAACTACTATGTTTTGAAATGCTATATTTTTATTTTACAAAATAGAGGTACCAAAGTTTACAACTTTACTAAATCTAGACTTATTGTACGATACTCCAATCCTTTGTGACAACTACAAGGGATACCGATTTTAAAACAGAGCTGGTATAAGTTACTCCAGATGCCAAAAAAAGTGAAATGCAGATGCACATTCTGAAAATCAGAAGCTATTTTCAGTGTGTTGTTTTGCAATTTGTGGAGCCTACACATAAAACTACTATTGATGGAGCAACTCAATATTTAGCAACCAACTGTTCTGTACTCAAAAGTCCATCATGTTATAAAAGCTGCAGAAAAAATGTATCTAGAAATTCAGGTCTGGAAAAGTAGGAACTTTTGAAATGAATTATCACCTCCAAAGATTTGACACCAGCCATTTTGAATAAGATGGATTAGTAGCCTTTAGGCTAACTTGTGAGTGCTTATGCATGCGGTTGATCCTCGAGGATACCGTCCACCTGGTGTCACCTCAATTTCCTGTCTCTGCTGGACGTAACCATCTGCGCCTCCGTCTGTTCCAAAAAGCTTCATCTCTGTCTCTCGTTCCTTCAACTCATTTTGTCTCTTGCTCTGTCACACACACACATAAATGCACATCGGGTTTGCTGCAGGGATTCACACCATGGCCGCTAGTGATCTATGCCATCTGTCTGAGGAGGTATGGACAGATTCAGACAAACTCCCTCAAACACACAAAGAGAATACACCGACCTGGGCAAACATGGGAGGAAATATTAAGCTGAGCTGCCCCACTCCATGAATCTATGTCTGCACCCTTACTAGTATTTCAGAATGGCCAGTGCATAACAACCCCCTTAATCAGCTTAACAACCAGTCGGGGTATTTGGCTAATCCACAACCCAAGCATGTGAAGAAGCATACCCAATGTGTGTGTGTTGCCAGCAAGAGAGGTCTGTCTGATGGTGTGTGTAGTTACGTTAAGTCAGCCTTGACGGTTTTAGACTGTGCACGCTCAATGAACCAGGCATCAGAAGAATTATCCATAGCTGCTCTCATATAGTGGTGGTTACATGTGGACAAATTGTATGTGAAGACCCATCATTGGCTGCTTCAAGGTTCGATCACACCTTTTTCAAAAAGTTGGTACTTGTCATAACTCCATTAACTGGATGTGTTAAGATGTGTTAAGTCTCATTAAAGGTGCATCACTCTGTCTGATTTTGTCTTCATCTTTTCCCCAGAATCTTTCTGGCCTTCACCAAAGAGTCACAGTAACCTTGATGGCTGTGCAGGGCTGTGCCTGTGCCAATAAAGGTCCCTCTACAGGATACATTAGTAGCCTTGGTATTAACATGCACCCTGGGTGATGAGGATGTAAGTAGACAAACCTAACAACCACCATTCACACCTGGCATTTAAATCCGTCCTCAGTGATCGGATCACAGTTACCCAGTTTACAGGCAAATAAACAGCCACGTCACCATGCATTCCTGTTCACTACGCCAGTAATATATTTGGTGAAGCTTGTTGTTTAATGCAGAAGAAAAAGTTTTAGGAGGGCATTAACAATGTTTTTGACATGAAAGTAATGACTTTCATTTTTTCCCAAGAATCTGGATACATTATTCACTATTTGAGGTCTATGTTTTCAGTGAACCCCAAGCAGAAATGCAATAAAACTCCTTGGTAAAAAATAAATTTATCACAGGTCATATCGTCATCCCAACACTTACCAAAACAATAGCATATTTACTGATGTTGTGCAGTCCTAATACAAACTCCTCAAGGGCTAAATTGCCTAGTTTAAGAGTTATGATATAAGAGAAGAAAAAAAGAATAAATAATATGACATCAGAAATCTTAGTTTCAGCGCACAGACACTGACATTTTTGACCCATAAAACATTGAGAATTCCAATAAGTAAACATTTTAACTTAACAAATCACATAGGGTATTCCAGATAGGTGTTTATTTGTTTTAGAGTCGAATAATGTTAATGTATGAGAAGAGTCGCGTCACGGCGGAGGTCAGTGGGATCTTAATTTTTTCCCATAACGGATTGAGTTCAGACTCTCAGTGCAGATACAAGTCCGTCTCAGTCATTGTGTCCTTGGGCAAGACACTTCACCCGCTTTGCCTCCTGGTCAGAGGGCCCGGTGACTCAGATTGTAAGGCAGCCCTACTTCTGTCAAGCTGCCCCAGGGCAGGTGTGACTATAATGTAGCCTACCACTGTCAGTGTGTGAATGGGTGTATGAATGTAGTGTAAAGCGTTTTGGAGTCCTCTGACTTGATAAATCACTTTAAAAGTGCAAGTCATTTACAAGTGCTAAAGCCACACCTGAAGGTGGCCTGAAGACAGTCATTCTAGATGCGTTCATCTTGACGCAATCAGTCAGGATGCATTTTATTGCCAGGTGCGAATAGGGTCAGTGATCTGAAGAAGAGCACAGGGTGTAATTTGACTGCAGTCTGAGCATCAAACAGGGACAGTAAACAAGCACACAAGAGTCACACAGAAAGACAAAAATTACACTAGCTATGCCTACGTGACTGGTATGTATGTCCTTAGACAGCAGATTCTTATCACAACATTCCATTAAACTTCAACGGCATGCAGCAAATGACTGTAGCAAAATAGAAAAGATGGAAAAGAGAACAGAGGCTCAGCAGTGACACATATCTGCTGATGGCTACTGATTCTTATCTGAACACCAGTGGAAGGCAAAGAGACCACGAGAAGAGAGCAAAGGGATATGTTACATCAAATGAGGGGCAAGACCCAAAACAGAAGATAGCATCAGCAAATCCACCTTGAGGTCACATCGTTTCGGTTTTGGGACTGAATTCAACTTTCTCAGTACCAGCGGGGAAGGCTTAAAAGAGGACGTAATATCAACTGCAGTGGAAGAAGCTAAAGGTACATACAAATGTTACCCACTTCATAATGTTTGTTCTGAGTCTTGAAAGCAGTTACTAAGCAGAGTGAAGAACTGTTTCTGATGCCATCAGTCAGTCATTTTCTACCGTTTCTTCCATAGTGGGTCGCAGAGAAGCTGGTGCCTATCTCCAGCAGTTTATGGGCAGGAGGTGGGGTACACCCTGGACAGATTGTGTTTCTGATGCACTTCAATTAAATGTCCAACAATCTTGTAGAAATTATTCCCATTTATTCAAAGCTTGGGTACATGATTCCATCCATCATTGAGATAAAATGCAAAGATGGCTGGACTAATTCATGCCTACAATGACATATGATGTGCCTAAAACAACGCTACTCGTGTTGAAGTCCGTCCATCCGTTTTCTATGGAGATTCGAGGGCACCCATCTTTAACTGGCATTTGTCGAGAGGCAGGGTGGAAACGATAGACATGCCGCCAGTTTATGCACAGGGAGAGCATGCAAACTCCATGCAGAAGGAACCCAGTCTGGGATTCAAACCTGGCACCTTCTTGTTGCAAGGCAACCGTGCTTACCACTGTCCCACCATGTAGCCCCATGTTCAAGTTTTTATCCTATTAACAAAGTGCGGTTGACTGTGTGCATTCTTCTTCTGGAAACAAGTCATTTAACATTTTGTTAAAAGAATACAAATGCAAAATTGTTTTTGTGTTGCAGATTTTACGGCCAAAAACATCCTGCAGAATTAAGTTAATTTAAGTTAATTTAACAGATAAGAGACATTTTCCAGTAGCTGTAATCCCACAGTATTATTGAAAAAGAATACACACAGGCTTATCCACGATTATATACGCGTGGTTCTGTTTTCAATTTTCTTGAACACGGAACTTATAAATTTAAAGCCGGAACTTCAAAAACAAGACATTTGGAGGATTCTGACTGGCTCTGGCCTCAAAAGTTTTAGAAAGAAAAAGAAAAATTGGAGAACTCTGGAATATAGAGCAGATATTACAAAAAAGTTCAGAAGTAATCTGACAGAAAATATGAAGCGTCTCCTGAACAAGAGATGTCCTGACAAGCTGATAGATTGTGAGAACTTTTGCAAGGCAGTGTTTAAATATTAAGTGAAGATGTGACATGGTGACAGGCTCCCTAACAAAGAGTGAATGCTGAGACTGAACATGTGCAAATTTCTGCAACCATGTTTTAGTAGCTTTTTAGAATACTAATAGATTTGGTGGGTTTTTAATTTAATTGCACACAATAAATATCATGCATATGTAGGAAAGCTTTTGAAATATAATCCAATTGTAAGTCACAAAAACTGGCTATTTTAACAGAAGTATGTAGACCTTTCATATCCATTCTGTCAGCCTTTAGGACACTAGCTCAGATCCTAAGCAATGTTACGGATGTCCAAAACCAAGCTCAAACTTCTAACAATATTTTAGATTGATTGCAAACCCAGATTAACCATGCAGACAGAAGAGACTCTGCACCTGGGGAAGAGTTTCAGAAAGTCTGGGGGCACATCAGAGCTCCAGCCTACAGTATCTGCCCACCAGAAAGAGTTATGAATGTGACTGGTTGAGCGATGCAGTTCTCTCTTTGCGTTCTTTGTAAAAAGTGGACCACTTTCAGCATTCCCACCTCCACACACATCCACTGAGACATCTGTCTGAACGCTGCAGGGACAATGGCGTAGAACAAAAAAGACAAACTGGGCCAAGCTGTGAGGAAAGGGAATCTAACCCAGCAGAAAATAAGGAAAAGGTACTGCAACAAAGCAGCAAAATGATGGCACAAGAGATTTGACTGAGAACAGATCTAATTTTGCACGTTTGTTGTTTATCTGTCTTTATCTGGTTTTACAGTTGGTTGCTCCCAACAAAATAACTTTGCTCTCCTGTTGCTCAAAAGGTGAAGAAGCGATCACCACTTTTTATTCTTCCTTGAGAAGAATAAGTTGAAGTTGAGCTGGGTCAATAATTTAACAAGGTCAGGGCCATGTGTTTTAGGAATTCTTTGTAAAAAAGCTTTGAACTTAAAACATACTTCATTTTCTAGACAACTAGGGATAAAAAGATGAGCTCTGGATCAAGTGGTTTACATTACACATTCATCAACAAAGCCAAATGAGGCAGACAGCATAATAAACCTGTTCTTCTGGTTTAGTTTGTGGATAATTTAATCCAAATAAAATCTTACTGCTCTGCTCTCTATTGCTTATTCAGTGTATCAAAAACAATAAATCAGCCGTCATCGTAACCGAAAGTGACGATTGCATCAACCCACACACAAAGGCAATGTTTAAAGAAATGAAACAGATTAAAAGTACAGACAAGGCCATCGATAAACAGGAAATAAACAAAAAAATATATAACCTGATTATCAATTGTTGTGGTAAAACGTTATCATGTGATAAAATCAGATGGTTGCATTGAAAAGAGAAATGAGCAGTTCAGTTCACCACAAACTGTCAGGCTAAAACCCATTTCAGACCCAGTTTCTGTTCTGATTTCTCAATGAAAAAGCTCAGCCGATTAATGAATATTTTAGAATTCTAGACACAGTCAAAAAGGCAGGAAATAAGATTGTACACAGGTCACTGGTTTTCAACAGGCTTAATATGACAGTGAAACAGATTACACTCATTATTGTCTCCCAACCTGTAGCACACACTTCTTATAAGATGATGTTCTGCACTACATGCAGTGATGTGAGAAAAGAGCAATTACCTAATATTGCTTTTGTGAGCTTGAACAGATGCGTTTAAGCTTTAGCAAACTAATACAACTGTTCAAATGCATTTAGAGGTAGAATGTTATCCAGATCAGCATGAGTTCACTAAACTAAAAAGAAAAAAAAATCAAGAACAGGAACTTGTAGAGTTAGTGGCTGGCTCATCAGAAACCTTTCACACATCGTTAAGGTCTAAAAGAGGACAAGTCAGTGAGTCAGAGCTCAAGTACATTACAACAGTACATTAGGGGGGTTGTGAGCTCTCCATGTGATATTCTATATGCTTTCATGGTACCCTCATGTTAAAGCAGAGTAGATCTTCATAGTTAAGGACACAGTAGAGCAACAGTCAATCCAGTTGCTTAGCTGAGGCTCAACCGACGCTGCTATAACACAAACAATTAAGCATTATGGCGTTCAAGGTATAGCGCTTGGTTTATGGAGCAGCAAAGCAACATTTCTTAAAGTTTACGTGATTAGTAGTAACTGAAATACAAAGAAACAAGACAGTCGGAGACTGCATACCTGCGCCACCCAAGGTAGGGTAACTGACACCATAGATAAAAAAAAATCTTGGATCCGGATCACCACTAAAATGTAATGGATTCTTGCTTGGGCTAAGACGCACCTCTGGTAAAAAAAAATCACAAGGATTTGTCCGTAACTTTTCCATTAAGTTGCTAACACACACAGAGAGACAGACAGATACACAGAGACAGACAGACAAACAAATTAAACTGAAAACACACCCTCCTTGGCGGAGGTAACAGTGTTACAATGTGAAATATTAACGAGTCATATCAAAACAGAGAGGAAGTTAGTTGCTGTTACAAAAAGAACAATTATCAATGCAACATCAGAGCGTCCAGTTTTGCTCTCAGTTTTGTTCTTAAGTCTGCCTGGATGATATTTGGTTATTACATGACATGACGCATGCATTAAAACTCTGCTTTCCAATATCCTTTTTGGACCTGGCTTTGATTCTCCTTTATGCTTGCGTCTGATCAAGATATTAGTTACCTCGACCCTAAAGATCTGATAGAGGTACGTAGGATCATCATGATGATGGAAAAGAAAGGGAATGGTGTGGAATATCTGGGTTATATTGTTGCAATTTGAAACCAAACTATTGCAACATTTTTTCCCATGCATAACGGCAAGAGAAAACTTGTTCAGAGAACAACTGACAGATATATCTTATTATCTGGTGGTACCTTTCTACTAGCGCCATGGGTAACTGCCCATATGGCCCATATCAAAATTTGCTACTGTAGGAAAATACTGCCTTTTGTTTTAGCAAATTTAAAGAAAGGAATTTGCTCATCACTAGCTGTTCTAGACCTTTGACCTTAACAAGAAATCTGATATGGACCTTTGAACGTGAAGTTTGTGAGCTCTTGAAGTAGAGCAACACCACTCAGAGCAGAACTTTAAGTGACTGTGACCTTCCATAAATCTCTGACATAATGTGTGGGACCTCATACTTGGATGAGAGGTTTGTCAACCCCTTCCAGCTCATCTATAGGCAGCCTGAGGATGCCCTGACACAAAGGAACCACAGTCTTTGTACTGACACATGTACACTCTGCTGTTTAGCAATTGTTCTTTCTCGTTATTTGTACTATTACTCACAGCTCAAATGTACCACTCCTTGAGACAGAGAGTATCCCATCCTGATGCTCACAAGGACACACTGCAACTTTCTGCACCATCGTATACAGGCCCTAATGTCCCAGCTGAATAAGCTGTGACGTTTTGAGCCCACTGGACTAATTTATGTGGAGGTTTTAAAGACATTGAAGTACACATGCTGTTTTATTAAACTCTGTGATTAATCTTTTAGAGTTGCAAAAATGTTCACCAAACTAGTACAACCTGTTGCATAGTATTTTTTTTTCTGGCTTCTGATGAGCCTTAATGCTCTGTAATGTGTTATTTAACATGAAGACTGGTTGTTTTTTCACCTTCTCACCAGAACCTGCAGCAGCATGTTCACACCCACACTTCCCTGATGAATCGCTGCTGTCAGGTTGAACACAGGTTTGTTGGGTAGGGAAACATCTTCAGCTGAGAAGGTTCTTTAAGTTCCTTAAAAAAAAACTTTTACGAAGTCCCAAATGGAGATTTGTTGTTGTTCTTTTTGCTTATTAAATGTTAGCAAAACCGTAAGAGTTACACAAACTATAAGTTACAAAACAAAGTTGTTAAATTCATGGTCCCTGCATCTTTGAAACGGCCAAATTCAAATACTTTTCAAGCTCTTTTAAGGTTGTACTTTCATGTAGTTAATAAAATGTAAATTGACAAATATTACCTGTTGCCTTTTAGGCGCTGATTTTGTGAATGATTTGAGTATATGGGGGTTTCTACTTACCTGATTAATTAGGGGAACAGTAACAACTCACACAGCATCAACAGTCAATATATTGCTTTTATAGTAGTAGGGACAGATTAGACAAGACCAAGATTTTGAGGGAGGTGAAAGTCCAAGACCAAGACAAAACCAATGAGACCATTCCTGTCTTAATATATATAAACTATGTATATAATTTTTGGTGCAAATGTTTAAATGCAGCTTGGACTTTCAAACCTCCTGTAAGTAGCAGTAAAAATAGGATGTTGCAGCATTTGTCTTGGTCTTGATCCAAAAATCCTGTGTCCAGACTAAGACAGTCGGTATCAGGTAACAACATTATTATTCTCTGCTTGTAATTACTGTCTTACATGTCACCACATAAAATGCAGCTTCCTTTTTATAATTTCTACCACCTGTTGCTTTGTTATTTTATTTTTTTAAACACCTCACTTATACTGACAAGAGCTAACTCTGAGTCTTCTTCATTCAGTGACAGCTGCAGCACTGTAGCATATTGTGGTTAGCATGACCTGTTAGCAATAAGGTATGGTATGTTCACTGACAGGGAAAAGATTTGGATTTTTCACCAGCCAATTTCTCACAAACACCTACTTTTGCCAAAGGTTTCCAAAATGTATCCCTAGATCCCTGCTCAATCTTCTCTATGTTTTTAAGCCACTCATTCAAGCTATTATCTCAGGCTTCCTGACCATTGACACAAACTAACTTCGGTGCCTGGTCAGTAAGCTTTAAACACACGAAGCTCACTGACCAGACCCTGGGGCTAGTGTTTTTCTTGTATCAGGGCTGACTATTCCTGCACACAGATAGCTTTAAACAAAGCTATCTATGCTCAGGAATGGACAGCCCTGATACCAAGAAAATACACTCTAAATGGAGAATAGTGGGACAAGGAGTCGATGGTTACACATCGAGTGCGTCCCATTTATCGCATGATAGTAAATTCGTGTTGATCAGAGAGAGGACATGATAGAATCAGTGCAACACAATAGAGTACAACGGGGTGGGTGGACACACCTTTTCCTTCCACATCCTCTCTAAAGACTCTTCTATGCCTCCTCAAGAACAAAGAGTAAAACTAGAAATAACAATATGGCTGATTTGAAATTGTCGTAGCAGGGAGGAAAAACGTAGATGCAGACACTGAGCAATGCAAGAAAAACTGAGGGTTTGGTAGATCGTTCACTTTGGTGGAAACCTGTCTGAGAAACAGTAACAGGCAAAAATTGGGGCATACTAATGGACTAAGAGGAGAATAAACACTGAGGAATGCAGTGATTTCAAAAAAGAGAATCAGCTGTGCTCTGTGGAGCTCAGACCTCTGCAATCTGTTCCTAAATTATTGATGCTGCCTTTCAGTTTCGGGTTGAGGAGATGAAACTCCCTTGCACTCTTGATGATTACCACGGTCCTTCTCTCATGGGCAGAGCTGTCAGAAAAACACACAGCGACCGTCCCATGTGGTGCCAAGTGTTAGAGCCATGAGCAGATTCAGGGAAAGTCTGTGCCTGAAGAGGTCAAAGAGCAAGCAGATCGGAGGAGGACCCATATGGTTTGCACCTGTTCTGAATTTGGCTCAGTAAACAAACAGACCACTGAATGATCAGCTACAGTATGTCGCTTGGGATTGTTGCTCACAGCCTTACAGTCATCCTCAGCTTGAACGGCTGCTGAGAGCCATTTTCCTGGTTTCCTTTATCCCTTCCAAACTCATGTTTTCTCTCCCTCCCTGCCAGGCTATCTTTCTTATCCACAGAGGAAGCCTGTTTGATCTTGCAGAGTCCTGCTGGCTTTCGGGCTCCTAAACATCAAGTGAACACGCCTCTCTTTCTCTCTCACTATACAGGGGAAAGCACTTTTCTTATGCTTTCACAGAAATTCTAGAATCTCCACTCCCTCCTTTTGTTAGAAAACAGACACATTCTGCTGTTTTTCCTCCAGAAAACAACAAATTATTCATTAATTCAAAATGCTGCAGAAGCTGTGCAGAGGACAGCTGTGCTGGGTGCATAAGGACCATGCAGAATGTAAGCTATGTCAGCGATGTATTTCATCCAGGACACAGTGGCCAACATTGTCATCCCCAACAGAGCACGACAATGGAGAGGGATACAGCCAGGGACCTGACTTATACATTGTAAAGCCTTCCTGGCTGTTTTCAGTAAGTAAAAGGGGGCTGAAAACAATGGGCAGTAAGTGTTAACATGTGAGGAGGTACAATAGCTGTTTTTCTATGCAAAACCAGCAGTACCAGTCTGACTTTTTTTTGTTTTGTTAGACGACTCTGGGTTAATTTCTACTCCTGTTTTGAATGAATTGTCACATTTCATCTCAACCTACAGTTAAGCCTTAAATTAGAAATAAGACTGGATATGAAATAAGACTGAAAACATAATAAAACAAATGGTTACAAATTGGAGGCTCCACGGTGGCACAGTTTGTACACAGTTGCCTTGCAGCAAGAAGGTCCTGCGTTCGACATTAATTGGTCTCTCTCAGTTACCCTTAGGTATGAATGGGTATGTGCATGGTTGTTTGTCCTGTGTGCTTCTGTGTTGCCCTGCGATGGACCTAGCAATCACTAGGTATCACTTCCAGTCCAAAGAAACAAGTAGGTAAAAAAAAACAATTTGTTCCCAGATTGTGTGATTGTAATAACTATTCTACTAACAATTTTTTTCCATTTTAATTTACTTAGTTTGAGAATTTAAAGCATGTTTTTTATGTCTGTCTGTATATTTTAATACATTTTCAACCCTTTGTGTTAAACATTTGTATGAAAGGTGCTCTACAAAGAGTTTTATTGATTGATTACCTTTTACCAATATTAGAAAACCATGCAATGTCAATATTATTGTGTAAATATTGTTCAAAGGAGATGATGCTTATGTGTGTGATGCACCCGCTTGATATAAACTCCATAATCTCTTTAAAACTTACCACATGTTGCAAAATAAACAGCTCTACTGAGTTATAACTGCTACTCAGTTTCTCAACAAGACAATACCAAGCAAATGGGACCACAATAATTCCTAATGCTTTACCTTCATGTAATGGAATCTACCATTCCAGAATGGGAAACTCCCTCCACCACATTCCTGATAGGGAACCCCACCAGCACACAACAACAGCTCCTCTCACTCTCTTGTCACTTAGACTGCTGCCCCCTCACTGCAACCATATACACGGACAATGCCTGTGTGTATGGGCAGATGTGTCATGGGCAGCAACCTTTAATACAGAACGCTGTCTTGGAAGGAGAAAAGAGATTCTGAGAAAAGAACAAAAAAGAGTGATGAGGGTCACAAGAACATGCTTGTGTCAAACAGCTATGCCACA
This sequence comes from Crenichthys baileyi, assembly GCA_036173005.1. NCBI lineage: Eukaryota > Metazoa > Chordata > Actinopteri > Cyprinodontiformes > Goodeidae > Crenichthys > Crenichthys baileyi. The sequence goes on along the minus strand of JAHHUM010002020.1, from coordinate 193,671 downwards.
AATGTGATGAAGTGATTGATGGAAGGGGTCTTTGTGTTCAGCCTCATCCCCCATCTCGACTCTTTATTCCTCTCTCTGTGAAAATCGCCATCACCCTGACACTTGGGACGTTTCATATTTCTAAAAAGAACCACTTGGCCTTCAGCTCAGAACAGGTTTAGATAGAAATAAACTTCTCATTTCTTACATTAGATGTAACGTATCATAACGTGTATTATCAGGAAATAACCCACCCGCCACACTGTAACCCCTGTGCTAAATGGACCACTGAACGACAGGAATGAGTATGTGTGTGTGCATGTATACGGGATGGGATGTTCACATTTCCACTCTATTTGAAGCACATGGACTGAGTCGGGAATCTGTAGGGGGAGGAAAGAAGCAAAGGGAGGGAATGGGGGTGGGCGAAAGGAGTAATCTGAGAGGGGTATCCCACAGTGCAGGCAGGCACATGGTCTTTATACACTACTGTGGGCTAAAAGCTGAAGGAGAGGCACTCTGATGGAAAAGATTCATCTATCAGTCACTGGTCTGAATTGGTTGGACTTATTAGAAACAATAAGAACTAAAAGAATATTCACAGTTCGACTTGCTTTTCATTAAAAAAGTTTTATTGACGACCCAACTATACCTGTAAGAACTTTGGAGTTTAAACTAGGGATGATCAAATGTGGTCCAGATTCTTTGAAAAAAACATTCAGATAACCCACGTTGGAGGTTGCGAATAAGCAGCATTAGCCAGCCACGGTGCTTAAATGGTGCAAAACAGCCCATTGGCTGCACATCCAAAGAATACCTGTTTGGGGTGCAACTGACATAAATGTCTGTTTTGAGTGCATGCTGCCCTGGACTGAGAGCCCTATAAAAAACTGCTGCAGTCTCCGGGAATGAGAAAAAGAAGCATTATAAACTTCCCTAACATTTTTCAACAGATCATACATTTAAATACTTAGCATACCACAAGCACTGACACAGAAACTCTCTAATTTCATTAGTATGTTGATTTGCATCTACTCATTCAGCATGCCTCTAGCACAACTGGAACAAAAAAAACCCACAAAGATTTACAATTACGATTTTATTGCATGGCCTTTGTTCAAGTCTGTGCGTGCTTAAATTTAGTATCTTAGCTGTGAGGATGATGTCATCATTGCAGCAAAAAGCCCCCTGAATGTGTGAAATGCATCAGCACAACAATCATCCACTTTCTTTCCCTCCTGTTTGGAGATGATGAGTTTAGCACATCTCCCACAGCCTCAGGACACACTTCACACATGCATGAGAGAAGAGGACATGCGAGCCTGCTCTTCATACCACTGCACCTCTGGCCATGCTCAGTGAGAGGCACTCCAAAAGCCAGTGTGTGCTAACAGGTTCCTGCAGCAAGGTAAATAACAGGCCACGGGTATGTTCTTCCTGCCTGCAGATCCTGACAGCTCGAGAACACACTGCGCTGCAGGTAAACCGCAGTTTAAGGTGGGGTTCATCAAAACCAGGCACCAAGGCACTGGGCCACAGTGGCATGTTAGTTCAATGTTAGAAAGGTAAGAGATAAAACAACCACACCCTAAAGCATAAACTGCTGATTGTAAAATAGTGCCGGTAAACCGCCTTTTTTGAGCACATAATTTTCATAAAACTGCAGTCACCAGTCAACTTGAATTTCACAAAAAATCTACAAACTTGAATGCCCCGTTTGCTGCCTGTGTGTTTGTCTCTCTTACTATTTTAGCAGTTTTAATGTTTAAACTGTAGACTGGAATAGAGCTGATATATGCAAAATAAAGTGAAGAGCTAAATGATAGCAATAAAAATGTCTTTTTAGCAGGCACACCCCAAACACAGTGCATAAACGTCATTAAATGTGCTCCAAATACACAGCAAACTAGTGCAATCTGACAAAAAGAGAACAAGAAACATGTTTGCAGTAAACCTTAGATGCCATGAAGTGATGAGCCAGGAGTTGCTCAGTATGTGTCAGGGGCTGAAAGTGTGTTTTTTCTCTACATGTCTCAGATATACAGCAGACAACAACAATAAGAGCTTCTGATCCAAGGAACAAAGATTGCCAAAATTTCAAGTGAAATAAAAAAAGGAGAACTTCTGCTGCTGATTCAACCCATGTTCATAGGGCAGCAGTCTTCTAACTCCTCTCCTGAAGGATCCGTGTCCTGAAGGCTTTTGACGTTTTGCTGCTTAAACACCTGAATAAAATGGAAGGGGCACCAACAGGCTCCAGCAGAATTTACTGACTTTCTGCAGGGCAGACTCATCCAACTGAAACGGGTGTTTTGGAGCAACGTGAAATTTATCAGCACCAGGTGTTCCTTTATGACTAGGCCTCGGCAAGTACCTGTACCAAGGCATACAAAAGTTTAAAAACTACCAGAAACTTCAATCATACCATTCTCGTGGTTCTTTTCAATCCTTTTAATGAGATGTAGGGTACGTGCAGAAGCTCTCCTTCAGCATAAAGTCGCACAGGACCGCTCCCTTCCCCACCTGTTGCTGCACACTGCTGAGTAACTGGATAAAAGAAGGCTACAACATTTTCCCTCTTCACTAACTTACCATAAAATGTTATTTTATGTTAAAATATTTGTTGTTGGGAAAAACACAGACCGTCATGATGTGGAAACTAAAGAAGTACCGTCCATAACTCCTATTACTGTTTTACTTAGCAGCAGTAGGGATAATTATTGATTTTCTATTTTAAATAAAAGCAATTCCATCATTACACACTAATGTGTATGTATTTTTTAATCTTTCACAGATGTCAGTAGCAAGTAGTTGTTGGTATGTATGAGCCTGGCACAAGCGGTGACACAAGTCTGCGACCCGAATTCTGGACTTAAACTTAAAGCTTGAGACTCTGTTCTCATGAAATATCCTAATCTCATGTAATCTCCAATATAGCTGCATGAGAAACCTTGATGTTCCCAAACAGTAGAGTTTAGAGATAGCTGGCGTCTGATCTGTTTCAGGTGTTTCTTTTTAAAGTTGCGCTACAGAATGTTGTATTTTACATTTAGTTCCACATATAAGCAGTCTGCATGTGTTCAGGTTTAAAACAAAGTTGTATTTGTTAGGTACACGTGCGTACCAGGGCTGTACTGAATATTTGCGGTATGAACCCCTAGTTCTTTAAGCATTGAGTCTTAACTTTAAAGTGAAAATAATCATGGTGTGCACTGCTGGTGGCGCTGATCGAATCCCAGCCCCGTTGACGTTTACTTCATACCTGCATACCCAGCCCCAGATCTTTCTACCCAATTTCCTGTCAAATCAAGGCTGCTAGTGCCTAAAAAATACTTAAAAAAAATAAATAACGACTTGAGAAGATATCTGGTACCTGCGCACACACGATAACAAAAGTTTAGGAAACACTTTAATCTGCAAGTGAAAACCTTCATAAGTTACTTCAGTGTAAGCTCCCCCAAAGGTTGTGCAGATGATGTGAAATCAGAGGCTGGAAAGGGACACGAGGGCTCACAGACCAGGGGATAGTCCTTCTAAGGGGAATGTGTGGTATGTTTTTTCAATCATCTTACTGGGGATGTCGAGCGCATGCGTGCTTACCGTGGGAAACAAAACTGCAGCACTCCCATATAACAGTGGGTTTGAAGAAAAGGTTGGACTCAGCGTTTTAAACCAGGCTGTTTTTTTTTTTTCTTTTTGCAGGATTTATATGCCTGCAACAAGGAAAAATACTTGGAGAGGGAAATGGGTGAGATCCCAACCAGAGCAGCTCCAAATCTGGGAAACACTAAAACAGATCTGGTGCATCCACATGGCAACGAGGGGGGAAGAACCAAGCGTTCTCACACTCGTTTATATAGAAGAAAGAAAAAGCAGGAAGCTCAGTGCGTGTGTGAAAAGTGATGTAGATTCAGCTGAGAAGAGGTGATGAATGGCTTCATTAAAACAGCATTAGGAGAGGTGTGAACTTGAATAGAGCGGGCCAGTGTGCTGTGACTGCTCTGTTCCAACAGAGAAAAACCTGTCGCAAAAGACCCCCATTTCAGCATATCCTGGCTTCTCTGGGCTAATTATTTACAGAATTCATAATGAAACACCCGGCTTCCATAAGTATATTTAGTTTCAGATATTGTTAGTTTGGATCACTGAATTAATTTGGAGAAATAGCTGCAGGAGTTTATATTTCTACTAAAGATGAACAAAGAAATCGGCCAGAGATCAGATTTTTCTTCCAGTCCACTGAATCCATCAAAACCAAAAACTCCCAACATTTTCGGTCAATAAACGCACCAACTGACAGTATGCACTTTGATGCTCTTTCATTGAGTATAACAAAAATCAGGTAAAAGTTAGGGAACAAAGCTTTGATGCAGAAACATGGATAATCTGTGAATTCCTTCCTTTTCTGCTGGATTCAAACGTACCACTTCTATTAAATAAAGCAAGCCATAGCATCTGTTTCTCTTTTTGTTATAGAACTTAGAAAATAAATCAAAAATTGTAAAAATCCTAATTGCCAGAAATCTGTATCAGCCATGAAAATCTGACCTGTGAATCTCTCATTCCTATTTTCTCAGAAACCACCAGTTTCTTTTCAGAGAGGGGGGGTGGGAGAAAAACAGCAATGACATCTTGCGAAACAAAAAAATAAAAAGGAATAATAAGGATGGAATAAAAAACATCAAATCCAAACAACTGGAATCTAAAACACGAATGAGGAAAAACCTGTGAAAGACAAAGGTCTGAGGGTTAAAATTGGCTTTAAAGTATAAGTGTGTGTACGGTGCTAACCTGATTAACCAGACCCTGCAGGGGAGTTGATTCTACATCATCCTTTCTCATTTTTCCCTTCTGCTTCTCCCAAACCCAAAAATAAAAATGGGGCAATCTGGTAACCTTGACAACCAAACTGTTCCTGCGCGCCGGGAGAAACTGCTGATGGAGGGAGAAGCAGAGAGGAAGAGATGGAGATACGGCTGATAGAAGAGCAACACATACAAATAGATTGTAGAGTCTAAGAGGGGTTTCTGAGCATCTTTAAAATCTATTCAGGCGCTCATGTTTTCCAGATCCAACTCCTCTTTCCACTCGTTTCTTTCTGCCCTTTTTCCTCCATGGTGGGAGCCCCTCTCTGTGTCTTATCCTGCTCTCCGTCCAGTACGAGGGCTGTTCAAACACAACCTGTTTCCTTTGGCGCCCCTCGGGAGAATTATCCAACCTTCCTTCTGTTGTATTTTCTCTTCCTTCGTTTTCTCCTATTTATTTACAGCTGGGTGACTGTTCACCTATTGATTGTCTTACAGAGGATGTGACTGGGCTTTGTCTCCACCCTGCTTGGTTTTATATAGATCTCAGTACTCTTAAAAGGTGCTGTCACCAGCACACACTCGATGACACCTAAACATCCCAGCTTTCAGCTTGTTTTTAAATTAGTGCCCTGCGGAGAGGGTGAGGCATGCACACGCGCACGATATGTGAACTGTATACTGTAATCACAAGTTGAAGATTATAGGTTTGGGTTGTCATAGGAGATTGAGGGTTGTATTTCATGACAACTGAGAAACACCACAGGAGGAAAATAGGAAGCAAGGAGGAAAAAATTGTGTGAATTCTGATTGAATGAGGGCTGATATAAATAAAGTGAAATACGTGAATTATATAGAGAATCATGGAATCTATTTTATGTCCAGTCTTTTAAATTCTGTTTTACTTTTTCCCAAATTCCATTTTGTTCACATTTACTTTTCTGAATGACATGTTTTAAAAGCAAACAACATGTTTACAACCAACAAATCCATGCCATGAAGAACTAAGGCAGTACTAGCAAGGTGTACCTAATAAAGTGGCTGGTTGAGTGTACAGGGCCTTGATTTTCATCAGATACCCAGCTGGGAAATGTCAGTTCTTGAATGGCTGGAGTCAGTATCTGATCGGACATCCCAGTGTGGGTGTTTTTTTTTTTTACTCATTTGTAAACATCCAAGCAATTTTTATATTTCTAAAAATAACATGCAGCCCTAATGGCCCAAAACAAAAATCCTTTAAAAAGACTAAAAACACAATAATCATAGTGCCCACAAATACAAACGCAGGCTTGTAGCAACTTCTTCTCCGCCACAACTTTATCATCTCACATAAACCAACTGTCTCGTAGTAATGCGACAGTTGACACTGTGCAGGTAACAACAAAGTCAGACGGGCAGCAGGGCTGAGTGTGGTTGTGAGCGGCTTTTTGTTTTGGATGAACAAATTTGGGTTTTTGTGGGTGTTTTCGTGATATTACACAAAAGCTGACCCATTAACGGGATCCACAATCCAGATTCCCAGTGGTGCACCGCAACAGATCTACATCAAAGAGTGAGCACCTGAGAAGAAGGATGGGCGTTTTGTGACCAAACTAACCTCACCTGAGTGCAGAAAGCTTTGAGTGACGAAGGAGTGGGAGGGGGTGGAGGAGTGTTAGATGGTTGAAGTGTCAGGATTAGCCGATCATCGCTGTTCCTTTTTATTTTAAGATGGAAGAGGGGTAACTGCAGGGCCAAAATAGGCCTCACAGAACACAACACCCTGTAGCTCTGACAATGTGAGTGAGCGTGTTTGTTTCTGTGTGTTATGTGAGAGGCAGCTGATTCCTTTAGCCAAACACAAAGCAGTGGGCCTAAACAGGAAGCTTCACACACTTCTGTATGATCCATGTGTGTTCCCGTTTGACACAAACATCCTTCCTTCCTGCCTGATTATTCTGAGCTATGTCAGCAGTTTCAATCAGTGCACTTGCACAGGGCTGGAGGAAGTAAATGTTAATGTTTATAATCTGGATGTTGACTTGTTGCCCCGCTAAATTCCCTCAATTTGAACATGATCTGCATCCTCTACATGTTTTAACAACATGAGGCTGATGTGGAGCTGCTGTATACATCTTTCCTACTGTCATTTCATTAAATGTTTTACAGATGCCGAGCTGTCTCTTCAACATATGGCCCGAACACAGGGCTTCAACAAAACGAAGACACACATTCACAGTCCTGCTCCGTGTCACCACTTCTCCCATTGTGTGGTTGTGAAAGCAGCCTTTTATCCTTAATCATACGTTCCTCCAGCTGCCTTGTCAGCACGAAGCTCAGTGATGTACACGCAGGCAGACACACAGTTTAGACACTAATCTCTCATCAGTGGGACAAATCTACACCATCTCTGCATGTGCAGTGTAAAAGTATTTTTCACATTTTTGGTTACGTGACAACAAACGTCAACATATGCTGGGATTTTATGGGATAGAGCAACACTGTTGTGAAGTGGAAGGGAAAATGCTTACAAATCCTCAAATGTATGGCATGCATTTACATTCAGCCTCCTTTACTCTGTAGCCTCTTTAAACACAGAGCTACAAATTGCCTTCAGAGGTCACCTAACTAGTAAATAGTCCACTTGTGTGTGATTTCTTCTCAATATCAAGCCAGCTCTGGGAAGCCCTCAGAGGTTTATGACAGAAAATTAGCGGACAGTGGAAAAACAGCATCATGAACACCAAGCAACCAAGATTAACATGGTCTCTGGAGGAGCTGCTGAGATCCACAGCTCAGGTGGGAGGATCTGGGCACAGGGCAACTGTTACCAATGCACTCCGCCAATCTGGATTTTATAAAGGAGCGGAAACAAGAACGCCGCTGTTGAAGAAAAGCCATAAGAAGTCCTGCTTGCTGTTTGCTATAAGCCATGTAGGAGAGACAACAAACGTGTGGGAGAAGGTGTTCTGATCAGATCAAACAGCGATCATAACACATAAAGCCAGAGCAACGATAAAATCTTTTAGGTCAAAGCATATTCATCTGTTAGAATCACACAGTCAATGTTCTGACCTAAATCCAATTGAAAACCTGCAGGAAGACTTAAAAAAATGATGTTAACGGGCGCTCTCCGTCCAGTTTGACTGAGAAAGCCTTGTAGGTGTAACTGCAGTGACACAGGGTTTTACAAAGTGACTCAGGGGGCTTGAATACAAGTATTTCACAGTCTTTTAGTTAATTTTGAAAGCATTTATCCATTTCCTTTGATTTTGTTGGTCTATCACTTAAAACCCCAGCAAAATACAGAGAAGTGTGTGGTTTAAATGTAACAAAATCTAAAAAAGTTCAAGGGGTGTGAATCCTTTTTACAGCGTATTGAACAGAAAATCGTTTTTTTCTATACTGTAAAAATATTTAGTCAATTGTGAAGCCTAAATACTGGAAGATAAGCACACTCCTTAACTATACAAGCTGTGTTAACAATTCGCCTGTATTTTATCCCTCATTTGAGTGCCTCTTGTTCCCTCTAACTGCCATTATTGCCATGCCTGTTTCTTTTTTCTTAATACACTGTATTTTTTTCTTTTACTTATCTGTTTCCCTTTATATGCACACACACACACACACACACACTCACACATACACATACATACATACAGTAACAAACACACCCTGTTCCTGAGCAAGTAGGAACATTCCTGTCATCGGCCAGAATCCCATATCAACACTCCATCTGTGTGAACTATAGCAGATTCAGAAGGACACTAAAACATCAATGCGGATGAAAGCATAAAAAGCTACATTCTTCCGCCTCTCTGCAAGAGAACAAGATCTGTTAAGATCTGACACCGACTCATCTGAATTTACAAGTTTTTTTCTACTTAAACACAGATGAGGAAGTGAAAAGTTGTAAAAAAATCTAAAAATCAAGTTATAAAAAACAGTACAAAGTGTTTAAATTAGGATGGCAGAATGAAGTGGCATGATGATCCATTAGGCACTATACTATTACTGAAAGTATTCTGGATAAATGGTGCAGTAAAGCATTGTAGTGTGGTGTAGAAAATCTATGCATAGGTGTCTAACAGATGCAACGCTACTGCAAAATAATCAGGATAAGCAGATTCATTAGTGCTTAATTTACAATGCAAAACCTATTTGTGAGAATAGGTGCAAATTCGTGCTGCTACTCCTTGTGCTGCAGAGCTTTCTGATTGTTATCCACAGAACGATTTGCATTTATTTTCCCCATGATGCTGCAGTGTGTTGCTGCAGCATGCATTATTTTTTCAGAAAGGTATGACACAGATCCCCTCTATTACACAGTCAGAAACAGGACTACAAACTGCCCCTACAAACAGACTGACTGCACATGTTATCTGCAGATAATGCATTACATACCTAAAACAACTATGCAGAGGTGCCGGTTTACCGTTCCATCAGTTCATTCCAGAAAACAAAGATGTGTGGAAATATTCACAGGTTATAGTCAGAGACAGTGGAGGCAACGCCGAGCAGTTGCTCACTGGGGAGCAGTGCAGTAACTGCCAGCAGAAATCAATGCGGAGGGGTCAATGGACAAACATTAAGTCCGCAGTGTGACATGTGTGGCAGGCAGCCGTCACAATGCTTCAGTAATAAAAAAGCATTTTACACAGGCTGCCAACCATCAAAAGCTGTCCAAAGGGAGATTAAGACACAAACACTAATGACACTGTGGTGACAACTTCAGGAGTTTTCAAACAGGCGAAGAGGAACAGTTAGCAGTGAGATGAGTCACCTCGGGTTAAGATTCCTCTGTGATTCTGTTCAGTTTACAGGAATGCCTGTAAACATACAGGGCTTTGGAAAAGGAGTCAAGCTCCTTTAATTACATTTTATCACATTACACCCTAAAACTTTTTTGAATTTTATTTAATTGTGTGACAGACCAACACAAGGTAGTGTAGTATTGTGAAGTGGAAGAAAAATTATACATGGCACTCCACTTTTATGTTAAACAAAAACAAACTCTGAAAGTTGGGACATGAGTTGTTTGTATTCAGCCTCTCTGACTCTATAGAACCACCTTGTGCTGCTGCAAGTCTTATGGAGTTACCAACTTTGCACATATAGAGATGGAAGTTTTTTTCAATGCTTACCCAATGCAAAATAGCTCATACTCCGTTAGATTTGATGGATAGCATCTGTGAACATAAGTTTTTCGGTCTTAGCACAGATTCTCCATTGGATTGAGATCTACGTTTTGACTGGGCCATTCCGACACATGGATATGCTTTGATCTAAGCCATTTCAATGTAGCTCTGGCTGTATGTTTAGGGTCATTGTCCTGCTGGAACCTGAACCTCAGCCCCAGTCTCAAGCCTTTTGAAGCCTGTTTTTTATAGGATTCGTCTGTATTTAGCTCCATCCAGCTTCCTTGCTAAATAAAAGAATCCCCACAGCAAGAATCTCCCACTGCTATGTTACTATGGGATTGGTGAGTTCTGGTCTAGGTGATGTGTAATGTTAACTTTCCGTTACATATAGCGTTTTGCATATAAGCCAAAAAAGTTCAATTATGGTCTCGTCTGACAAGAAAACTTCCTGCCAAAAGTGAAGCTTTACATGGCATTATTTCAACAGTTGATTTATGGTTTCCACAATTCCTTAAATACCAGATTTGTAGATTGCATGACCCGTACTTATTGTGTCAACAGATGCTCTCACCCGAGCTGCTCCCTTGGAATTACCAAGGGCCTCTTGGCTGTTTGTCTGATTATTGGTATGTTTGCCCCGGCCTGTCAGTTTAGGTGGATGGTCATGTCTTGGTAGATTTGCAGTTGTATCCTACTCTTTCCTGTTCTGAATGTTGGATTAAACTGTGCGCACTGAGATGACCAAAACTTGCAATATTGTTTTTAGAAGTTAACCCTACTAGTCTAAACCTCTCCATAACTTCACTAAGAAACCTCTAAGTCCATCCTAGAACAGCTGCATTTATACTGGGACTAAAATACAAGTAGATTGGGTCTAGGGACATTAGAGTAAAGGGGAATGAACAAGATTTTTATTAGTCAGAGAGCCCAATACTGTGTTATTGGTCACTTAAAATACAAATAGAGCCCCGTTTTTTTTAATCATGTGATAAACTTCACAATCCTTTACAGTCATCATCCCTGATAATTGTGGAATTCGCCTTTTTCGTCATCAGTCTCAGTCGTCTGAGAGTAGCACATACTGTAAGACTTGAATCATTTCCAAAGGAAAATAAAAACCTGCGTTCGAGGACTCCACACCTAAACGTTCAGCATATATTTTCCTTTTAATTTGTGTACTTTAACACAAGAAATTGCAGTCTGACAGCAATATTTATACTTCTTCCTCTTGTTGCTGAACAAACTGATCATGAAGAGCAGTTGTACTGAAGAACAGGAGCGCCTGACGGTGACAGTGTGAGTGGGAAGAGGGCTTCAGACGGCTCCTGAAGGGAGGTGAGAAGGGGTGATGATAAGGCAAGTAGTGGCCCATCTTACTAAGTCATCTAGCACTGCAGTAGCAGAGCATGTAGCATTCAGGCTGTTCACATTGGAGGATCATATTCTGTCTTCATACCTCTCCCCCTTCCAACCACCTCTGATTTTCTTTCCCCTTTTTTTGCAGCTTGAGGTATGAACCACATAACCTTACAGATCTGACAAGCAGTCACTTTAACTCTGATAAACCGATCCACCAGGGACATCGAAGAGTGCAATCTGCTTTTTGACACCCTGACATGTAATCAGTAATCAATGTAATCAATGAGCATGCATTCGACCATTTAATTGCAATGTGTGTTTAACCCATAAACGAGCGGTATAATGCGGAGCAGCAAGGCAGACATGCAGGAGACATGCAGCGAAGGAAAGAAAACGCCCTACACCCAGCTTAGTGTCGAAACCCCCCCAACCTCCTGCCTCTCCAACCCAACATCACCTTTGCTTATGCTGGTTTTTTCTCTTTTAACAGCCCGCTGAGGCCACATCTGGACTACACCTCTGATTTCTGCGCGTTTTTTCCTCCCCCTGCCTTTGTCTATGCGCTGCCTTATACCCGTGCGATCACACGCTTGGAGAAATCACGATGCCCCCTAAATGACTGCAATTATTTAAACACAAGCGACGTGATACATCCGCATGGCGACAATTAATGATCGGTGCAATAAAAAGAAGCAGAAATGAGAGGTGAGGGCGCAGAGATAGACATAGAAAATAACACGTCAACCCATGGGGAATGTAGTAGAGAAGCGCGGGTTTAACGCAACGTTGCGTCACTTTGTGCTGTAAAATGCATTAAAAAGTTGTACCTTTAACTTGAGTTTCGTATTCCGCCACGATCTCCTTGTCCTTTCGGAATTTCGCCGGAGACGTCATGGCTGAGTTTGGAGATCAGATCTCACTTGTTTTCCCCACTCTAAACCGCTCGCTTAACCGGCTGTAGGTAAAAGGGAAGCCTTCCTGGAACAAGGCTCTGAAGTGAGAAGGGGTGAAAATAGGAGATCCCGGATGGGAGACCGCAGCTCCTCTCGGTGTGGTCTGTATTGTCTCTCTGGCTCGGCTCACTCAGGGCGCATTGTGAGTTTGGCGCGGCTGCTCCTGCTGCTGCTCCTGCTTCACCGCCTCCTCGAAACCAGTTATTGTAAAAACAACTTGTAGTGGAAAACGATTCATTCCTTTCAAACAGAAAAAAAAAACCCTAACACATACAGCTCATAAGTAAGCTCTTCTAAAAGTTATTCTGATGCCAAATAACTCTCCGTGAGGCTTTCTCGTTGAAGCTCAGCCGCCTGTCTAAACTCAACTAGTCTGTTCTTCCTCCTCCTGAAGTGAGAATGGGGGGGTCAAAGTGGTGATGCTGGTCAGCGCTACTGCGCAGGACAGGCATGGATGCATACACACGAGTAGAACACACACACACAAGCAAGCAAGCAACATCTTACCAGCATCTAGCACCTAATATATTTTGTGTCTTTTTAAAGTTAACAGCCAGACCTTTTTAGTTCTCACTTCATACATTGCTATGAGAAATTTTCCCCATTGCAGATGGCGGTGGTAGTTTAATGGTCGAGGGCAACTCTTTTTCTTCAGGACCCAGTCCATTTGTTGCAACTCATGAATCCCATTAATATTGCTTTCAAGCAAAAGATTCTTAAGGATCCTGAAGGATCCCGAATCCTGAGAATGTCCATCTATCAGTCTGTGACTCTAGGCTGAAATTCGCTTGGGTTACGTTTGAAAAATGAATTTTATATTTATTTGAGTTCTCTTCTTCTGCAATTCAATTTAGTTTGATGATCTGGAAGACCTAAATGTGACAAAAAATAAAGCAAAAACAGAAGAAATCTGTAATGGTGCAAATACTTTTTCACTGCATTCCAGTTTGTTATAAAACATTGTTTATGATCAAAATAAAATCCAACCCCACCATAAACAGCACATATTAAATTTGGTTTTATATATACTTCAGTATAAGAAAACCATAAAAATCATAAAAATAACTAGACAAAAGAAACAAAAAATAGTCTTTGTTAATATATTATATATATTTGTTAATATATATTTGTTTTATGGAGATAAAAACGAGGGACAACACCTTTGTTTTTGAAAACAAATAACAATGAAAGCTGGTATTTCAATTTAACTATTTGTATTTTATCGCAATCTACTTTAAGGTGATGCAAGCAATATTTCTTTTATGAGTAGTGAATATATTCAGAAACCAATCAGATGGATGAAAAGTCAAATGGGAATATTAACAAATTTATGCTGCCTTAAGTCCTGAAGACGATAAATGTCACCTTGTATTTCTGCTTCATCATCCCAGGCAGTATCCATCATGGCTTCTGGATTTGGAGTCATACTCTGACTCAAAAACGTAAAGCTGAAGCCCATGTAACTCAAATAGAACTCAAATGGTTCAGAACCTATTTTCTAATGCCAGTTGATCAGCTATATTCATAACACCCTTGTGATGTCATCGACCTAAATACGCACAAAGGACACTCAGGGTTCTTTTTCTTCAGTGTAGCTTATAAAAATGTTGTATTTAATGAAGTCTCATGATGGAAATCTTTAGTTTAATACAAATTTCTGCCTTAAATGTCAGTTTGCTTTTGGTAGTGAAAAAATAAAACCACTGGGTGGTATCTTTAAATACAAATAACTTATTTTGGATGTTTCAACCATTGTTTAAGGGCTGTTTAAAGAGAAAAATACTAAAGCTGGTTTGGCAAGTAGTTAAAGGTCTGTTCTAACATTTTTTTAGCACCTGGAAAATCAGCTGCAACTTAAAAGCTAATATTTTGTGGAATACAGACTGGATTACTCTAGAATAAATACCATTTGTTCAAATAGGGATTGTTGAAATATTTCTGTTGTTTCTCTATGCACTGTGCAGAGAAACAGTATTTACTGCAGGATAGTCTGGTCAAGATTCAGAAAGTCAATGAGTTCAATAGATCCACAGATGTTCATATACATTAGCATAGTTGTGGCGGTAAATGTTATCTATCTAGTAATAACCATCCAAAACAGCTTTTTGAAGATGAACGGTTTTTGGAGGAAAACACAATATTTTAAAAGGTTTATATTGTTATCGATACCTAACTAAAATAGTGCAGACATTCCTTTACAGTCAGCTGGCAGATGACTCGGAGGAGTTAGACGATGAAGCGGAATAAAGGGGAAATTTCCTCTTTAATTGTGGAAAAAAAGTATTTCATTGTTTTTTAGTTTTACGTTTAATCAGTCAAACAAAATACACATACTGAATTAAAATAGTGGTTGTAAAAATAAGTTAAGAAAATGAAACCGAATGGCTAAATACATAATCCCATTTGTATCTTGTTCTTCATATAGGAACTAAAATAAGGGATCCAGATGCAAATACATTTTTTTTATTAAAAAACAATCTGCCATACACATTCAGAACATTAAATCTAGAAAAAGGTCACTATGTGAGCCAATATTATCTGCTGAACAACATTTCTTCAAAACACCATATAAGCTTTGCTTAACTTGACACAGTGACACAGTTAATGCCAAAAGGTTTTATGCACATCTCCAAAACAAATTACATGAGTCTTCTAAACTCAGGCCACGAACATGCAGTATCCAGATAAGCTGCAGACATTTCTAGGAAAATATCTGTGTAATACATTCGATACATTTTAATTAGCCTAACTTCATTTTCTTAATATCATTATATTGGGAATATCCCAAAGTCTTCTTCCATTTAGACCATTCATGTGATTATTCAAACAATGTTAGTAGTAAGATCAGAAGTAAGCTTCCATTTTCTAATATTCCTATATTTGAATTAGCTTGTTTCAAGTTTGAGGGGAACCAGTTATTTAGGTCAGAGATGCTTTTTCAGAGTCTGTAAAATATGTTGTTGCTGGCCAAATAAACAGGCAATAATAAAACCTAAACTAACAGAGATAATCTCTTGGCTAATAAAGAGTCTGGTATCAGAATCCGGTTCTTGCATGAGTGGCACAATGGATAAGCTTGTCATTCTGCCACCACCGTTGCAATGAAAAACACACAACCACTACCCTAACAGAGCCCATTCTGAAAAGAAAAGAAACCCAAATTATTTTCATGTTATTTATCAGAAAAATTAAGAACTGAAACTTATTGATCTGATATGTATTGATAAAATTAGACAGAAAATTAGATGGCAACAATATTTTAAGAAAATGCCACTTTTCCAACATATAGTAGATGATTTACCATTGACGCTGTCTTTAACTGCTTGTAATCACTTTAGAATGACTATGTCCAGACTTTAATATTGTATACATTGTGCTTTCTTGGCTTGTCTCCATCTGATGTAATTCTAAGGCCTAGAGAGCACTGAAAATTCTCTGTTAGCTGTTAACACCAATAGAAAAGAGCTAATAAATCACATTCTGTTTTTTCAATGATCTATTTTCGCTGTAACTCAGCCGATGTACCACCTGTCTAAACGTGTAGGATTTTAAACAAAGGACAGCCACATGCAATCTTAACTCTTAAAAGCAAATACCAAAATAATCATTTACCTCCTAAGGTGCACATAAGATTTTAACTTCAGCATCATCAGATGATGTACAACAAAACTCATGATGTGCACATGACTGATAACTTTGTTCTGTTTTGCTTTGCATTGTGTCGCCCCCAGGTCCTGCCAGAGAGCCATATGCAGCAGATTTATATACTTTATCTGTCCCTTGTCGTGTTTTATTTTACTAACATGGATGTGAAGGTTTATGCCCGGATGAAATGATGCGCGAACCCCGCCTACCCGGAGCACCCCTTTCTGTCTCGTCGGCTGACAAATGATGCGAAGTAACTTCGTTCTCCTAACAGTGGCAGGACATTTAAATGAGATTTAACTTAAATATTATTTACATATTATTTAGCGAATATGCTTCAAGTTCTATTTCTGACCAATCAAATTCAAGACTTGAAAGGGAATTGACCAATAATATTGGCTCATGTAGCGTTCATCCAATGAGATTCCAGACTAGGGTCTTTTAAACGTGGTTTCAGGAAGTTTCGTTAAACACCAGGAAGTTGTAAACAAAGCTGACAGCGACCGAGTTAGCTGTTAATTGTACCTACATGAATGTGGAACAAGCTGAATAAAGAGGCGATATTGGTTATTTCTAAGTAATCAAGCTTACCGACTTTCATGTAACGATAACTTTGCGGTTATTCCGTGGATCTGTTCCTCTGGGGTGCCGTTACCTGTCTTCCGTTTCAGCGCTTTTGAGGGGGAAGAAAAAAAAGATACCGTTTTTTGCGGACGTCAGAGCAGTCGTCGTTCCCGCATCGAAAGTAAACATTAGTCGTCTAATATTTACCCGATCTAGACTGGTTTAATACCGCCGGCTTCAACACCGAGAGGGATTCAATTTTTGTTAGCTAAACAACAATGTCCACATCCAACGCCAGCTTCAAGAACAAATGTGTTGCCCAAGTGAACTGCATCTTCTGTGACAGTCTGCTCTGCACCAGAGGGATGAAGGCTGTGCTTCTTGCTGACACCGAAGTTGAGCTCTTTTCCACGGATATACCTCCAAACAGGTAGGTGCTAGCTGGATTAGCAGTGCTGCTAGCCTTTGTTTATGCCCGCTGCTGTTCTTTCTAGAACATTAGCTTCGAAAGTTGTTGTCCTGTGAACCTTTTCCACTCAAAGTATTTTGTGTAGTATGTCTTAATATCAGTTTTTAGTTTGTTTTTAATGTTTATGTTTCTATCTGAATGCTTCCTTCCATCAGAACTGTTGACTTTGTGGCCAGCTGCTACTCTACTGAGAGCTGCAAATGCAAACTGAGAGACATCGCATGTCTTAAATGGTATGTACACTTTATCACAACCTCTTGGGGTTTGCTAAGGGATGTCTAGTCTTTATTTACAGCTCATCAAACACGCCTGTTTGCGTTTTTATTATATAAACGGAGAGCAGATGAGCACCACTTTCATTCCCTACTTGTTCTGGACACCTTTCTGAGTGTTGGTGGCGGAACTTCTAATATTTTCACTTCAAAATGCCTGTAAAAATGATCAGAATAGTTGCTTAGCAGTTTCATGGCTGTTTATTTAAACTGAGCAGAGCAGAGTTTGAACCTCTTTTGTGTTCCCTGGCTTTTGCTGTTGTACACAGGGCAAAAACAAACACCTGCTAGATAATGGACAGGCACTAGTGGAGTTAGCACTTTGCACACATACCCCCAGGGAAAGTGCTGACTTATGGTTTCTTCTTTATTCCCTCTAACTCCTGCTCCCAGTGGCAATGTTGTGGGTTATCATGTGGTTGCCCCCTGCAAACCCTGCCTCCTGTCATGTAACAACGGCCATTTCTGGATGTTCAACAGTGACGCTGTGTCTACTCTCAACAGACTTGATGCTACGGGTCAGTATAAGCCCCCTCTTTTATCATTTTTGACCAGGCACATTTTTTTTGGCACCTGTGGTAAAGATGTGCAAAAAGCCTTTAAAATAAATGGTTTACTAACCACAGTAGAATGATTACTCAATGGGGAAAAAATAGGAAAAATCCAACTTTTAATTTCAGTTCATTCATTCAGTATTTTCTTAGGTTTAGACTTAACTTTTATAACTAGATCAGAGTTTCAAGGAGTTTATATTTAGCAGTCCATTATTTTCTGCTTGATTTATTATTTTAGATTGTAATTTGCAGTTTTGAGAATTTCAGGTCATAAACACACCCAGAATAGTATTTATCTGTTTTTCTTTTATTTATCTTGCTATGATGTTGAAGTTTTGATCTAAAAAACAGTTTTTGATCTACCTGAAGACGAGTTGATATTTCTAAATCAACTGATTTTAATAGAACTCAGTTAGCATGCGTAGAGTATTCACAGCAGTGGTATCACCAATTGTGCCACTGTTTGTATTTTTCCCTCCACTAAATTAATGAATTTTAAGAAATGTTCAGAATGACAGTTAGCTACAGCAATGAAAGACGACTTGATTTTAAGACTCTTGACACATTTTTGCCACGGGTACCATTGTGGCCTGCTCTACACGTCAAGTGTTGACCTGTTAGGTCTTTTATTTTTAACCTAAATATGCCTGCAGGTCTGAATCTGCTCCTGTGGGGAGATCTTCCAGAGCTGGATGACAGTGAAAACGAAGAATCAGAAAGCCCATCAGAGGAGGAATGCATTAGGTAGAGTGGAACATGGACAATGTAAGAGGACCGTGGTGGTTGACATTCATTTGGGGGCAGGTGGAGCTAGGAGAGTGTACCGACCTTGCTGGGAGGAGACCGAAAACAGGAGCATTAAAGGGTAATTGAACACTGAATCACATAAGGCTGATAAGCTCTGCTGTAATCCTCTGTGTTGGCTGGAACTGCAGCCTCTAACCATTCCTCAAACAGTGATGCAGCAGCAGGTGTTTCACCTTTGAGGGATAGTGAAGAACACCTGCTGTGACTTCCAGAGACGGGGTTTGGCTGTAAAGCACACCGGCACCAAAGTTTTTGTGTTGAATTACCCTTTAAGCTGTGGCCATGCCTTTCTTTTTTTACTTTACACAGTTAAAGCACAGATCATTTATTATAAAACACGTAGCTGAGGAGACCTGAGGACATTCTTGACTCTTATGACATCTTATAACTTTGAAAAAAGCAGCGGTATAAGTTAGCTGTGAATGCTATTCAGTGTTTATTTTAAGTCAGACTCTATGAAAGGATGGTCGCAGCTCACCCAGTTATAATCTGTACACTTAAGCCAGAATTGAGAGTTGTGTCTTAAAGGCCTAAACGTGTTCTCGCTGTGTGGCTTGGTGCTGAATGAAACCTCGAGTGCTTTTTGAATCTCACATATTAGAGAAATGGCACAAATATTATTAAAAGATGTACAAGTTCCTTGCTTTTTAAAAGGACATACAGTATTGAAGGTACCGTACAGTTTCAAATTGTATATAAGTGAAAGATGTTGCCATGCATAGAAGTTTTTTTTGTTTTGTTTGTACACTTGTGATTGCATCATATTTAGCATTTAACCCCAAGGTACATCAGACTATAACAGCTTTCCTTACTAACATACTTACTAAGGAATATGATGTGATTCAACAAAAGATTGAATTAACTGCTGAGTTGTGACACAAATTAATATATAAAGAGGAAACAAGTCTAATGTGATGAAGTGTGGGGAGACGGACGCATAAAACCTTAGAGGATCGATTATCAGAACATCTCATATTTTTGAAGAAAACTGTTCCACATGGCACAGTGGATTGTGAAGGTTACAAGTTTTAGTTTTAAAACCTCATTCATATTATGTTTGCTGTCAATGAAGCACAGTCAGATTCTGTTCGTTAGAGTTCAAACTCAAAGGGCTCTGGGTCAACTCGCCCCTTTGCCAGTTCGTACCTCCATGTTGCCATTTTGTCCATTCTTACTTCTGTTTTGTACCCGTGAACAAACAGTTTCATACCTAAATACTGCATCTTTGAGCTCTTGTTCTCGCATCACTGGCTGTGCCCGGGTAAAACTATAATGCTCTCTTAAAGTAACAGTGATTCTCAAAGTGAATGAAATTTTCTTGTGCTGTTTTCAGTTGCTGTAGGGGAATCAAACATTGAATGTTTGTTTTTTTTACCTAAAAGCTTCGCATAAAAAAGATGGCCTCTTGCCAAGTGACTGAGCCCCTGCGTTTATCTATGCTGCAGCTTTTAATTCTGACGGGGGAAAAAAAAACACATTTACTGAAGAGGAAATCTTTTGCTTTTTTTTCTAAATAAAAACTGACAGTCTGTAACTTTCAGACCATATTCTGTCTGTGTGTATGAAATGGTGCATTAGCTTGATATTTATTAAATCCAAAAACCAAAAGTACTGTTTTTTTTTTTTCTCTCAAGTCTTTAACAAATGCTTTGAGTTGTATTGTGCTACTATTTCTGTTCACATATTTAATGTGCTGATCTTTAGTGTTTTGTTTTGTACATTAAGGGTTGGATGTGTAAAGTTTTACCTCAAGACAGTATGGTGTGTGAATTTCCTCTGGCTAGGATATTTGTTAAAAGATAATCAAATATTTAAAAAGGCTGTTTCTGATGGCTGATTAACATGCCCATATGGAAAATATATATATCTATATATAGATATAGATGTATATAGATATATATTGTAATTATATATTGGAATTGCACTAAAACTGCTCTGTTAGTTTAAACAGGTTTTGTTGTTTTGTATGGTTAAGTTAATAAACTTTCTTTTTTTCAATTGATCTTGATGCCATTATTTTGTTCACTGTTTTTAAATAATTGCTTAAAACATCTTTTATCCTGTTGCATCTCAGTAAATTAGAGTATGATTTATTAGTTCAAAAAGTGAGACTGACATGATGTAGGTTCATTACACACACAGTGAGATAATTCGAGTGTCATGATTATGGTTTTCAGCTAAATTCAGTTTCTCAGAAACTTTTAGCATCACAGACCAAATAAAAGGGACTCTTAACATGGAAATGTCGGACTCCTGAGAAGTATGTCTGTTTACTATACAGCACATTGCTGCATCAGTGTGGTGTGGCATGGAGGAGATTAGCATGTGGCTCTGCTGAGGTGTTAGGGAGGCCCAGGCTGCTGTGATCGCAGTTCTGCGTTGTTGTCTCTGGTGTCTCTCATCTTCCTCTTGACAATCCTCCATAGATAGGTGAAGGTAGGAACGTAGACCGACTAGTAAATCAAGAGCTTCGCTTTTCAGCTTAGCTCTCTCTTCACCACAACTTACCGGCACAGTGCCCCCATTATTGCGGCAGCCGCACCGATCCGTCTGTCGATCTCCCGCTCCATTCTTCCCTCACTTGTGAACAAGACCCTAAGATACTTGAACTCCTCCACTTGAGGCAGGAACTCGCCTCCAACCTGAAGAGGAAAACCACCCTTTTCCGGTCGAGAACCATGGCCTCGGACTTGGAGGAGCTGATCTTCATCCCAGCCGCTTCACACTCTGCTGCGAATCGCCCAGGCGCATGCTGTAGGTCTTGGCTAGAGGGGGCCAGCAGGACTACGTCATCCGCAAAAAGAAGAGACGAAATCCACTGGTCCCCGAACCAGAACCCCTCCGGCCCTTGGCTGCACCTAGAAATCCTGTCCATAAAAGTTATGAACAGGACCGGTGACAAAGGGCAGCCCTGCCGGAGTCCAACATGCACCAGGAACAGGTCCGACTTAGTGCCGGCATTGCGGACCAAACTCCTGCTCTACTTGTACAGAGACCGGATGGCCCCTAATAAAGGGCCCCCCGATTCCATACTCCTGGAGCACCCCCCACAGGGCACCAAGATGGACACAGTCGAACGCCTTCTCCAGGTCCACAAAACACATGTGGACCGTTTGGGCAAACTCCCATGAACCCTCGAGTACCCTGTAGAGGGTATAGAGCTAGTCCAGTGTTCCATGGCCGGGACAAAAACCACACTGCCCCTCCTGAAGCCGAGGTTCGACTATCGGCTGGACTCTCCTCTCCAATACCCTGGCGTAGGCCTTACCAGGGAGGCTGAGGAGTGTGATCCCCCTGTAGTTGGAACACACCCTCCGGTCACCCTTCTTATGAAAGGGGACCATCACCCCAGTCCGCCAGTCCAGAGCCACTGTCCCCGACCACCACGCAATGTTGAAGAGGCGTGTCAATCATGATAACCCTACAACATCAAGAGACTTGAGTTACTCAGGGCGGATCTCATCCACCCCCAAAGCCCTGCCACCGCGGAGCTTTTTAACCACCTCGGTGACTTCAGCCTGGGTGATGAAAGAGTCTAACCCCGAGTCCCCAGCCTCCGTTTCCACTAGGGAATGCGTGATGGCAGGATTGAGGAGAGTTCCCCCGAAGTACTCCTTCCAACGCCCGATAATGTCCCCAGTCGAGGTCAGCAGCCTCCCACCTCCACTGTAAACTGTGTTGGCGAAGCACTGCTTCCCCCTCCAGAGACGCCGGACGGTTTGCCAGAATCGCTTCGAGGCCAACTGGTAGTCCTTCTCCATGGCCTCACCGAACTCCTCCCAGGCGCGGGGTTTTGTCTCTGCCACAGCCCAGGCCGCGGCACGCTTGGCCTCACGGTACCCGTCAGCCACCTCAGGAGCACCACAAGCCAACCACAGCCGATAGGATTCCTTCTTCAGCTTGACAGCGTTCCTTAATGCCGGTGTCCACCACCGGGTTTGGGGATTGCCGCTGCGAAAGGCACCGCAGACCTTACGGCCGCAGCTACGGTTAGTGGCATCAACAATAGATGCAGAGAACATGGTCAACTCGGACTCTATGTCTCCAACATCCCCAGGAATCTGTTCAAAGCTCTCCCGGAGGTGGGAGTTGAATACATCCCTGGCCGAGGGCTTTCTCCTCTTCCAGCGGATCCAACTCACCACCAGGTGGTGATCAGTGGACAGCTCAGCCCCTCTCTTCACCCCAGTGTCCAAAACATGCGGCCGAAGGTCTAATGATACGAGAATAAAGTCGATCATCGACCTCCTGCCTCGGTGTCCTGGTGCCAAGTGCACTGATGGACACCCTTATGCTTGAACATGGTGTTCATTATGGACAATCCGTGACTAGCACAGAAGTCCAATAACGAAATACCACTCGGATTCAGATCAGGGAGGCCATTTCACCCGATCACGCCTCTCCAGGTGTCACTGTCGTTTCCCATGTGGGCATTGAAGTCCCCCAGCAGAATAATGGAGTCCCCGGGAGGGGCGCTATCCATCACCCCCGACAGGGACGCCAAGAAGGCCGGGTACTCCGCACTACTGCCCGGCCCGTAGGCCAAAACGACAGTCAGGGACCTGTCCCCAACCGTAAGGCGCAGGGATGCGACCCTCTCATCCACTGGGGTAAAGATGGGTGGAGGTGAGCCCAACTATTTCTAGACAATATCTCTCGACCTCCCGCACAAGCTCAGGCTCCTTCCCCCCCAGTGAGGTGACATTCCATGTCCCTAGAGCCAGCCTAAGCATCCGGGGATCAGGCCCCACCTTCGTCTGCCGCCCAATACTCTTTGCACCAGTCCCTCACGGTTCCCCCTGCAGGCGGTGGGCCCACTGGGGGATGGCCTCACGTCTCTCCCTCGGGCTTGGCCCGGCAGGGTTTCGCGAGGAGCAACCCATTCACCAGGCGCTCTCTGATGGGTCTCGACCCCAGGCCTGGCTCCAGGGTGGGACCCCAGCTCCACCATATCGGGCGACGTCACGTGCCTCGATCGTATAGTCCTCATGAGGGTGTCTTGAACCACTCTTTGTTTGATCCGTCACCTAGAGCCTGTTTGCCATGGGAGACCCTACCAGGGGCATTTAAGCCCCAGACAACATAGCCTCTAGGATCATTCGGGCACTCAAACCCCACCACCACGTTAAGGTGGTGGTTTAAGGAGGGGATTATTAACATTAATGATCCTAATGCTTAGTAGTCTGTAGTGTTTTCAAAAGCCTTCATAGTAGCTAGAGGGCTTGGCGTTCATTTGGACCGATCCAACTGGTGTTATGGGATGTGCTTTTGCATGCTGCTGCTGTTGGGGCATGTAAAATGCAGATAAGCATGGCAATGAGAGAAAAGAACTGTTTCTTGCAGCCCTCCCTGCATGTTTCTGTTGCATCCTGTCTAAATACAAGTCAAGCATACATGGTTCCAACTGGTTGCTCGGTTTAATTTATCAAATGTTTAGCATGTTGTTTTATGTGTTAGTCAAAGCTTCCTCTCAGATACCAGAAGAGGGATTTTCATGTTAGGATATGAACTCAATATTGTTTCAGATAAGGAACTAAAATATTGGAGCACTTGCATCTGTTTCATGACGAAAAAAACGTTGACATGTGAAAACTTGTTGGCAACATCTTTCAGGTGTTTGTAAGGTACTGACACACAACAAGATCCTGGGTACCTTCCCCCTTAAAAGTGCTAACCAATGAAATGCAGTGCTTTGGAATGATATTTGCACCCTTTGAACCTTTTTCACGTTCCAACCACAAACTTCACTGTATTTTAGTGGGATTTCATGTGAAAGATCAACAAAACGTGGGGCTTAATTATAAAGTAGAAGGAAAATTATATGTGTGTTTTTGAATTTCTCATATATAAAAAGCTGAAAAGTGTGGCGTGCATTCACTCTGCACCCTTAAATACAATTCTGTGAACTCAATTACCTCAGAAGTCTCCAAATTTGTTAAATTAAAGTATTAATCAGAGAAGCAGCCAAGAAGCCCATGGTAGCTCTGGAGGAGATGCAGAGAGCCACAGCTCAGGTGGAATAATATGTTGACAGGACAACTATTAAGTATGCACACCACAAATCTGGCTTTTATGGAAGAGTGGCAAGCAGAAAGATATCATTGAGTAAGAAATGGGAGAAGTCCCATTACAAACAGGTTTTAACCATCATAAATTACTAACAAGAAGCATACTACTAATCCACTTGAACACACACAGGGAAGCTGCTCAGAGATGATGTGAAGATGGATGAGCTAAACACAGGACAATCGTGTAAGAAATCTGTTAGAAGCTGGAGAAGACTTCAGACTAGGGCAGACATTCAGCTTAAGGTATTTGGCAAAGAAGTACAAAAATGTGAGTTTCTGGATGTGCAAAGCTAGTTAAGATAAACCCTAAAGGTGGTTTTACAAAGTATTTATCTGTGGGAGCTTAATATTAAGTAATACCACACTTTTCAGATTTGTATCTGTTAATATGAAAATACTTGGATCCTCACTTTACTGTTGTGTGTTTGTGTTGGTCCGTCACACAAAATCCCCATAAAATACATTCAAGTTTCTTGTGGTAACGTCTCTAAATTTGAAAAAGTTGAAAGGTTGTGAATGCCTTTGCAAGATGCTGTACACAAGTTGAAGCTTACAAGGACACACTGTAACACAATCCTGTGAGTTCATTGTGGGCACAACCAGTAATGCTTCATGGATTTATTCTATGAGTAAAAAACTGATCTCTATAAAGGATCATACCCTACAAAGATTTGGTAATAACGTCAAAATTAACAGCCATTTTTATGAATTATCAATGCAGGTGTTTTAATGTCAGTGCTTGAGGCTGTTGTATTTTTCCATCTTAAATACAATGGCTTTGAAAGCATGCCTCTCCAACATTTTTCGACATGAACGTTCTTGTGAGCCACAGTGTTGAGCAATAGTGAACACTAAATTATAATTGATGTTCATTATACCAGCCTCTCCTGCAAAGACATGAATGTTTTGATTAGGTGCGTCCCTCCTATCTCAGTGTAAAGGAAAAATAAACAGATTAGAGATGCATTAATTTAAAAGGTTGTCAAGGTTATAAAAAGTGGAACCATTTTAAGACCTTTAAGACGTTTTAAAGACAGGATTTTAGTGTCTGAAGCTTTATCGTGCACAGCTTTATACTAGAATACTTAGAACCACTGTTTAATTAAAATGATCGGTTGGTCGAAAGATATAATAAATGTAAAACCGTGACAGCGTAGCCCGTGCCACGTGGGGGAAAAATCTCCAAAGATGACTGTGGCGCCCTCTGTTGGATCTTACACGCAATCACAAAGACAGAAAAAAAAAACGTGGCACATCAGACATGAAATTAGAAACATAAATTTATATTCATGAAACTCAAAAGTAAAAGTAATCTTTTTAACTTGACCCACATATTTCTTCTGATTATAAAGGATACAGATGCATAGCAAGATATATGATATTTCTATGTTTTACGTACATTTTCTGTAAAAGAGCATGTCTGAGATTATTCATACATATTACAAACTATGAGTGTCTGTGGTGAATTCAAGGTTTTACACCAGTCCAAATAGTCCATGCTGTTTTAAACCATCCTAATTTCCCTGATTGATTGGGAATAGCTGTTTTCATCAATTTAACAGGTGAGGAAAAAGAAACTCTCTGCTGTTGCTTCTCATTGAAGACCTGCGGCTGTACAATGTGGAATCTCTCAACTTGTGCAAGGGCTACAAGGCCTTATCTGAATGTCCTTATGTTCTAGTGTTCCCCTTGTTCCACAGTACAAAGTGATGTTAAAAAATGCAAGACGTTCGACACTGTGGAAAATCTCAGAGGACGTTGTTTGAAGTCAAATGTGACAGCTGCACTGTCAAGGCTGATGGTCCAAGAGGTGAAAAAGATGACCAAACCATGCACCATCTCTGTGCAGGCAGTCCAGACAGTGCATACTGCTGGATTCCATTGCAGACCAAGGAGGGAGCCACATAAAAGCCCACTTAGCTTTCGCAAAATCTCTTCAGGGCAAAGAAGAGGACCTCTGGTCTTCTGCTTTGTGGTCAGATGAAACAAAACTTGAAATGTTTAACCATAATGCTGCAGTCTTTAACTGGAATAAAAAGGAAAGCATTCAGTGCCAAGAACACCATATCCAAAGTCATGCATGATGCTGGGAACTTCATGCTTCGGGCAGTGTTTTTCAGTCAATGGGAAAGGAAAACAAATAAAAGTAAATGGCTTCACGAGAAAAAGAACATGATATAGAGATTCTCAACTAAAACAACAGGTTTTCAGCAGAGAAACTTGATCTTGGGCAACACTGGAGGTTTTCAGCAGGACAGTGACCCAAAATACACAGCTAATGTGGTAAAGAAATGGTTCGCTGACAACAATATTAATATTTTGGGGCAGCCAAGCTAGAGTCCTGTCTTAAATCTCATAGACAATCTGTTGAGAGAAGTAAAGATGAGGTCAATGGTAAATAAGTCTTCCAACTCTAAACACTTAGAGCTCATTGTAAAAATAAATGTGTCTAGTGTACTAGTGAAGACATTTAAAAACCTCGTAAGCAATTATAAGCAGAGTTTAGTTCCACTGATTACTGAGATAGGAAGGAATATTTTGAGACATGGCATTTTTTTGCAAAAATGTAAAAACAGCCAAGTTAGTTTTTTCCACAATGATATCTCTTGTATATTGTCTTGTTTTGAGATGACTGTTTTCAATCAGATTACAACTTTTTGTTTATATAAGAATAAATTGGTTGCTTTTTATGAGCCGTGATTGAAATGGGAAATTTATTTTACGTTATTTATATAACTCTGTCATCTGTTACCATCTGAAAAAAGATCAAACGCAATTAATGACTCAATGGCTTGACTTTATTGAATTATTTGTTTGTAGAATATTTCAAACATAATGAGTCTCTTCTCAGCAGCGATGGGTATGGATCACAATTTCTTTAACAACCATAGCACCATTTAGCCAAGTGTAATGACAGGGAGAGGTGGGGAATGTTTGTAGTTCTCCTAACTACAACATTTAAATGAGAACCTTTTTTAAAAGACCTTGTATCAGAGAAAATCTAGGCTAAAAGGATGACAAAATGTGCAACAACCAGTTGTGCTGCCAGGCCACTGTTGTACCATCCCTGAATCAAAGTAGCAGGACGTAAAA
The DNA here is from genome assembly GCA_036173005.1 of Crenichthys baileyi. Lineage (NCBI taxonomy): Eukaryota > Metazoa > Chordata > Actinopteri > Cyprinodontiformes > Goodeidae > Crenichthys > Crenichthys baileyi. Next base: position 165,983 of record JAHHUM010002020.1, on the reverse strand, counting down.
TCATTGAGGGCCTCAGTTTGGAAGCTCTGTACTAACTGCTTTCTTATTGGCAACAGTCTTCTGCAACTCATGCAATAAAAGCTTATATATATATATATATATATATACATACATACTTGTCCCTGTTTGGGCTTTTGTTTAGAAGAACTGAATGATTACTACACAAGCTGTAAACTGCAATCTTTACCAAGCGTGGCAATAATCAAAAGAATGCTGTATACCACAGAAAGTTTACATACAGTATGTTTTTGCTGATGAAATGTTCACAATATGTAGTTTAATGTTTTATTCTGAAAGTCTAGCTAAGGAATGATCTCCTGTTTACTGTTGCTCTGGTGTTTTTACAACAATCGTCTTCAGACAAATCAAGCATTTTTACCCTGTGAAACGTGTGACTGAGCAGGTCGTAAATTTTCCTTCTCTCTTCTTTAGACACTAGATGGTGCAGATGCACTATTAATAGAGACTACCTGTAGACTGGCTGAAAGTTACAATACATACAGCCTACTCATTGTTAAAGAAATCTAATGGAGTAAAGAAACCCAAATGACCTTCAATTTTAAAAAGCCTAATTTTGCCTACCGCATTCTCAGCATGTTAGTTCTAGAGATCTTCCTCTGACAAAAATAATAAATCAGAGGCATTATAAGTTGAGCCCCAAAATATTCATACACCTGGAAGAGTTGAATTTAAAATTATTTTCATTTAACCAGGAACAAATATTTATGTGTTATTTACATTTTAATAAAAGAAATTGGATGTCAATTTAAAACCTTTCTTAACAATCTATGGAAAAATCTTTCTTGGCATTACAGCAGTTAAACCCCATTTTTGAAATATTCTGCCAATTTATCCCTAATGGTGAGCTCCAAGACATTGAGGTCCAAAGGGCTCCTTGCCATCGCCCTGATGTTTTGCTTCCTTCACAGATTCTCTATCAGATTTGGGTCAGGACTCTGGTTGGACCAAAACTGTTACTGTTACTTCTATTCAGAAGAAACATGCCGGTCAAAGTAAAACGTTACTTAATCTGGTAGTTCGAGCAGTAAAGTCAGGCTACTAAGTAAGCCATTTCTCATATTAAACAAAATAAATATTTATGCTTTTAAAATCTCTGACTAAATATAAGTTTTTGTGTTTTGCTGTGACAGGTCATAAATGAAGAAAGTTGCCATCAAATTAGTGATGACCTTGAGCTTTAAAGTGCTTACAAAAAATATAAAGAGCTTCATAAACGCTCTGCAGTCTATCACGGTGGTCTCTTGACAACAGACCTAAAAGCTGGAGTAATGTCCAGTCTTCCTTTATTATGTTTATTTATGACACCTCAAAAATTCTCCTCATTTCTTTTATTTTTAGTGGGTGAGGAGGGCAAATGGTGATAAATGGCAAAATTTATTCACTTTAGGAATAAATCCTTTAATCAGGAGAGAGCATTTTCATGAGATTGGTAGGCCACGCTGCTTGGATTCTTAGATAATTTAGCCAAATCAATTTTATATGTAATATGATCACTTACCCACAAAAACATCTATTCCTTGAGGAACCACTGAGGCCATAAGCGCTTTAATTAAGGGATAATAAATAAAACTACGTTAGTCTAGGGAAAAGTGACTGCAGGTGGCATGTGCAACATTGCAGGTTTTTAACAAACTGGCTGCCTACTGGACCATTATTATACTGAGGCTAGCTGCACTGGGCTTTTGTTGAAGGGTTGAGATAACACAAAGGAAAAACTTCAAACGGGCTTCTTATTGTGCTCAGTTCTTCTGGGCAAGCTGATTACTGTTAAGGATAAAAGTTGTTCCTATACAGTAAACTAATGCGGGGAATCAGAGAGCACTAATTAAGTCATGGGGGGATATAAGGGAGTCGACTTGGATGTGTTCCCCCTCTTGCCGCCCTAAACACCCGGACCACAGGGGTTTACTAGGAACTTTTTACAGCCCAACAGCAAGTCAGCTTCAAAGGTATATATTGTCAGCTGAATGTCCGGTAGAGGCACGAACTGCTGGATCTATGTAGCCGCCTGGGAAAAGAAGCAGAGGCTGTGCAGCTTCTCTGCCTTGCTTGTCTATTCTCCTCCTGTCTTCTCTCCATCTCACTGCCCCTGCCTGCATGCCACAGCCAGCAAAGCTGCACCGAATACCAACTTTTTACATCGCTTAACTCTTTCTCTTTGCTGAAATGTAAATGCATGGGAATATATTGGGTCTAATGACTGTAACCACCGAGTGTAGCCTTTCCACTCATGCTTATAAGAAATTAGGCACTTTAGACTTCTGTTATCTGCAAAAACAGTGATTGACCCAGACTTTTATATCAAAAAAGATATATCCAGTTTTAAAATAAATTTCAATACACTGAAATTTACAATGCCTCTTTTAGTTCTTACATCTTGTCATTTATAGGTATCTGTAAGTTTCTTTTATGATTCATATAGAGGGGATTTGTCTGTAATTTTATCGTTGGAGCTGAGATGTTTTAAGTTATTTGAAACTCTGTAAAGCTCTAAAATGATCAAAATGCTGAAGCATATCTGCGCACATACAGTTGTTTCAGTTAATTGCAGTTCCAGAGCGTAATCGGCAATGACAAACTTTAATGTATTGTATTGGGATTTTATGTCAAAGAGAAAGTAGAAGATAATTGTAAAGCTAAAGAAAAGGTTATAAGGTTTTCATCATTTTTACAAATACAATTCCTAGCATTCCATGCATTTGTATTTACCTGCCTGTGTTAATACTTTGTAGAACCGCCTTTTGGTGCAGTTAGCTTTGCAAGTCTTTAGGGGTATATCTATCAACTTTACAAGTCTAGAGACTGAAATGTTTGCCTGTTCTCCTTTGCAAAGCAGCTTAGTCTTAGATGGTCTGTGAAAATAAATTTTTTAAGTCTTGGCACATGTTCTCAATTGGATTTATGTCTGGGTTTTACTGGGCTATTCAAACACATGAATATACTAAGATGTAAACCATTCCATTGTGGCTCTGGCTGTGTATTTCGAGTCTTTGCCCTGCTGGAAGATGAACATCTGCCACAATCTGTAGTCTTTCACAGCCTTCAGCAGTTTTTTTTACCCTGTAACTAGCTCCTCCCATCTTCCCATTAACTCTTGCCTGTCACCTTTGATCCCAACAGAATGATACTGCCACCACTGTGTGTCACCATGGGGATAGTGTGTTTAGGGTGATGTGCAGTGTTAGTCTTCTACCCACACATAGTTCAGAAAGTTCAATTTATGTGTCATCTGACAAGGACACCTTCTTACCATTGTTCGCTGTGTCTGCTACATGGCTTGTGGCAAGCTGCAAACTGGATTTTTAACAGTGACTTTCTTTTAGCTACTCTTTCATTAAGGCCAGATATTTGACATAAAACTTTAGGAGTACTCACAGACCCACTCTTAATGACGAGAAGTTGTTCTGTCAACAGATTCTCTCACATGAGCCGTGGATCTCTGCAGCACCATGGGCCTCTTGGATGCTTCTCTGGTTAAAGCTGCCCTTTGGCCTGATAGGTTTGTAGTTGTACCATACTCGTTCCATTTTTATCTTGCTTGAATAGTTGTCATCCATCCATCCATTACCTGTCTGCTGTGACATTGGTTTTAATGATGTTGCTGTTTGTTCACTGATGTTCTCTAACAAACCTCTGAGGCCTTCACAGAACAGCCAGATTTATAAATGGATTACATCACACACAGGTGGACTCTAATCACTAAGTAGGTGACTTCTGAAGGTAGGTGGGTGCGTCACATTTTATTTTATGCTTTTACAGTAAAGGAGGCAGATTAATTGTAAAAATGTTGAACATCATGCATTATTTTCTTTCCACCTCACATGTATATGTTGCTGTGTGTTGCTCTGTCACATAATCCAATACAATACATTAATGGTTAAATGTGCCAAAATCTGAATGAGTTCAAGGAAAATAAATACTTTTGCAAGACACACGTTTCTGGGGTAGTATTAAAAACCACCAATGGGGATGCTGCTCATGCTTGTTTAATTAGCATAGGGTTGTCTTTTTATTTAGTTGTGCCTATTTGTAGTGGTTAACACACACAACCAAGCACAGACACATGTAACTTTTAACTTCTTTTATTACATTTGTGAAAACCAGTCCCCCTTCTTGTATCCTTTTTGCAAATCACAATTTAGTCCTCCAAGAGTTAAAGTGTTCTTTCAGCCCACTTTGTGAATGTATGTATGTGTGTCAGTGTCAGAGGGGGGTGGGTGGTTAGAGAGTGTCTGGTAGAAAACCTTTAATCCGAGTGCTGTCAGGCCCAAACCCGGCTTGACGTCCCATTGATGTGGAACAGAACAAAACATAGGGCCCCTTCCTAAGCTCCCACTGGCTCAAACACATACACACACTCATGTGAGCGGGCACAGGCACACATACTGACCCTCTCTAAAGCCCCAGCTTGGGCTTGGGCCCCCACTTTTTAACTGGGCAGGGCATTCCTCAGCCTAAGCACATGCATGTGGATACGCAAACCCACTCATTCTCTCTAACAAACATGCACATGCATAAGAAGATGCATAAACTAAAATTGGAGGGGAAAAAACTCTGAGTTTACAGGTGGATATACAATGAAGGTCCCACCTTTCAGGATTGGTTTGAATTAATCTCTATATGTAAACCACATGGCTGAATGTACCTTGAGCATCTTAATCACACCACAATTATATTTGTAAACCAGACACCCATTTTTTTTTTTGTTAAACAAGTTTATCAAACAAGTAGTCAATACTGTCTTTCTCTCTGAAAAGTGACCGTCCAGAATGCCTCTTTCACTATAATTACTTTGTAGAAAAAGAAACACACACAATGTCAAAGTCAGAGAAAGATGCATAAAATAAAGCTGACCAGTTTCAGCCAGTATGCATTAGAGTTAATGGTCTGGAGCAGCAGAGGACATCGATATGTGTTTAGAGCTGTTCTATAACCAGCCAGTAGGTGGGGGTAGTAGTATCTATGAATCAAAGGCCTAAACCTGACCTGAAGGTTCAGGCATTGGGTTCAGAAGGTCACTTTCAGCAATTTAGTTAGGATGGTCCATAATGCTTGGATTTCATTAAACTACTGCTATGGTAAGTAAAACATCCCCATCTGTTCTATGTGGTCAGCTTGTTTCAGTCCGGTGCTTTCTCTAGGATAAAACCTGCTCCTCGTTTCCTCTTTTAAACGACAACGATCTTTAATCCCGCCATGCTAGCATTCCGTCAGCCGCTTCTCGGAATGCCAAAGCTCTGGGTGAGATGTTTGTCTGGGCCAGTCTGCAGTGCAGGGAGGCTTGAACAGGCCCAACAAAAATGTTTTTATTGACGGGTGAAAGCAGTCAGACCGACAGCGGTGATTGGCTGTAATTGGTCAGCAAGTCAGCGGCATGTTTGAAATACCCTATGTAAAGTAGCAGCCTTTAAGAGCAGACACACACACACGCCCACCCCTGTTTTCCCCCTCTAGTTGCCTTAAGAGAAGCCAGATGGGCCACGGGGAAGCAATCACCTCTCTATTTGTCTTGGTGCTGATCAGGTTAGTGAAGTGTTCTCAGGCCTGGCCAGAAGTCGACACACTACCGCCTGTTGTCCTCGCTGCTCTCTGCTCTGCACGACTCAAGCCAGCCGGCCCGGTCAGACCTCTGTGGGACTGTCTAAACAACTGCGCTCAACGCTGAGCAGAGGGAAATGGTCTGTCACCAATAAATGAGCTACAAAACCTGGAGAAAAGGATTGTACCAGTACTGGACACTTGATATAAGAGAGACAGAGACTGTGAGAGGAAAAAAAAGTTAGGATCTTATATTAGTGATTAGTGGCGTTGGTGCAGCCGGCATTACACAAAATATGCTGTCTCTGTGTATTTTCAACAGAAGACCCTTACTTTAAGTAAGAGTTTTTTTAAAGGCTGCCAACATTTCCAGATCGAGCATGATCCATGACAGATAAAACAGATCAACTTTGCTATAATGTTCAGCCCTTTATGTTAACTGCCAAACGTTTCACTCCTGCACAGCCTAAATGAACTGACATGTTTCCATGATATAGAAAATAATGTTCTTTTACATTTGCTTCTTTCATGCATCTTTTGACTTAACTGCTTTTAAACTCCAGTTAAAGATTGTGTTATGAGGGTCCACAGGTGAGAAAACGAAGGGGATTTTTTGGAACATCTTGTCACCTCTTTAAAGTGGCTGCATCAGGAAGGTACCTTACTTTTGGTGTAATGTTACTGTCTCATTTAATCAATTTTCATTTTTTAGGATCAGCTGGGAATTAAATTTCAATGCTTTGAGCTAAATTAATCAGAACATAGGCAACGTCGTCAATTTCAAGGTTCCGGCATGCCGAGGTCAGTGAAGCATTTGCATGGGGTAGCATAGGATTGAATAATTTCTGTGATATTTGAGTCACAGTTGCATAGGTTCTATAACATTGGTGCACATGCAAAGTATGCATGACAGCTGTGGCACTAATGTGGAGGAACCTAACAACATATCCAAAAGGTCATTGGAAGTATGGCTTCCGTGATGATTAATATTATGTATCCTGTTAACAACAACATGGTAAATTTGATCATTTTCCTTTGGCATCTTCTCTACCTTTGCTATTCAGACAAACAACAAAGAGTTCCTGCTGTTTAGTTTTAACATTCTAGAAAAAAGGGCTGTTGTTGGTAGTCATCTCAAAGTGTTAATGTGGTGGCTTCACAAGTCAGTAAAATCATTTTAGAATTAACGACTAACAAGCCACCGATAAGGACCAATCAAGTTGAAAATGAGCTGATTCTGGTCAGCAGCCAGTTTTTTGGTGCATGTCTATATATAAGGTGGGTTGAGTTTGAACAGTGGATATTCACACACTGCAACAAATTAAGAGGTTGATAAGTTAATGTATAAATCTTAGGGTCAACAAGGAAGTTGGTAGCTAACATCTTTCATCTGTTGATATGGACACCACCAGTTAGCACTGGGTCAGAGAATGGGAGGTGTTTAGGCAGCGGCAGCTTGTGGGAAGGAGGACATTCCACCCACTGAATGCACAGATGGTTTGAATTAGAGCAATACAATGAGCACCAGACACTGAGCAGCGACAGTGTACGAAGGGCTCATTGATGCACATATACACATATGTAGAGCTGACTGGCCGGGTTAATGGAGTGACGGAATCCAGAAGGAATTTCATCAAGGACTCAGAGTGAACTGTTAGGTAGACGGGCCTGAAGAAAGTCCAGAGGGCAGGATGTTTTTTCACATTGTGGTACAGCTAAGGCCTCTGAACAAGGATATTAAGTTTGTGGAAAGATGGAGATGGGCAGAGAAATTCAAGGATAGAGGTACAAAATTTAAAACATAAAAAATATGACAGGATAAGTTGTCCTGGATCCTGGCTGAGCCATACAGCAGACCTGCTGGCAGTGAAACCTTATCCCACCCAGATCTGGCCACCTCTTCATTGGCTGGCCCTCCCATGAACCCCGACCCTTGACTTTGTCTGGGGCTTGTGACCTTGAGTGAGATCCTGGCTGTACGTTGCACATCCTTTCAGATCCCCTCTACTATCATCCCCCCTGCTCTAGCGTCTCCTCTGCTTCTCCTTTCTGCCCATTTGTCTCGAGTGAGAGATGCTTGGCAGGGTGGAGATGTAGAGCAGAAATGTCAGCAAGACATTAAACAGAGTGCGTCTGTGTGTGCTCTTAAAGTCCAACCTGTCTGATTTCCCTCTCCTCCAACCCCTGCCCTTTTCCTACCCCGTACATCTCCTCCATATCTGTGTCTCTGCAGAGCAATAAATTCATCCTCTTCTCTAAATCTCCAAATCTCTTTGTCTTTGTAGCTCCGTCAACACCCTTATCACTTCTTCTGCTGATCCATTCGGCCTCCCTTTGCCCTCTTGGGGTTTATTATGGTTGATGTCAGGAAAAAATGCTGCTTTGCCTTTCGAAGAGAATTGCAAACCATTTTATGAGATGTTCCACATTATTAATTTATTTTTGAATAAAAGAAGGATGAAATAATTTGTTTATGTTTAACCTTAGCATGGTTGTGTTAGGTGGCAGAGGCGACTGTGGCTCAGTGGGAAGAGAAGTCATCTTGCAATCTGACATGTTTGGGTTCGATTCCAGCTTACGTCTGCCACATGCCGATGTGCCCCTGGGCAAGGGATTTACCCTCAAGTTGCCTACTGATCTGTGTATTGCTGTATGAATGTGGGCACGATTGGGTAAATGTGGCTCTAGTGTAAAGCACTTTGAGTGGTTGGTATGGCTGGAAAAGCACTATATAAATTTTGTCCATTCACCATTTAGGTGCTTCCTGTGAGTTTGGTGACCATGTTAGAGAGCAGAGCATTTATGAACTTTATATTTCCTTAAAAATGGTGCGGCACCACTGCGGTGGCGCAGTTGGTAGCACTGTTGCCTTGCCTTGCCTGAGTTCAACTCCCGGCCTGGGGTCTTTGTGCATGGAGCTTGCATGTTCTCCCTGTGCATGCGTGGGTTCTCACCAGGTACTCCAGCTTTCTCTCACTGTCCTAAAAACATGACTGTTAGGTTAATTTGTCTCTCTAAATTGCCCTTAGATATGGATAAGTGTGTGTGCATGGTTGGTTGTTCTGTATGTCTCTGTGTTGCCCTGCCATGGATTGGTGACCTGTCCAGGGTGTACCTTGCCTGTAGACTGCTGGAAATAGGCACCAGCTCCCTCGTGACCCACTATTGAATAAGCCGTATAGAAGATGAATGAATGAATATTTCCCAAAAATAGTCCATCCTCATAAGTTCTCAAAGTGACTGATAATTTCATTTGACCCTCTTCATTTGTAATAACTGTTCAAATGACTTTTAAGACACACCAACTGGATATTTATACTGTATCTATTTAATAGGTCAAAAGATGTTCATGGGAGTAAAGTACATCTTATAATCTGTAGTTCTGGAATCTCTCTGCTTCCATAGTTACAGTATCATGAAAAATCATTTACTAACTTACAAATTTCTTCTGTTTTTACTTTTTGTGTCAGACTTTAATGTTTCAGGAAACAAATGTCAGTATCACACGAAGATAACCTGAGTCATTTAGGATGCTGTTTAATAAAAGGGGGACAAAAACTATCCAAACCAACCTGGGCCTGTCAAAAGTAATGAACTCCCTTGTTAGATCATGAATTAACGTTCATTAACCAAATATTTTAAGATCAGTTTTACTAGTCACAGCCCAACTGATTACTGCCTGAGCCGTAGAATAAAATTGCTTAAATTGAACCTGTCTGATAACACGAAGTAGGCAAAATAATCTCAAATTAACACGATCGAGACACTCAAGAACAAATGAGAAAACAATTTAACTGATATCTATCAGTCTGGAGAGGGTTACAAAGAAACTTTTAAGGCTTTGGGACTGCAGTGAACCACAATGAGAGCCATTATCCACAAGTCCACATCTCTAACATTTAAATGTGATTGAAAAAATAGACAAAAACAGAATACATCTATAGGGGTCCAAATACTTTTTCACAACACCATACAGTATGTAATGCGACTGCGACTGTTAGTGGTATTATTTAAAAAAACAAAAAACAAAAGCTTTTTATAAGACTGCCTTTGTGAAAAGCCAATTGGCAAATTGCAGGATGACTAAAAAGAACAAAACAAACATAAGTCATATTTTCTTTGAATTACTTCAAGTTATTTCTGCCACACCTCAGCTATGTACCGTAGAACATCTGGTTGAATAACAAGCATTAGTGGCCTTTATTGTACAGTAATCAGACAGGAAAGAGGGTGTAGAGAGATGGGAAAGACATACAGCAAATAGCCCGAGACTGGGAATTGATTGCAGAATAACTGCATCCAGGACTATAGCCTCTTCACATGGTGTGCGCACTATACAAACAGAGCCACCAGCGCCCCTCGAAAAGAAGCCTACATTTTGAAACATCAACTTTTGTCACTTAGATGAAGCATGTGGAAAAAGATGTCTCTACTTCAACACACCTAAATAAAATAATTAGATCATTGGCAGCACTTTAGAGAACTTCACTACATACTGAGGAGGTAATTCAACCATTTGATTCAGGTGTTTTGGACCAAGGACACATCCAAAAGTTGGACACTGACCCGAGCCTCCACTATAGAGTCAATTAGAGCCCCCAAGTGATCTTATTAGTATTAGGTGAATTCATAAGAAGACTGTCAGCTACTCCAAGCATTTAGATGATAATGATAACTAAATCTTCGTCAGTGCAGACAGATTGCCTGCATAGTGTAGCATCTGATTAGGTAACATTATTGGGATAGTTCCACGAGTTTTGGATGGCACTTACATAAATGTCATACTAATGGCGCCCATGTGTGACATTAGTGGCATCTCTGAATTTGACACTTCCAAAAACTGTGGCAGCCCAACTGGTTTGGAGATCCAGCATTGTATGCAACAGTATCAGATGCGTTGAAAGCTGGGATGTTTCTTAAACTTGATACAAAATAGAGGGACAAGACAGAAAAGTTCCTGAGACTGAACAGTGAAGTTGCCCAGTAGAGGACTCATGGAAAACATGTTGGGGAGTTAAAGGAGGTACTCCATCCAACAGTTATACTGTAAGTGCTATTTATATTCTAGGTCTGTCCCCGTGTTTCTTTTTTCATCTCATTTGCTAAATTAATCTAGCTTGCTGCATCTCATTGTTTTAAAGGTTTCTATCAGATGTTTTTTTTTTCATCTCAACACCAAGGCTAAAAAAATGAACAAAAATAAATAAAATAAACAGATGTATAACATTTTACAAAGTTATGTATGTTAAAAATACAATTTTTAATGAGATTTTAGGCCAGATGGTACAAAAAGCTTATCCCAACCAAACAACACCATTACAACAAATGACACGTTGTGAGTCAGACAGTCCGCTGCAGCCCCCTATGAATCCTGACCACAGTATCAACTAAAATTATACAACACACCCACAAAGACATGCATATAGGTATAATAAGGCCTTTAACCTTAGATTACTAGAATATGGAGAAAGATTTATGACATTATTGCTGTCGATGTATTGTGGCTGGTCTCAACTGGCTCTAAATGAAGACTTGAAATGGTAATTTAATAATTTTATTTAAAAAACAGATTGTACAAATCTAGATAGGTTAGCTAATTCATCGAAAGGCGTTTCGTATTTTTGTGCAGTTTTAGAAGCAAAAGTCCCATATTCATCTAATCCCACCACATTGAGCAGCCTCCCTTGTCCTTTCCCACCTGCAGACACACATCCATCTGCCTGTGCAGATGTTCGGTGCGCACAGAGGCCTGTCTCTATCGTCCCAGTCCAAAATATGGGAGCAGAAGAGTGCAGCGCAGTACAGCTGAGGGGTGTTTATTTTATTGAATGTTTATTTCACTCTGTAAAACATGCCACTCAGGGACGTTACGGAGCGATGCACTCAACCCCCCCCCCCCTTCCCCCCTCTCTCTTCTCTCCCTCTGCCAGTGTAAACAGGGTGTGTGCTGAGAGTGTTTCCTTCACTAGTCTGTGTAGATGTCTAATCCATCCAGTCAGACATTGTAAACAACATCTCTGCATGTTTATAAATACTGCCCAACCACTCTAATGAATTTATGGTAATGCCTTGTTCTGCTGCTGCTGCTGTATGTGTGGACTCCATGCGTATATGTTAGTGTCGGGAAGGTGTGAGTGTGGATGGGTTACTATATAGTATTGCACACATTTTTTCTGCTGCCGATGTTTCTAGAGGGGGTGGTTGATTATTTCGTGGTGCAGAGCTTGGCTAAAAGCTTAAAACCTGTGACAGCACCAAAAATGTGTGACTGTCATGAACCAATGAGCAACAGTTAGAAGTCCATTAGCAACCAGCTCTTTTTTATTTCATTTAGCAAACTGTATCTCATCACAGCAAGTAGTGATTTTTTAACAAAGAAGCATGAAGTATTGTTCCCATCTTTCAGATTTCGATGTTTCGCTACACTTTTCAGAAACCCCTTTCAACATTAGAAATGTGCATACATTTTTAAACTGGCCATTCACTTTCCGGAGTCTTATTACACTGTGTTACCTTATTGTACAGGGAATCAAAAAGTTGAAATGCATTAAAGAGGAAATAAAATATTCACTATCGTCAAGAAAGTTTTGTGTTTAAGAGATGGTGATCCAGATCTAATTGAAGGGGATTGTCTATCGCTAACCCAGCTCTTTAAACATTTTGTCTTCAGAAGCGTTTGCATTATTTTCGTTATCAAACATGTCAAAACAAGTTTACCATAGATCAGGCCATGACAACCCGGATTTTCTCAATGCGACTTCGACTAAATGACAAATTTGCAGCCCCTGTAATCTAATCACAACATAGCGCTATGAACTTTGCGATAGAAATGTGGTTGTGAAATTCTCCAAAAATTGTGGTTGAGATCTGAATTCATTGGAGGATTGGAACTGTTTCATCATGAGATGGCTCTGGTTGGCAGGATCGTTTGGACCAGGTAGAACCATCGTTTGTACGTATCCCCCTCTGTGGATGGAGATGGGGGTTGTTAGTGGCTGGGTTTGGAGTGGGTGGTTGGGGTCTAGGCTGGGGTCGCTCGGGTTCGGGTGGTGCCGGCACTAGTCTGGGCTGGTGCTAAGGCGGTCTGCCTGTCTCCATAGGGACCACCTCCTGGGTCCGGTTGCCCCTCTGCGGTATTGGTAACTGGACCTGGAAGTATAGAGTATGTATGGGGAGTGTGAGTGAGTGTACGACGTCCATTGTTGTGTGTCTTTACGCTGGGTGTGTGAGTGTAAGTGTTTTTATGTGTATGCATGAGGGTGGAAATATGTGATTGTGACTGTGTGTGCCTGTTTTTGTGTGAGGTTGGGTCTTGGGCTACTCCCTCTCCCGGATCAGTTTAGGCCCCCCATCAAATGTGGGACCTACTTCCTCCCCGCCACACTCCCTGCCAGTGGCCAGTGTCTCTGTCCGCTGGTGTATCGCTGTCCAGGACTGGGTGCTTTGGTGTGTGCCGGCTCACTCCCGGTGCTGCTTGCCGGGGCTTGGCCCCCCTGGCTCTGTCACGCCTCTGCAGACAGTTTAGAGATAGTTATGACGTTGTTTAACACAGGATGGTGTTAAAAACAACATCCAAAGCTGTGGACATCTCATAGACAACTGTTCAGTGAGCAAGGGGAAGTGGATAATTAATCAGAGAAGCAGCCAAGAGGTCCATTGTATTTCTGGAGGAGCTGGAGAGATCCACAGTTCAGGGAGAAATTGGTGACAAGACATGTACTTGCTATACACTCTGTAAATCTGGCCTTTATGGAAGAATGGCAAGAAGAAAGCCATAAGAGGTCACATCTTTATTACCCCAACAAGCCAAAGAATGTTCTTCTGTCAGATGAGACCAAAAATGTAATCATTTGACCAACATGGAAGCTGCAGTGTTTGGCATGCAAAGCTAGCATTGCATGCCAACCTGAATACACCGTCTAATCTGGATTTACACTGTTTACACACCCCATTCTACCATACAGATTGATAAAATCTTCACAAATTATACTAGAAATTAAATTGTAGGTGGACTATTATCCAGTGAAATCAGTGATCATTTCCCAGTCTTTGTAATACATGACAGAAAATATAATACTAGCGAATTAAAAAACCAAAAGCTGTATAGGAGGGGGAGAACAGTGGAATCAATAAAACAATTAAAAAGTAACTCAATGAAGCAAAACTGGGATAATATCTAGCAACAAATAGGTATTAATGGTGCATATGAAGTAGTTCTTGACTTACTTATCAAAGTATATAACAAATATTCTCCATCAAAGGTATATAATAAAAAGAATAAATACAGCAGTTGTCCATGGATCACAACAGGACTGCACAAAGGAAAAAAACCTTATACAGAAACTTCATAATATTAAGAAAGAAGGAAGCAGAATGTAAGTATAAATTATGTTAAAATAAATGAACAAATATAGGTTTTGCAAAAAAATTATCATACAAGAAAAACTGGATGAAAATAAGCATGTTATTTAAGAAATCTGAAATATCCTAAACATGAAAACAGCACAAGTAAATGAGAGTATCCAAATTATTTAATTAATAAATTTATTGAAAACAACAACATGGATGAAATAGCTAACATTCTGAATAGTTTTTCTGTAAATGTTGGACCAGATTTATCCAAGCAGATCCCTGAGCCACCCAGTACTGCACAAAACCTTGACTCAATAATAAATAGGAATCCCAGCTCAATGTTCCTCACAGCTGTGACTGTAAAAGAAATACTCGATATTGTAAACAAATATTAGAACAAACTCACTTACATGGGATCAATATGACACTGGTGAAGAACGTAATTGAGGGGATTTCTAAACCATTATCATAAATAATTTGTCATTTCAAACTGATTCGTTCTTAAATAAAATGAAAATTAGCCAAAATAATAATAATAATTATTAATTATACAAAAACAGAAACAAACATCTCTTCACCAATTACCAACCTATCTCTCTGCTGCCACAATTCTCAAAAGCATTAGAAAAAATATTTAATAACAGACTGGAATCATTCTTAGAAAAACAAAAATTAATCAGTGAAAGTCAGCATGGTTTCAGATTAGGATCAACAACACCATGACCACCATGACTGATCATAAGAAGACTGATGTTGGAGTGTTTGTGGACATCAAAATGGCATTTGACACAATCACCCATAATATATTAATAAAAAAACTGGAACAATATGGAATACGGGGGAGTTGTCTTAGACTAGGTTCAAAGTTATCTGAAAGGCAGACAGCAGTATGTGAAGTTGGGAGATTTTTGTACGTTGCTTGTGGGGTTCCTCAACAGTCAGTGCCAGGACCTAAACTGTTCATAACTATTACAAACATAAAACAGTTCAAATCATCATATAAACATGCTAATTCTTATAATATGTAAAAATATTATTTCTGTTGTTGTTGCTGGTGGTTGTTATTTTTAGTTTAAACAGTATCTTAAATTATAAGTTGAAGGGAATTATAGACTGTAATTCTTATTTTTCATTAGATACTGTATATACAAACATACTATGCATTAAAAGCCCCTTGAATATGTAAATCATAAAAGTTCAATCAATCAATCAATCAATCAATCAATCAATCAATCAATCAGATTTTAAGGGCACTTTTCATATTATAAAATGGAACACAAAGTGCTCTACAGAAATTAAAGCATACAAACGCTCACACTGAAGAATGCTGCACTAACTCAACAAAACAATTAGTGGCAACTCTAAAAATACAATCATCAGAGACAAAGTATTATAAAAACATTTAAATCTAATTTCTGAAACACTAAAGTGGGCTTTAACAATTTCACTAATAAAGTAAAGGCAAATAAAATAAAAAAAATTATTTCATATATGATAAATTAATGGTAACCAAATGATAAAAGATAAATGATATTAAAGGTAGATCAAACAAAACTAAAACAGAACAAAACACATAAAATAAAATTGTACTTAAAAACTGAATTACCGATATTGAAATTAGAAAATGTAAAGTGAAATCATTATTACTAATTAGGATGAAAACTTGTGATTTTGAGCAAAATAAGACTGTAAAAATGAACCAATACTATACTCAAAATTATTCAAACACTTAATTCACATGTTGCTTTGAAGGTGGTTATATTGATTTTGATGCATTGCATCTTCTATTAACAACTTGGTAGGTGGCAAAACTTCATATGGCGTTCTTAATGTAAGGTTGTAAAGACTGTCGGCCAAATATGTTTTATTGTGTATTTGTGATGTTTGCCACCTAATCACAGACTTTAAAACCATGATGGAGGAAAAAAAAAAAACATTTCTAAAAGCTAATCCCATACGCCGTGTAGGTAAACATACATAATTGTTTGCTCTTTAGTGTGTTACGTGTGCATTATTGACTTGATTATTTTGTGTGACCGTACGAACACACGTGTCCATATATGTGTGTGCGTCTCTGTGTGGATCCGTTGTTCAGACTAAGCCATCACAGCTCCCCCCTCATCAGTCCTGACAGGTGTTATTACATTGAAATGAGAGCAGTGATGTATGCATCTGTAATGTGGACCTGTCCTCTTCTGCTTGATGGAACCTGACGCTTCTCATTATTGTGACATGTTTGAGGAAAGAACAAAGTAGCAACACTTTGCCTGAAGTGCGGCGCACAAGGCGTCGCCAAGCCTCGTAAAGCACATCTCATGAGGACGTTGACGGAAAGTGGTACATCACGTTTTTGAAATGCTTTCAGAGGGCCAACAAATCTAATGTCTGTTCCATTTAGAGCAGATGATGAAAGTTTCTGTGGCACTTTAGGTCAGAAATGTTACATTTCAACAGAGAGAGTAAAAAGAGTTATTGGACTTTATTTTGATTTGTAAAATACTTCTGAGGTAAAATTAGAAAAATAAATCTAATCTTATGTGTCTTAACATTATTGATCAGTTTAGATTTTTTATATTGAGCAAGCTTTACTTATGAGTTCAGAATAATCAAGAGGAGGGAGTTATATTATGTGTATATTATGTGGGAACCTCATGCTTTTCAAAAGGAGTCAATTTGTAAATCCCTTGAAGCCAGAGATGTGGCACCTTTAAAGTACATCTGCTTCACATCTGGCATCTGTTGACTATGCAAATTTTATTCTGCAGCTAATGGACAACACAACCTAAACTGTCACTAAAGTATTCCAGCAGACTTGACTCACGCGTCTCTGCTTGCTGTGCTGCACTTTTACAGAAAATGTTTTATTCAGCGCCTGCGATGGTTCATTCAGCTTCCAATCCTCTCTTGACAAGAGATGTTGTTCAGTGATAAAGCTTTCATATGATGCTTTTCCCTTCTAATGGCTGAAGGGACTATTGGGCAACACAGATTTAAGAAAGGGTAATTGTTCTTAATGTGCTGCAGGAGCGAACGTTACCAATATGCTACAGTGATTAAACACAATGAGTGGTGATGAAAGTAAGATAAATGCATTGTTTGTTGTTTGAAAAGACAACATAAAGGGGAAACACAGAGGGAACACCAAAGATACTTTAGCATCTAGATGATTTTAGGTGTCAGCTTAAAGATGCAGAAAAAAAACGGTCTTGTGATTGCAGCTAGTGTTGTCATAAGCTTGATCTTTTCTTTGAACATTGTCTTTTTGGGTCCAAGATGCAGCTACTAATTGTATCAAGCAGTTATGAATAATTCAATTCAATTCAATTCAGTTTTATTTATATAGCGCCAATTCACAACACATGTTGTCTCAAGGCACTTCACAAAACTCAGGTACATACATTCCAATTAGTCCTAACCATTGAACAGTGCATTCAGATTCAGTTATTTATTCAAATTGGATAAAAAGTTTTTCTGTCTAAGGAAACCCAGCAGATTTGATCCAGTCAATGACTTGCAGCATTCACTCTTCCCGGATGAGCATGTAGAGACAGTAGTGAACAGTCACTGGCGTTGACTTTGCAGCAATCCCTCATACTGAGGAAAAACTCCCTTTTAACAGGAAGAAACCTCCAGCAGAACCAGGCTCAGTGTGAGCGGCCATCTGCCACGACCGACTGGGGGTTAGAGAGAACAGAGCAGAGACACAAAGAGAACAAAGAAGCACTGATCCAGGAGTACTTTCTATGGGAAGGAAAAGGTAAATGTTAATGGATGTAGCTCCTTTAGTCGTTTCATCTAGAAAGAAAGAACAGATAAACTCTGAGCCAGTTTTCAATGTTAGAGTCTGAAAGAGAGCACATAGAGTTAGTTACAGTAAAAGCTCAGTCAGTAGCTATGTCTAGGAGAGAGAAAGGGTTAAACACTTGCTTTCCATTTATATTATTCAACCCACTTATTTGTTGGTAACCATTGGAAAAAAGAGCCACCAATCTCCAGCTTCCCTTTAGGTGCATGTTGAAGCCGTGAGCTAAGCTTTGTCAGAGTCATATACAGGGCTCTACCGTGACGTCTGCGAGTCTGTAAGAAGAATAACTAAAATATAATTAAAAATACAACAACAGCGCTGAAACAAAAAGCTGTGTACACCTCTAGCAACACCAGCAGTTATTCTTTGGTTTGTGTGTTTGCAGGCAATCACATTGATAATTCATTGTGAACATGCTACCAAGTGTCTATGATGGCTTAAAACGATTACAAGAACAACCCAAATGTATAACTGAGTAAAGAATACACATTTTATTACACTTCACTCCTTTATCAGTGGAAGTGAAAGGCTCTATAGACTTGGCTGGGCTCATGCAGCGCACGGACAAGCAGGCAGTCCCGCGTGTGCTGCCTGAGTTTGTCCATGCTCGCTCCAACAATCGAGGGAGGACAAAGGTGAACCAACTCATTTGTTGCAGTCGCTAAAATAATAGAGCAATTTCTTTCCTTTAATGCTCACATTGTACTTTTGACTCACACACACTCCACACACACACAGACACACGCACACACTCAGGTGGCCAGGTCTGCTGAGAACAGGCTGTTCACTCAAATCGTCCTCAAACAATGAAGTGCCGAACAGATCACATCAATCTCTCTCAGGAGAAATATTACTCCCCCCTCACCTTTCTACCCCCCCACCCCCACACATGCTGGAGCAGGGTTTTCAGCCTGTGAGTGGAAGCGTGTAGACAGTGGAAAAAGACACATGTTCAGTTTGTCCTGAATTTACTTCAGCCCCCCCCCCCACAAGTCATTCACCTGTAGAGTAAACATACAGTGACTTTCCTGCCCAAGCATAAAACAACCTCGAACTGAGAAGTTGGTGCACGTCACCTATGCTGTTGTGTGCTTAAATAAAGCTGGGATCAGATTAAAAATACAAGCAAATTCATACGGATTTTCATTTAATTTGCAGTAAATTGTAACGCTACACTTGTGTTTCATACTATATTATTAACGTTGAAATATATAAAATCAGACGTGTATCATGTTGAATGCAATTTGAAAGGGTAGGAGGAAAAGTTTGCTTTGAAAATCTAAAGAAGAGAAGACAGACTAACTGATAAGAGCAACTTAATATTATTAACTTTTTGTAAGGCCCCTTTTTTTCCCTAAGTTTTAAGAAATTCATTCTCCCACCCACCCACTAATCTCTGTATATTAGCTCTCAGGAAGGGAAATGTCTCTCCATGAGCTCTGGCTGTTTTAATATCTGTCACCTTCATCCTGTGCTCCATCGCTCTGCTTCCTCTTCTCTTATTTGGGCTCTCTGTTTCCTCTTGTCGTCATATTTCACTCTTTTGTTTGACTCCTCTGTCCTCATCTCCGTTCGTTCTATTAGTCCTCGTCAGGGAGCAGCGCTGGACAACATTGTGTGTGTGTGTGTGTGTGTGTGTGTGTAGCTTCAGTACTGATGATGGTTAGACCATTTAGTGTTTTGTTTCAGCATTTCTTCATTTAGTTCCATGCTTTTTGTCAGAGCTACCCAGGTTTCTATAAACTACATGTAAACATACTGATTACAGCTCAAGCTGTGGGACCTTAGGGTGTGTGTGGGTATTTACTTTGGGGATGTCCAGTACCTAATGCAAGCCTGTGTTTAAGTTTTAACTGTCTGGCAGTACCTTTCAGCAGCCTATCTGTTCCATTACATTTGGTCTTAAACACAAAGACACACCTTTTTTCAGCTTGATTTCATTGATTGGTTAATTACACTTTCTCCTAACCCACTCTGGTATCCATCAATGTGAAGGTTTACCTGACAACATAATTTTGGTAAATACACAGGCTCTAAAAAGTGAACACACCCCTGTTAAAAATGCCAGGTTTTTGTGGCGTGATTAAAAATAAGACCATGATAGATAATTCCAAAACTTTTTCCACATATACTGACATTTATTCCGTACCGTTTAATTGAAAAACAGATAAATCTGTTTAAGTATGCACATACTTAAACTAATACAGTGCCGAAACCAAATTTCTTTGGTAGGAGGTTTTCAGCGTCCCAAATCTTGAGTTAGTGATATATTGCCCTTCCTACCTTCCAAAAGGTCTTCACATTGTGGGGAGATCTCCTGTTTGCTGCCCTCTCCAGGTGACTCCACAGACATTCACTTATGTTTAATTCTGAACTATGACTAATCATATAATGTGTATATATAATTTTGTGGAATGTATTTGCATTCTTTGTCATGATCTGTTAGTGTTAGGTGTTTGAGTTTCTTTCATGTTTCTGCTTCTTCATTTCTCTGTGTCCATGTGCTTTTCTTATTCGTTTATTTCTTTAGGGTTAGGCTCCAGCTTGTTTTAGTGCTGTTTATGTACATTTTGTATTATTTCTGTTGGAATCCTGATTACACTCACCTGCTTGACATGCCTGTCCCATTATTAAAACCTGCTTTTGAAATTCTGTCTGTGTTTGGGTCCTTCACAAAACCTACACACCATGACATTCTTGTCCTGACTGATACCTTTGTGTCATGAGAATTAAATCCTTTTGACCTCTTGCAACCTGTTTTCAACCAATGGCTTCAGCAAAGAATGTGAATGAGCAAATATGAGGCAAATCCTGCAAGGACATCTAAACTTTATTTCAGTTTAATCAGATTCAGCAATATTGGTAGGAAGTGTGAGCACATTGTGTTTATTTTCTATTGTATGTTTCTCTAATAACATAGTTTGTTTCTCACTTGAATGTCTTTCACATTAAAGGTGAAAAATATTTTGAAATACTTTGTCAAAAGTAACATTTCAACAGGGGTGCGTACACGTTTGAGTGCCACTGTAGATTTTGACTCAGTGTGATAACCTTGAGCAAAAATATCACGGTTTCATGGTATTAACGCAGTTCTGGGATTCACAGATCCTATAAAATATGTTTCCTATAAAATTTTCTGTTATTTAGTGTTTTGCCAGGAAATCTTTGATTGATGTTTTTAAAAGGAAAATAAAGTTGCATCTCTTCAGTTTCAGAAAAAAAAGTTTATCATTATTATTATTGTGGTTATTATGTTTGTTAGTCTGTTTTTAACCTCAACCTTAACTTTTTATATTTATAACCAAAATTAGTTGTGGACCAAAATCCATCAGATTTTTGTGCAGACCGTGTTGACTGCTGTGCACCACCATCTGATGGAGTCAGCAAAAAATCTGGCATAATAATGAGTGCCTCAGTATGACCACACATTAAAATCAAAAAAATTTTACAAGCAAGATCTCACTAGTTTCCCAAACCTCTAAAGGCAATATATGCAAATGAAAACACAGAAATATATATAAATAACTACATCCTCTAAATGTATAATTGAATCAACCAAAGCATTACTGCTTAGAAGAGCAAGGGCTTTTATGGTTTTGTTTTTTTTTTTTTTTTTTTTTACTTATAAAGACCTGCACAAGGTATTTGTGTACACATGCAAGCACACACACATTCACTAAAACACACAAATGTTCAGTTTGTCTGATGGCAGAGTAACAATGCAAAATGGAAAACACATGAGCTTCTGTGTTGAGCGTGACAAAAGATGTCTGTAAATGAATAGAGTAAACCACAGCAAATGAAGACATGCATCAAGGTAGAGGAGGCTGACTGATAGATGAATGGAAGCAAAAAGGGTAAAACAGGGAGAGGCTGATTTGCCTTACGCCATTGTGGAAATTGACTTTTAAATGCAATATTCAATTTTCATACTCCTGAAGGTGAGAGAGCACAAGAGCCCGGGCTTTTTCGACTAATAAAAATAACTAAATAATGTACTTGACACATCAAAGCAAATAGAAAAATGAGAACAGCCGCGCTTTAGAAACTAGAGACACATCTTACCTGCACACAAACAAGGCACCGCAGCCTTTGCTAACAAGGCTCAGGGAATTAGTTTCTACCTTGGCCTTTCAGGCTTTACAACAGGAAGAATGGCTCTAAATATGAATAGTGAAGCCACAAAAGAGGAAAAGGAAAAGAACGGGTGAATATTTACCCATTTTCTTAATGAAGTAAGTTTGTCTGTCCAATGTGAGGAGTTAAACATGGTCCAAGTCTATCTCAGAGCTACCATTAACTGCTTATAAAGCCTAAAACAGCTACTGAAAGATAAATTTAAACACTCTCAAATTATTAATGTGCCTTTAAAAACATCCAGCAACCACTAATTATTGTTTAGAGTACAGTGTAACTAATGTTATTGAACAATATTTCAGATAATTTAAACAGATAACACTTTAGTTAGGATTTCATTAATCTTTTGGCTTTAATTAGGTAGCTTACTTAGTTTGTTAATGTTTATGAAAGTCTTTCACAATCATGACACTATTACACACCTTTTAACACAACAGAGAGATGTCCGTTTAAATGTTGTGCCCCGAAACGCCTAAACCAGAAGGTATTGATACGTTTTAAAGGTAAACTGCAGAAAAATAAGGAAATTTAATACTTAGCTGGGTACAGGCTTACGATTTTACTTCATTTCCTTAGTCTCAAGAGGGGCACAGGTTTTTAAAATTGCAGTTAATGGTTAACATGTGATTCCAACATGAAAAAAAGCATTCAGTTTGAATTTCTGATTTTTGTAAATCAAGTCAGTTGAAAACTTTGGTGTTGTTTTCCACATTGACAATAATTGCTGATGGCCTTACACAAAAATTTTACAAGTCTTGACATTGAAGGGCTGATTTCACTATTGTTGCTTATTTAATGTTGGTGCAGTGATGGAGAAAAGCAAATACTTGCCAGAAATTTAGAATGTGTAAACTGACAGTTCCTGAGTTCATTTCAAGGGTCAACATTGCAAAGTGCTTCCAAAGCAAGTTAAATGATCAGGTATGCCCAGTTCAAGATTTTTTTGGACACATGAATTACAAAAGGTTTATTCAAATTTGAATTAGGATCTGAATTTTTATTTTGCAGATTCAATGTACAAGCATTTTTAAATCTTCTAGGTTTACTCTTCCTTCTATTTCAGAAAAAACCTGGTTTAAATTAAAAACCAAAAAAAATCTGAAAAATATATATTGTTCAATAAACCTGACAAATCTGCTTTTAGCAAGCTTAAATTTATTAGTGTGAAATCTTAACCAATTATTAGAACTCACTGAAAGACCTTTTTCCATCAGGATGCATCTGGCATTCACCTTAATCAGATGCATTGTTATTTGCTATGGAAGTTCATATGGCACACAGTGGAAGTCTGGCTCATAGCCAGGTTCAGGACTTTAGCTGAAAAATCAATGAAAGTGTGTGGTTTTATCTGCTGTTCCAGAAAAAAGTAATGTCTGTCAGTTTATTCACAATCATTTTTTCAAACTGAAAGTATAGATGTTGAAAGTTAAAAATCAGTGACTTTTTTCAGTTTCAATTCCTGCCCAGTTTATCTTCAGACTTTGACTTTTTAAGATTCATCAAGAAGCTAAGGGACTTTTAACCAGGTCCAGGAAACTAGGAAAAAGCCTACTTGGTTCAAATAATTACAAAGTGATGGTATCTTTTACTAAATTATGTGTTGTTTGTGCTCCAATAATTTTCATCAAATTTGGATACTAGTAAAACATTTTGGACTGATCAGTTGAAATTTTAGTTTAAGCTGTTGAAATTTTTGAGGACCATGTTATCATCCAGTCCCATGAACATGACCAGTGAGGCTGAATTGATTTGGGAGCTGAAAAGGGAAGCCATTAAAGCAGCTGCCAAAATAAAAAGGGAGCCTTTAAAATGTAGGTGTAACCTTGAAAAATTTTCCATAAAACTCTTCACAGGTTTTAGCTAAATTTTTATGTTTAAAGTTGAAGTGAAACTATTGGAATATCCAATGTGAAATGTGGACATTTTTAAAATTGAAACTCTTTTAGTCTTTTGGAAGCTGATAAATGCAAACTAAACTCTTGGAAGTTTTGGATTGCAGTGATTTTATTTGATTAAGACTGACTAAAACTTTTCAACAAAAAAAAGACTGAAAAATAGATTGAAAAAAGAATCAAATGGTCTGATGAGCTTTCTGGAAACCTAAGTGCCTTTATTCTTTTTCAGGGAACAGATTTTTTTATATTGAGGATGCTTCATGGGAACAATTAAAGATGGACTCTAATTTAAGCACCAATGAATTTTTTGATGAACAAGATGTTTAATTCTAGAATTTTTAAGGGTTGCTTTCATCTCATGGAAGCTTAAATTTTCCAAACCATAAATGACTTTAAATACTAATATGATCTGGTTTGCTCCATTTCAGACCTTTGAAAATGTGAATCAATCATGAAAAAAAAACCAAATACTTTAGTTTAAAATTTTTTTAAGTGGGGATTTTTTTCTTAAATGAGCATGAATTAACTAAGGTCATCAAACCTTATCATAAAGCAGCTGAGCTTAAAGCATTTTTACCATGCAGGAATTTTTAAATTAGGACTGCTCAGATTTTGGAATCTTGAAATTTTTTCAATTTCATCCAGGATTATGGACAATGGGAACAATGAGACTTTTTTCTCATAAAAATGTATTGATGAAGCAGTGTGGAATTAATCCAAAATGAAATTTAACTTTCAAGTAATCATCTAAAATTCAGATTGAAGAGTTTAATGGCAAATTGCATCCAGTTTTGGGATAAAAATTTTTTAATGGGCAACTGTCAAATTGAAAAATTGTGAACATGTTTCCATGAGCATTTGAGGTTCAAGTGTGAGCTTGCTGGTATTTTTTTTAATAACAAAATTTTTATTTGAATAAAAGTAGGTAAAATTTTTTTGGAAAAAAAAAAAAGCATACACAGCCATCACAGAAATAGCTCTTCAGTTGCTTTGTTCAAGAAAGAGAGGCTTAAATGCAGAAAGATGGGGTTAACTGCCTAATCTATAGAAAGAGAACATGAAGTTATTGGAAGGAATAGCTCAGCTGACGGCCCCCTCCAGGAAGGTAAGCATTTTACTGAACTGATAATGAGCGAAAAAGCTGCTAAAAAAGAAACCATGGAAAACTAATTCCTTTAAGTTATTTACATTTTAATTTACATAGAAATAGGCCAATGCACAGTAAATTTCATAATCTGTGTGAAATGTATCTCCATGTAAATAAGACATCTGTGAAATGAGACCATGTGGGGACCAACTGGATTTCCTGGTGTCTGTCCAGTGCAGACTTCCCTCCTGGTCTTTATTGGCTCTGTATCCCCGACCCTGTCACTACACATCGCTTGCAATCACAAATATGCGTTGTTTGTTTCTGTCATCCCCTTCAGCTCTAGAATGATGCTTATGTAACACAATGCACGATGCGAGATCACCAGCCCGCGTGTCTCTCTCAAGAAAATCAATCTGCTCCGTCTCTTCTCGCCTTGCCCTTTTCTCGGGGCTGCTACTTGGTTTTCGCTCTCTAGGATGGATTCTGTGTGGTTCCTGCCTGTATGGGTAAACAGTAGGGGTTCATCTGTGGTGACTAAGAAGTAAGACTACCATTCTGCCCACAAACCAAAACATATACTGAGTTTGAAGTTTAGTCCTTAGGAAATACAGCAAAAGACAACATATTTTCAAGTAGTTAAAGGCAGTTAGTACTGTCTCTGAGGGTTGCAGCGTAGATATGTATTCTGATATTTTATATAAATCTCTGAAAAGATTCAAAACAAACTTAAATGAGTCTCAGAGAAGGACATGCACAATTCATTTTCTGTCAAACACATACAAGTCTGAGAGGAACAAATGCGATGCAAAAAAACATCCTGTTGTACTTCAATGCACAGGAGAGGCAGGAAATCTATTAACCTTTCAGACAGCAGGAGAACCATCCAGGTACTGGGATGGCAGTGAATGCATCTGTGATTAATGGTTAGGGAAGATGGGGCATAATGAAGCAAGGATACAGAGGAGTAAATGGACGGTGGTAGGATTTTAGATCTAAGAACGTAATTTTACAACACAGTTAATCATAACTAGTCAACAAAATTTAGTTTTAAGAAGGATTCTTTGTAGTTAATTTAAACAGTAAAATGCAACCTGTAGCTCTTGATTTTTTAATTCTTTAAGGCTTTCAGAGTTTATATCTAACTGATTATCTAGAATTTGGTGTGTGTTTTCTGACAAAGGAAACAAACATTTATGCTGCAGTATTAAGAAGTCGCTGCTATATGTAGACATATCTCAGTTTGTTCATGTTGATGATTTTTCTTTCTCCCATCAAACAATAACTTATGGAGTTCCACAGGGTTCAGTGCTTGGACTGATTTTGACCTTTTTAATACATGCTCCCTTTAGGTAAGATTAAGATGAAATTCATCATTATCTTACCTAAAGTTCAATTACTTGAACTTTCATTTATATGCTGATAATGACGACATACAGCTGTATCTGCTTGAAGTTATCTGGAAGTCTTTCTAATGGAGGTGAAAGCATGGATGAATAGTGACTACAGTAATGTGTAAACATCGGGTTACCTTAAAGTGTGTTTTACTAACATGCACTATATTGCCCAAAGTATTGGGTCACACCACCAAATTACTGAGTCACGGTGTTCCAAACACTTTCATGGCTGCAGGTGTATAAAGTTTGGTGCGGAGAAACTTAACAGAGTCCTGACCTCAACCTTCTTGAAAACCGTTTGGATGAATTAGAGCAGAGGCTGCATTTCTGGTTTTCTGATCTCAAATATGAACACTTGCTCTATACCCTCTACAGGGTACTCGAGGGCTCTTGGGAGTTTGCCCAACCGGTTCACATGTGTTTTGTGGACCTGGAGAAGGCATTCGACTGTGTCCCTCGTGATGCCTTGTGGTGGGTGCTCCAGGAGTATGGAATCGGGGGCCCTTTATTAGGGGCCATCCGGTCCCTGTACGAGCGGAGCAGGAGTTTGGTCCGCATTGCCGGCACTAAGTCGGGACCTTTTTCCCGGTGCATGTTGGACTCCGGCAGGGCTGCCCTTTGTCACCGGTCCTGTTCATAACTTTTATGGACAGGATTTCTAGACACAGCCAAGGGCCGGAGGGGGTCAGGTTTGGGGACCAGTGGATTTCGTCTCTTCTTTTTGCAGATGACGTGGTCCTGCTGGCCCCCTCTAGCCAAGACCCCAAGCATGCGCTGGGGCGGTTTTGCAGCCGAGTGTGAAGCGGCTGGGATGAAGATCAGCTCCTCCAAGTCAGAAGCCATGGTACTCGACTGGAAAAGGGTGGCTTGTCCTCTTCAGGTTGGAGGGGAGTTCCTGCCTCAAGTGGAGGAATTCAAGTATCTCGGGGTCTTGTTCACGAGTGAGGGAAGAATGGAGCGGGAGATTGACAGATCGGTGCAGCTGCCACAGTAATGGGGGCACTGTGCCGGTCCGTTGTGGTGAAGAGAGAGCTGAGCCGAAAAGCGAAGCTCTCGATTTACCGGTCGGTCTACGTTCCTACCCTCACCTATGGCCATGAACTTTGGGTCATGACCGAAAGAACGAGATCCCGGATACAAGCGCCTGAAATCAGCTTCCTCCGTAGGGTGGCCGGGCACTCCCTTAGAGATAGGGTGAGGAGCGAGGCCATTCGGGAGGGGCTCGGAGTAGAGCCGCTGCTCCTCCACATCGAGAGGAGCCAGTTGAGGTGGCTCGGGGATCTATACCGGATGCCTCCTGGACGCCTTCCTCGGGAGGTGTTCCAGGCACGTCCCACCGGGAGGAGGCCCAGGGGTCGGCCCAGGACACGCTGGAGGGACTATATCTCTCGGCTGGCCTGGGAACGCCTTGGGCTCCCCCCGGAGGAGGTGGAGGAGGTGTCTGGGGAGAGGGACATCTGGGTGTCTCTGCTGAGTCTGCTGCCCCCGTGACCCAGTTCCGGATAAGCGGAAGACGACGAGTACGAGTACGAATATGAACACACCCCTAAACCTTGTGGAGGATGTTTACAGAATAGTTAAAGTTGCTGTTACTGGCAATGGTGGCTCCATCAACAAATGGATCTTATAGATTAAGAATAGGAAGTAAACAGACAAATTATTTTTTGCCCTGTTTAAACCTCCTATAATGGTGTTGTTTAGACAGATGAGTCTAAAAGTAAAGTACTTAGACCCCCCCAAACAGACGACATGTTTGGCTTAAAACAAGCTGTACATCCAAAAAGAAAAACCCTCAAACATCTGACAGCAAGTATCCAACTGACGTTATATTAGCTGAAGGGGGTAACACGAGATATTCCAGGCTAGGGTGTCCCAACTTTTTTTTGGTTTTAAAACAGGGCCCAGTTTTGGTGTTTGCATGTAATTAAATCACTTTCTTATCTAGAGCTGAATTAAAAGAAAATAGACATTGATGTAAAAACATTTCTTTTAGACAAACTAAATATTTAACGGGATGTCCTTTGTTTTAGTTAGGTTATCTTTCTCTGATATGCAAGTTTGCGTGATATTTCTAAACAAAGTTTCAGCAAAAAGAAAAAACTCTGAGGCAAGCTGTACTTTAATTATGCAGTGCTGTGTAAATGAGGGTTAGAAGTTTATTTAGTTTATTGTTGACCAAATTATTCTAAAGTAGAAATGCTTACCCAAGACACAGAGCAGAACAAGGCAACAACAATAAAAAAAGACAGGGGCACTTGAAATTTTTCTCCAGCAGTTCATTTTCAATCTCTGCAGATAATTGTCTCATTATCTCTAATAATGTTGTTTTGTTGATGCGATGGAGGATTATTGCTTCCACTGCCGCAGAGAAGTAGCTGTGTTTTCATCGAAAGGATCATGACCTTTTTAAATTGAGGACTTAAAGTAAAAGAGTATTAGAAGGTACTTTGGTATTAAAGAGGGTATTAGACTTATGTTTAATGCACACAGAGACTTTTATGCTGAATAATTGTTCACATATGCACCCACGTGGCAGAAGGAAAAAACTATCAGCTTGCCTTGTTCTTCTATCCTTCTGTACAGTCATCAGATTTTCCAAATTTAGTAGTTTATACAGACTTGCTCTTATGGTGAAAAACAGCTAAACTCTGCAACAAGCATTTTTTGTCAAAATGCCACAAGAAATTCTTGTTCTCACTATGAATCAGCCTGGAAACTCCTTAGTTAATCAAAGCAGGGGAATTTATGTCTTGAGTACCACACTGTCTATAAAAATCAGGCTTTGTGTAAACTCAGCAAAACAAAACCTAATTTCTACATAAATCATAATACTAACCTGTGCTTTGAAAACAAACAAATAATGTATTTTACTAATGTTTTCCTCCAGTTTGTATACAATGTTTCAGTCAGGATGCAGCAAGGATGCAATGTACTCATATATTTGTAAACTGTTTTAATTTCATGAAAAACATTTTGACTGCATGTATGGCTGTTTTTCCTGTGTGTCTCTGTGTTGCCCGGTGATCCCCGCCTCTTGTCTTTCTATTGGCATCGATCTCCCCTTCCTGGGAGTAAAATATTATGTTTCACATTTAAGACGCTGATTGAATGCTTGATTGTTGTCACCCAAAAAGGGAATACTCATCCACACTGGAGGTGGCAGGGGTGTAAACTCTGGGGTACATAATTGATCTGTCAAAATGGCCAATTTCTCTTTATCACTCATCAAAATAGGAAATACAATAAAACGTGCCATTTATTAAAGGTAGAGATGTGTCATCTTCATATATCAGGAAATGGCTGTAAAAAACAATAGGTTCCTTGCGCAGACTTGCACACATCTACAATTAGAGCAATAATTACAAAATCTAAAACAACTGGGACAAACAAGGTAAGACAAGTGCCTTTTTAAAAAAACTCAAAATCTCACAGCAACATCTGGCCAAAGCAAAACAGAAATGGTTTAGCAAAAACAAATTCAACAATGTCCATCTTAGTCTCATGAACAACATCCTATAGAATCTCCCATCCTTGGAAATGTAACAGAAGACTATGTCCTTCAAGAAGGGGGCTGTTGCATCACTCTGATAGTGTGATTGGTAGAGGCCTAAAATCTATCTAAAGACCAAGATGTGCCTCTTCCACACAGTGATGCTCCCTTTGCTCTATGGATGGGAAACATGAACCATCTTCAAACAAGACTTGAAGAAACGTGAAGTTCTTCAAATAGGTGGTCCCTGTCAGACCCTTGGAGTCTCTCTGCAAAGCGAGAACAATGAAGAACATGTCCCGGCACAAATGCTGCAGTGATTCAGCCACAACTGCAGAACAAATGGCGCACAACTGGCAGCAGCAACTTCTGTACTGGAGAGTCCAATCAAATCAGAATCAGATTCAGCTTTATTGCCAAGTTTGTACATACAAACAAGGAATTTGACTCCGGTACACTTTGCTCTTTGGTTTTTGTTTATGCATTACAGAATAGAATATACATATTTACAATGTACAAATACAAATATACACATATATATATAAAATAAAAAAGAAGGTGCATTTGCAACATCTGTATGCTGTTGTTTTTAACTCTATTAAATGTTCAACAGAAAAACAGCCTGGGGGAAGAAACTGTCTCTGTGGTGGCTGGTTTTAGTGAACAGCGCTCTGTAGCGGCGGCCTGAAAGTAAAACCCTGAACAGTTTGTGTGCAGGGTGTGTGGGGTCTGCAGAGATTTTAGCAGCTCTTTTGCTGACCCTAGACCTGTATAAGTCCTGGATGGAGGGAAAGTCCAATCAGAATCAGAATCAGATTCAGCTTTATTGCCAAGTTTGCACATACAAACAAGGAATTTGACTCCGGTACACTTTGCTCTTTGGTTTTTGTTTATGCATTACAGAATAGAATATACATATTTACAATGTACAAATACAAATATACACATATATATATAAAATAAAAAAAGAAGGTGCATTTGCAACATCTGTATGCTGTTGTTTTTAACTCTATTAAATGTTCAACAGAAAAACAGCCTGGGGGAAGAAACTGTCTCTCTGGTGGCTGGTTTTAGTGAACAGCGCTCTGTAGCGGCGGCCTGAAGGTAAAACCCTGAACAGTTTGTGTGCAGGGTGTGTGGGGTCTGCAGAGATTTTAGCAGCTCTTTTCCTGACCCTAGACCTGTATAAGTCCTGGATGGAGGGAAAGTCAGCCCTGATGATTCTCTCTGCAGTCCTGATTATTCGTTGCAGTCTGGACCTGTCCTGTTTTGTGGATGAGCCAAACCACACTGAGATGGATGAAGACAGGACAGACTGAATGATGGCAGTGTAGAAGATGACCAGCAGCTCCTGTGGAAGGTTGTACTTCTTGAGTTGCCTCAGGAAGTACAGTCTCTGCTGGGCCTTCTTCTGAACAGTGTCAATGTGTGAAGACCATCTCAGGTCCTCAGAGATGGTGGTTCCAAGGAATCTGAAGTGGTCCACAGCCGACACGGTGTTGTTGAGGATGGTGAGGGGGATGTATGGGGGTGGTGTTTTTCGAAAGTCCACCACCATCTCCACAGTCTTGAGTGGGTTTAGTTCCAGGCAGTTCTGACTACACCAGTGTATCAGGCGATCCACCTCCTGTCTGTATGCAGACTCATCACCATACCTGGATCAATCCAATGAGAGTGGTGTCATCTGCAAACTTCAGGAGTTTCACGGACGAGTCCGCTGAGGTGCAGTCATTTGTGTACAGGGAGAAGAGGAGTGGGGATAGAACACACCCCTGGGGGGCACCAGTACTTATTGATCTGGTTCGGGAGAAGATGTTCCCCAGTCTCCCCTGCTGCTGTCGATCCGTCAGGAAGCTGTTGATCCACTGACAGGTGGAGGCTGGGACGTTGAGCTGGGTGAGCTTCTGGTGGAGGATGTCTGGTATGATGGTGTTTAAGGCCGAGCTGAAGTCTACAAACAGGATCCTGGCGTAGGTCCCTGGGTGGTCGAGGTGTTGCAGGATGAAGTGTAGACCTAAGTTAACAGCATCATCAGCTGACCTGTTTGCTCGGTAAGCAAACTGCAGGGCGTCCAGTAGAGGGCCTGTGATGTCTTTCAGGTGCTTCAACACCAGCCGCTCGAATGATTTAATGACCACAGATGTCAGGGCTACAGGCCTGTAGTCATTTAATCCTAGAATGGTGGGTTTCTTGGGCACTGGGATGATGGTGGATCGTTTGAAGCAGGAGGGAACCTCACACTTCTCCAGGGACTTGTTGAAAATCCGGGTGAAGATCGGAGCGAGTTGATTTAAACAGGCTTTCAGGTATGATGGGGAGACGTTTTCAGGTCCTCCAGCTTTCTTTGTTTTCATGCACTGAAAGAGCCTGTTTACATCATCCTCAGACATCTTTAGTGCAGGCAGAGGATTTGAAGGTAGCGGGTTGGTTGCTTTACTGGTCGAACTTGTTCCTGAATGGGATGCGGAGGAGTTGGTTTGAGGTGTGAATGGCTTCCTGTCATGTCTGCAGTAGAAGCCATTCAGACGGTTGGCCAGGCAAGGACTTTGTTCGGGAAGGGTTGTGGGGCTTCTTTAGGCAGTCAGGTTTCTCAGGCCAGTCCAAGTAGAAAGGCTGTTTTTCAGCTTCTCGCTGTAGCTTCTCTTGGCTGCCTTGATCTCCTTTGTTAGTCTGTTCCTGGCCTGCCTGTACCGCGCCCAATCTCCACTGCTGTGAGCTTCTTCCTTGTCCCTGCGCAGATTCCTGAGGTGTGGAGTAAACCATGGCTTGTTGTTCCCAAAGGTGCAGAAGGTCTTGGTCTGCACACACATGTTCTCACAGAAACTGATGTATGATGTCACCACATCACTTAGTTTGTTTAAATCAGTGGCTGAGGTTTCAAAAACCGTCCAGTCTGTGCATTCAAAGCAGGCCTGTAGCATCTGCTTCGATTCCTCAGTCCACTTCTTAACAGTGTGAAGCACGGGTTTGGAAGCTCTTAGTTTCTGTCTGTAAATTGGAATGAGGTGGATAAGGCAATGATCCAAAAGTCCCAGAGCAGCCCTGGTAACAGCATGGTATGAGTCCTTAAAAGCTGTGTAACAATGGTCCAGTGTGTTTTTGTCTCTGGTGGGACACTTAATATGCTGTCTGTATTTTGGGAGCTCATTAGAGAGATCTGCGCTGTTAAAAGTATTATGATGAAAGAGTCAGGGTGTTTTTTCTCCACGTCTGTAATCAGCTCAGCAAGATGTTTTTCCGTGGCAGAAGTGCAGCCATGCGGAGGAAAATATGAGCCGATTATTATAAACGAGGAAAACTCTCGGTGAATAAAACGGTTTGCAGATTATGGAAAATTACTCCAGATCCGGACTACATGTTTTCCACAGCACTTCTATGTCTATGCACCAACCTTCATTTATATAAAAGCAGATTCCGCCAACAGCAGTGCGCGGTCCGGGATGTTGTCACTCAGCCATGTCTCGGTGAAGCAGAGAACCGCTGATCTGCGGAGGTCCGTGTTTTTACCGGTGAGAAGAAGCAGCTCGTCCATCTTGTTGCTTAGAGAGTGGACATTTGCAAGGTGGATTGAAGGCAGTGGTGTGCGAAGTCCTCTTTTTCTGAGCTTTACCAGGGCGCTAGCCTGCTTTCCCCTCCGGCGCTTTCGCCGCAGTATCCCGTAGAGTGCCGCCGCTCCACTTGCCAGAAGCTCAGTGAACCTCGGATCGATGAAGGATGGTGTAAAAATCCCAAGAGAGGACTCTCTGATGTTGAGAAGTTCCTCTCTACTGAATGAGACCACAGAATTGTGGCCCGAAAAACATATAAACACACAAAATACACAAAAAAACAAACAAAGTGATGCACTAAAGATGAGAAGGATAAAGATACTGAAGGATACTGAAGGGTAAAGATACTGAAGATACTGGAGATACTGAAGATGATCAAATTTTTCGGCCTTAACATGAAGATCATGTAACATAAATTGTGAGAAATCCCTTTGGCGAGTGTTCAACACCCAGCAGCACCCTCAGCAGCATACTGGATGCAAGGACTACCTTGACATCCAGTTTCCATAAAGAGACCAAAAAAGGAGGATGATGTACCTTCACTTCACCAAATGATAAATCTATCTGTGTCATGATTTGTGTGTGTTTTTGGGTTCTTCTTCTTCTTATTATTATTATTATTATTCTTGATAGGTTTTTAATCATGCTTCTGTTATTGCCCTGGTCATTAGTCTGATCTTTAGTTTTTGTCTTCTAGTTCATGTTTTGTC
This sequence comes from Crenichthys baileyi, assembly GCA_036173005.1. Lineage (NCBI taxonomy): Eukaryota > Metazoa > Chordata > Actinopteri > Cyprinodontiformes > Goodeidae > Crenichthys > Crenichthys baileyi. The sequence continues at coordinate 132,003 of JAHHUM010002020.1, read as the reverse complement.
AAGTTAGGTTTTTTGGATCTGGTTATGCTTTAGTTTCATGGTTTACTAGTTATGTTTAAGTTTGTATTCAAGAGTCTCTGTTTTGCTTCAGCCACGTTTTGTTCTCTCCTGTCTTCAATCATCTTCATTCGGTTCACCTGCACCTAGCATTCAGTCCCTCGTTTCACCTGGTTCTTGCTCCATATATAAACATCTGTTCTGTTCATTCCTCGCGGAAACATTTTGGATCACTCTCTCTGTTCATGTCTTGTCCTTTGATCATGCCAAGCCTGTCTTGCCAGCCTCCCCATGTCTTTTTTTGCCTTCACTGCCTGTAGTAAGTTTTGTTAATTAAATCATTTCACCTACCGTCATGCTGCCTGCTCGTCTGCATTCCAAGGTCCTCCGCTACACAAACCCTGACAATCTGCTATGACTCCTCTGGTAAACTGTTTCAGCAAAACTCCAGGATCAACTGCACCAACACAACCAAAGGCACATCGCAGCAGAGCAGATAGAGCAGCATGTTTGAGCTCGCAGTCTCCGCTAACATCACACCAGTTAATCTGCTCTGCTAATCAATAACTGCAGGTAACTCAAATTTATCAACATGAACCATGATTTCCTGTCTAGCAGACGCCTACACAGAGCCTCGCAGAGACACCATGGTGGATTGATGTTGTTCTGCTCTTAGAAGCAAAGCTCTACCCATGCAGGTATCACAATACTCACATCACATCTTCTCAGTTTTAGGATCTTTATGTGTCTAAAATGTACACCAAACATTCCTGTGCTTTCCCATCATCAAAATTGTACATAATTAAACAGAAAAATCAGCAAAAAAATTATTAGATGATCCAGAAATAAAATGTTTTCCAAAATCAACCATCAATAACCTACTTTAAACATAGAAGTGCTCTTGGTATTAGGACAACCGTTCCAACTACATAAAAAGAGCGGGCTGGCATGATATGCGATATGCAATACAGTGCTATCAAAGTAATTTTTTTCTGGTTTTGCATTTCGCCACAATTAAATGTTTAGATCAAATTAAATGTATTATCAGACAAAGATGTAAAAACAAAATTCCTGGTCCTGTGTAAAAAAAGCAATTACCCCCTAAACCGAATAATTTTTAGTAGGGTTTAGGACCAGACTTTGACTAGGCCATTCCAAAAGCTTTTTTTTTATTTTTGCATGTCTTGAAATCATCACCATTCCAAGGTGGACTTATTGGTATGTTACAGATCAGTGCCCTGCAGCATAACCCAAGTGAGCTTGAGCCAAAGGTCACTAACGAAGGACCAGATAGTTTTGGTAAGCCAGCCATTTTGGGGAAGGTTTGCCACTTTTCTATATTTTCTCCATTTGCTCACGAGAGTCCCACTTTGGATCCATGCATGATGGATAACTTTTTGAGGTCTGTCAGCCTCCTTCATGTTGTCAGACAGGGTCTTTTTTAGTGATTAGTTTTTGTTTTTTTTTTATTCTACAGGTCTGGCAGTAATCAAGCCTGGGTGTGGCAGGAAAACTCAAAGAAAAAAGCTATTAATAGCGTGAACAACTCCTTTGCTAAGGACATGTATAACTTAGATGCTGTATTTCTAAAAAAATACAGTAATATCCTAGTAGAGCCCTTAACTTGCATAATTAATACTCTCATCAGAACAGGATAATTTCCTGATGCATGGAAAAAGACTCTGGTGAAACCGATTTTGAAATCAGGAAGCCCTCGTGAAATCAGCAACTACAGGCCAAAAAGCCTCCTCCGGGTCATGTCAAAGGTGTTGGAGAAAATGGTCTCAGAACAATTGCTCTCATATTTGGAAAATAAAAATCTCCTGCATCCTCTCCAATTTGGATTCAGATATAATCATTCGACAGAGACGCCATATGTTTGTTGCTTGAACAGGTCAAACAATCAGTTGACAGTGGACAAACTGTTGGCGGGGTCTTCCTCGATTTTAAAAAGGCCTTTGACACCATGAACCATAATTTACTAATCTCGAAGCTTTCATTATTAAATTTTTCAGAACAATGACTGTCTTGGTTTTAGATCTGGTTTTAGATCCTGAACAATGTGTCGTCATAAATAATAGTAAATCTTCCTTTTACAAAATTGAAATTGGGATTCCTCAAAGAACTATCTTAGGTCTTATCCTTTTCAGCCTGTATGTTAACAGTCTTCCTGAAATTTGTCCTGAAATTAACCTGCAAATGTACGCGGATGATACTATCATCTATGCGTCGGACAAAAACAGTATTTTAGTCAGTAAAAAATTGAGTAACAGCTTGTAGAAAATATTAGCATGGTTAAATGACTCCTGTTTAACTGTTAATACAAAGAAAATGAAGTGTATTTGCTTTTTAATAAAGAAAGCTCCATCACAGTCTTTGCATATTTGGATTAACGGGGATCCTATTGAACAAATATCACAGGACAAATACTTAGGAATAAGTTTGGATGCGCAATTAAATTTTAAAAGCCATGTTGATAAAATCTGCAAAACTATTAGATAAAACATAAATAGTTTTATAAATAAATAAATTGTTAAATAAATTTTTAGAACATGTTTACCACTTCTCTGTGCAGAGATGTTTTTCAACTCAATGATTCTTTCATATCTGTCTTGCGGAGTTACTGTCTGGTCACAGGCTGAACAAACTTCACTCAAACCATTGGAAAGTCTCTACAATCGGGCCTTGAAGGTTTTAAATCAAAAGCCAATCAATTCAATTCAATTCAATTCAGTTTATTTATATAGCGCCAATTCACAACACATGTCGTCTCAAGGCACTTCACAAAAGTCAGGTACATGCATTAACAATTAATCCAAATCATGAACAGTGCAGTCAGATTCTGTTATTTATTCAAATTGGATAAAAAGTTTTTCTATCTAAGGAAACCCAGCAGATTGCATCCAGTCAGTGACTTGCAGCATTCACTCCTCCTGGATGAGCATGTAGAGACAGTGGACAGTCACTGGCGTTGACTTTGCAGCAACCCCTTATAGCATGCATGTAGCGACAGTGGAGAGGAAAAACTCCCTTTTAACAGGAAGAAACCTCTAGCAGAACCAGGCTCAGTGTGAGCGGCCATCTGCCACGACCGACTGGGGGTTAGAGAGAATCAGATTTCATTATTTTTATATTCGGCCGATAGTCGAACCTTGGCTTCAGGAGGAGCAGTGTGGTTTCGTCCCAGCCGTGGAACACTGGACCAACTCTATACCCTCCGCATTCGAGGGTTCATGGGAGTTTGCCCAACCGGTCCACATGTGTTTTGTGGACCTGGAGAAGGCATTCAACTGTGTCCCTCGTGGTGCCCTGTGGGGGGTGCTCTAGGAGTATGGAATCGGGGCGCCTTTATTAAGGGCCATCCGGTCTCTGTACAAGCGGAGCAGGAGTTTGGTCCACATTGCACTAAGTCGGACCTGTTCCCGGTGCATGTTGGACTCCAGCAAGGCTCCCCTTTGTCACCGGTCCTGTTCATGCCTTTTATTGACAGGATTTTTAGGCACACCCATGGGCCGGAGGGTGTCTGGTTTGGGGAACCAGTGGATTTTGTCTCTTCTTTTTGAGGAAGACGTGGTCCTGCTGGCCCCCTCTAGCCAAGACCTACAGCATGCACTGGGGTGGTTCGCAGCCAAGTGTGAACCGGCTGGGATGAAGATCAGCTCTTCCAAGTCCAAGGCCATGGTTCTTGACCGGAAAAGGGTGGCTTTTCTACTTCAGGCTGGAGGGGAGTTCCTGCCTCAAGTGGAGCAGTTCAAGTATCGCGGGGTCTTGTTCACGAGTGAGAGAAGAATGGAGCGGGAGATCGACAGACGGAGCTGTGCGGCTGCTGCAGTAATGGGGGGGCTGTGCCGGTCCGTTGTGACGAAGAGAGAGCTGAGCCGGAAAGCGAAGCTCTCGATTTACCGGTCGGTCTACGTTCCTACCCTCACCTATGGCCATGAACTTTGGGTCATGACCGAAGAAATGAGATCCCGGATACAAGCGGCTGAAATGAGCTCCCTCCGGAGAGTGGCTGGGCACTCCCTTAGGGATAGGGTGAAGAGCTTGGTCATCTGGTAGGAGTTCGGAGTAGAGCTGCTGCTGCTCCACATCGAGAGGAGCCAGTTGAGGTGGCTCGGGCATCTATACTAGATGCCTCCTGGACGCCTTCCTCGGGAGGTGTTCCAGGCACGTCCCACCAGGAGGAGGCCCAGGAGACGGCCCAGGTCATGCTGGAGTGACTATGTCTCTCGGCTGGCTTGGGAACGCTTTGGGCTCCCCCCGGAGGAGCTGGAGGAGGTGTCTAGGGAGCGGGACGTCTGGGTGTCTCTGCTGAGTCTGCTGCCCCGGCGACTCGGTCCTGGATAAAGCGGAAGACGACGACTACGAGTACGAGTACCATGTTTTATTATTTTACGTTATTTTTACTATTTCATTTCCTAATAGTTTTAGAAATACTGTCCATAAAAGCTCATCTAGGGACAAGTGCCGCAAATTAGCTTATGCTATAAGCACCAAGATACAGGCACGGGACTGCTGTTTTATTCAGTTGTTCAGTATTTTATTGTGTGTATGTCCCTATCAAATAAACATAATAAATACATAAAAAGTGTGGTTATTCACAGTGAAATCAGATTTATTCACTTTCTAAACAAAATCATCATTTCAAATGGCTTGATGATCTGAATCTTTTAAAAACCTCAAACTGCAAAGGCAGTTCTAGGCGAGCAAATACTCCCATCAGCACTGCATAATTGCTTAGTATTCCAGAGAATTTATTTTCAATAAGCAAATAAAACATTTGCAATAGATGAGAAAGTATTACATTAACCTTGGACACTATGATCTAAATCAGATGTGGGCATATGAAAGGGACTTTTGTGGATGTTTGATTGTACTGGCAGAAGGTTTTGAGCTTGTTTTGCTCTGTATAGCTGTTAGCTTGACTCTTCATAATAGGTTACACACAAACAAAATTGTCACTTTAATATAACCTTGAGCAGTTTTCCTGTTTATGTTGACTGCGGTAGTGCTGCCAGCAAACTAAATTAGCAAAACGGCAAAAGCTTCCAGCAGAGAAGGACAGCCAAAACAAGCTGCCAGCTACACGTTTCCAACATCCACCTGTGTGTGGAAGTGGAGTAAAATGTGATCTAAATTATATTTGTTAGGCTCCATACAATAAAACAATTGAAATGAAAGCTGCTAAAGTAGAAAGTGGACTACAGTTTAATGTATTAAGTTGTCTGAGGTGCCACAACTTCGGTAGCTCAGAGGTTGGTGTTGAAAAAACATAAAGTCACTTGAAAAATTATGTTTTTTCTACCTTAATGTTTTGGTGATACATAGCAGTAATAAATAATAGCAAAGATGTTTTCGTTTAAGAAGGCAAATGAGGAGAGCAAATGTCTTGATTTACTGTGGATTTGTGTCTGAGGCCACTTATAAGCATATGAAATGTTAATGCTTTGCTCTGCAGCAACATCTGACTTTTTCTTTTATTTTGTCAAAATAAAATACATGTTTTTCAAAAATTAATTTTTTTTTCTACATTGCCTTCATCCCTTACCATCCTTCTCTGTGTAACAGAGCGTAAACGTTTAGCATTACCCTACAGATGATGGAAAAGTTATCAGAAATGTAATCATGTGTCTATCATTTCATTAATATTTCTCACAAATGCTTTAGTAATTTCGTGCAAGAAACAGTTTACAGAACTGTGGCGAATTTAAAAGGAGCTTTCAGAAACTGTAAAAGCTGCATTCAGACTCAGACAGAAAGAACAATCTGGGAGAAAAACACTTTTTCATGACTAGAAAACCTGTCACCCTTCAAGCCGATTTCATTTTCATGCTAAAGCAGAATGACATAATGTATGCCACAATCCATGTGTGATGTTGAAATCTGTTATATATCTATGCTGAGATAAACAAGGACAACAGCATGATTTTAAAAGCAGTGCGAATGTAAAGATAATGAGCCAATCAGTCCTCCATCCACACCAGCGTTGATGCATTTGCTGAGAATAAAGTAAGCACTAAATGAAAGCCTTTCAGTCTGCGAAGCTGTTTCTCACCCACGTGTTACTACTGTAGCAGAAAATCTAACATGTGCTTCTTCTCTCAGCAGGCGCCTCGGAGGAAACTTGACTGTCATTAATCCATTACCAGATGTCGAGAGTACCGCCGAGAGGCTCCTCTTTATGTTCACAGTTTGACTCTGTCATAAACTAAAATCTGATTCTCATAATGTCAATGAAGCCGTGCTTTTCCATCTTTAATTCAACATATATATTGTGTCCAACTCAAATGGAAAAAAAACCTATTTTGTTTATAAGCTGGTTGCACAAGTGTATACACCCTTTAACCAATTCTCTATATCAGCATTCAGCCTTCTTGATTTAACAGTGAACCTTTTTAAACTAAAGTTCTGTCATCCAAATCGGATATTTGCTTATTTGCATCCTTTACCTGATGAAGCCATGGTTTGCAGGAATGTTACAAAGGTATCAATCAGGAAAAGAGTATAAAAAACATCCAAAGCATTATATATCTATTCACAGTAGAAACCAGATATTTACATACACTGTATAAAAATGAATCTGATCTTTTTTTCATAATTTTCTAATATTATCAGACTACACATTCTCTGTTTTTGTTAGATGACCAAAATTATTAAGCTAAATGCCAGAACAACGGCAGACATTTTTTTTCTTTCTTCGAATTCAGAGGGTTGCATACACTAAGATTACTCTGCCCTTAAACAATTTATGAAAGCCCAGATGATGTCATGGATTTGTAAGCCTCTGATTCAGAAATTGAGTCAACTGGAGGCACACCTGTGGATGGATTTTATAACAATATACAAAACACTCTGCTCCCTTATGTGAACTCATGGGAAAATCCAAAGAAATCACTCAAGATACCGGGAAAAGAACTTTGAATCTAGACAAGTCCGGGCCAACCTTGGGTTCCATTTGCAGGCGCCTGAAGGTGTTCATCTATTCAAACAATTATATGCAAGTAAAAACTCAAAAGTAATGTCCAGAGATGAACATATTTTGGTGCAAAATCTGTATGTCAACATCAGAACAAAAGCAAACATCTTTTTGACAACACAGTGTCATTATCCACACTTAAGTTTACAACTTACAGTTTGCACATGCACTCTGGGATAATAGACTATAATTTTTAGAGACATTCCCTGTGTTAGAATATAGTGGAGACATTGAGAAGAAGCCAGATGTTTCTCTAAACTTTTCAAAAACAAAAAAAATGGTGACAGGCCATGGTATTTGGCAAAATACAGACAACAATGCTGGAGAAGATGCAATACCTTGCAACAAATACTGACAACAGTCTCCTTCATTTTCCACATGTCTGGACCTAGAGGTAGGATTGCACAACAAAAGCCTTTCATTCCAAAAAAAACATCAAGGCCTGGCTAAAATCTCTCAGCATCTTGTGTGACAATGACAATAAGCTTTTGGTTCACAATTGCAAAAAGGTTGTTTGCAGAACAGCCACAGGGAAACATAGTCACGGCAGCATCATGCTGTGGGGTAACGTATCTTCAGACTGAACAGGAGTTTTTCTCAATGTGGATAAAATGATGAACAACCACAAGTACAAGTCAGTGTTGACCTTCAACCTTCAGGTTTCTGAGAGAAAGCAGAAGATGAAGCGATATCTAATAGCTTAGCATCACAGCCAGTCCAAAACAACACAAGAATGGTTCACCAGAATACTGAGCAGCCAAGATGTGACATGTTGTTCGGCTCCAAACAAAGAAGCCTGCTAAAAGTAAAACACCCATGCAAACAGGTTATTGCATGGTTTAATTTTTCTCCTCCAAAAATATATGGTTTTTTTTTAATTGATTTGTGCATGATGTGTGCTACATTCATATTCTCATTTCAACCCTCAATTCTAATAAACATAGTTTTTAGTTTGCTACAAATATTTAAGAGCATTTTACTTAAAGTCTGCAAAAATTCTGACTGTGTCAGTTTGCGTTTTTTCTTTTTTTTTCAAAAAAGAAAAACAACACCAAACCCAAATTTCAATAACCCTCCCGTGAACCCCCCATTTTGTTACGCCGTATTTTCCCGCAAAAATTTTTTCCCTATTTTTTAAAAAATTGGGGCCCCAACCCAAAATGGGGTGTGACTTGCTCTGATGAAACAAACCGATTAAAAACAGAACTACTCTTGTGTGACTAAAAACGGTGACTTTAGTTTTTTCTTTATTGTTCAGGATATTTGTTTTCCATTTTTAAAACTGTTTTTAAAAAAGAGGGGAAAACTTTTTGGGATACAAAAATGATGTAAATTTCCCGGTAGTGGAGCACAAAAATAATGGATTATTAAAACCACCATGATTCTAACTGTTTGTTCTAGCTAACCCCAAACTGCATTTTTTTTCCTTTTCAGGTAAAATATTTTTAAAATTACCCACAGCCCGAATCCTGGGTGACTAAAGATTAAAATTATATGACCCTATGTGAAGTTCAGAAAACTAAGGTACGCCATTATCATTTTACTGTCAAACAAAACAGCACATTTTTACACCCCAAATGTGGGGAAAAGGGGGGGGGGGGCCTATTAATTTTTCTTTTTTAAAATTGTAAAGCCCCCTTGGGGGGGCCCGAGGGTTATTTTAAAAATCCCTTTCCCCCGGGGATAAACGTCCAAAAATTCTTTGTTCTTTTCATGATTTATTTTGAAGGGGGAAAATTTTTCCCGGGGGGGAAAAATTTTTCCCTCCCCAAACCCAAAAGTTTTATTTAAAAAATTTAAAGACATTTTCCGTTTTTGCTTTTATTTTAAACAATTTTTTATTTTCAAAAAAAAAATAGGGGGATTTTGGTTTTATTTAAAAAAATTAAAAAAGGGGTTTTTCAAAAAAACTCCCCAAAGAATTTCAAAAGGAGAATGACAATAATGCCACAAGGAAAAATTCTTCTGGGTTTAGATTTTTTTTTTATGTTTGCCAAATTTTGGGCTGAAACCCCAAAGGGTTTTTTTAAAAATCCCCTTTTTTTTTCAACCCCCCTTTCCAAAAATATTTGATTATTGTCTCATTTTAAATCTTGAATGATATGTTTTTAACCAAACATTTAGATTGCTTCACAGCAATATTTCATCCCTAGTTTGCAAATGTTACCTAGAAACCCTGTATTATTCTTGAAATGGTGTTGAAAAACAATTCTGATTTGGTGAATTGACTTCCTCCTCCTCTGTTTGCTAACGTATTTCTGCATCAACAATACTTTTCAAGTTAAAAAATCTTTGCCTAAACTCCAAAGGGCCAAAACCTGAGAAAGTATTAAAGTAAATCATCCTTTAGCCATTCTTCAGGAGCATTCCTGTTGTCAGTCTAGCTGTGCCATTTTGTTTCTCACCACATCACCTCCTAAAAGGCAAAAAATAAAAATAATAAGCAGCCTGACAAGTCAAATTGTTGCCTTTTACACTCCTTCCACATCGCTTCCCCAAACACCATTACCCCTATGTCTGATCGTTCACTCTGATAAAAAAGAAGATGGACCGAGACTGAGGCTGTGTCTCTGCAGGCTTCGATTACACAACGCTGTTATACCTTCCTCTTGCGTTAGGCTTTTGTAGGAGGTGATTGCTGATGAGCTGTTGCTTCCTATAGGTGTGCTATCTCAGCAGCTCATCCAAGCAGAGGGGTTGCAGACGGGGAGATAAAGATCATCGCCTGCCTGAAAAAGAACCAAGCCAAAGGCGAGACACAGTGATGGTCTCCTTTCCTTTGTCTGCTTGTTTTACAGAATTGGACTTGGTGTGAGAAAAAGAATCAATAAGTGATGGGAGCGTGGGTAGAGACTGTTACTGAGTAGTGATCTAAACGTTCATCCTAAAAACACTTTGTAGTATCTTTCATTAGAACACTGAAAAATCCTCTTATCTACACAACCGGTTTTAGACAGTTATTTAATTTATTTAGAGAAGCAGTTTTAATAGATAATGAGATCTTGAGTAATGTATATTATTTAGGCTTTTTATATTCCCTTAATATTCCTTGTTTTTGTTTTAAAATCCTCAAAGCATAGCAAGGATATCCTTCTGTTCTTGTTTGGCATTAATACATATGTGAATTTGACTACTGAGTTTAGCATTATGACAGAAATGAAGAAAATATTTTAGAGTGGGCTTTGAAAAATGCACAGACCCCTGTTTTAAAGGCAGATTTCTTCTTACATAAAAACAAGAACATGATGAATGATTCCAAACCTTTTACCACCATTGATGTGATATACATCCTGTACATTTAAAAAACTGTTCATAATTTCCTCCACCTGAATAAAATCTTTTGTTTAATCTGAAGAATTATCCCTGATCATGATACTGCCACCACCTTGTTTAACTATGGGTGTGGTAAAAGTAAAGTAAAAGTCATGGTCTTTTGGTATTTACACTAGGAATGTCCTAAGGTCCGTTTGTTTGGTCCAGACCAAAAGCAGATCTTTCTGATTTGGTGCGGTTTGCCTTCAAATTGTACTTTTTGCAAGTGAACTCTAACTTGTAAACAAAGCGATCGTTGCTCTCATTGAACAAAAATGCCTAGGGCGGGACAGAGTACAGACCCAGAAAAGGTGAAAAAATTTTTTTTTGAGTCTCATGCCCCCTATAACAAAATTTGGCGACATTTTTTTTTACTTTAAAACCCCAATTTTTACGGAGGGCTGCTCGAAATTCTTCCTTTTTTTCTTGCCTAAAAGGGTGTTAAAACGATCACAAACTTGTTTGTTTTTTCCAGCACTTGAGTTATGTGTGCATCTGCCCAAATATCAAGGAGACACAGTGTCTGCCTGTTAAGTCCAAAAAGATATGCAAGTTTCCTGTAGTTGGGTTTGATCTAGACTGGCTTGTATTCACACCAGAAGCAAACTGCACCAGAGTCCATTTGAAAGCGGACTGAGACAACTTCAAAAAGTGGGTCTTAATCTGGTTTTGTGGTCCAGGCCAGGGTTTGCTTGAGTCCCTGGTCTGTAATTCAAGCCCCTGGCTTGAATTACAATTTGAGGTTGTAATTCATGCCTCTGTTACCATCTGACTTGATTACTGCAATGAACTTTATGTAGGGGTTAGTGATTCTTCTATTGCCCAGCTCCAGAGGATGCAAAATGCAGCAGTGTGTCTTCTAACCCTTTCAAGTAAATATGAGCACATTACCTTAATTGTTGCTTCTTTCCACTGGCTGCCTGTACATTTTAGGATTCATTTTTGATTCGTTTTTAAATCACTCTTTCTCCATCCTACCCATCTGAGCTGCTCCACTCTGATTATCAACTGATCATCTGCTCCTCAGTGCTTCAAAAGCCAGTTCGTAAAATTAGGGGGGACTGTGCCTTTCCAGTTACAGCTTCTAAAATGTGGAATACCCTACCACTGTGAATATTCACTGCCAAAAAATCAATTCTTTTACTCTGGTCTTTGACTCTACTTGTGATGCTGGTTTTTAATTTACTGTTTCTTGTGTTGATTTATTAGCTTTTTCCGTATGATTGTTCTTACCCCTGTTTTATGTTTCTCAGTAATCATATATAAACACTATTGCCAAAAGTATCTGTCCGTCTACTTTTACATGTACATGAACTTTAATGACATCCTGTCCTTTCCAATTTGTTGATGAACCCACCATTCCCAGCAATTCTGTAAACATCTTCCACAAGTTTAGGAGTATTTTCATTGTTAGATGAGAAAACCAGAATTGCAGCCTCCGCTCTAATTCACCCCAAAGGTCTTCAAGAAGGTTGAGGTCATGACTGTCCAAGCCAATCAAGTTCCTCCACAGCAATATAAGTGATTGTAACACCAGAATTCATTGATTTGGTGCTGGAGAAATATGATCTCTCCTTTTAATTTTCATCAGAGCTCTTGCAGAGTAATTTTTGATAAGTTGAAGGCTTTTACTCAATGTTGTGAATATTTTGTAAATATTGTGCAGTTGACAGATGGATGTCTTACAAATAGCGATTTGCGCAGAGATGTTTTTGACTCAAACATACATCTTGGAAATGTGGTTGAAAAGTTTAAATGTTATTTTCTCAGCCAAGGAATTTAACATTTTTTACTTTTATTCTTTTTGTTTATGGACAAAAAAGAATGCCTCTTTAGTACAGCCATATAAGGAATGCAGGAAATTGCTGCTGCATGTAAAGCACAAGCAGTACTTTTAAGAAATTCCCTCTGTGTTTGTGTCAGGCTCCTGGTGCCCTCCCTGTGCCATTTCTGTTTTGTCAATTTTACATATAGTTTTTGTAAAATAACTTCTTTTTTTTTACCATATTTTAAATATATAGATAACTGCCTTCAGTGTGACATATATCTATAATCCTGTGTGGAGCATGAGATTATTTTGATCCTTTGGTACCTTTCTGCAAACTATAACTTTAGTTAAAAGTTGTAAACTAGCAAAAACAATCAGAATAACTTAACTTACTTTAAGTTCAGCTGGTTTACTAAAATGAATGACAGGTCATTAATTAGACCAAAGAAGACTGAATGCTGGAATTCAAACAAAAGTTAATTCAGCAAAATATTAGTCTCAGGGTGTTAACACCTACAGTATACAACCAGGTTATTGTATTTCTTGATCTTTTACATTTCCACTCTGACATATATATTTGTTTTTTAGTTGAATTGTGCAAGATATATAGTCATATTAAAAACTGAAAAGTTTTGAAAGTTTTTATCATGGTCTACATCTACAAATGGACTAAATCTCAAATAGCGGGCATTTTAACATTGCTGGCAGGTTAGAGTTGGCTGTAGCTGTAAGCAACAAAAACATTAGAAATTATGAAACCAAAGATGTTTGTTTTTTATTGTAAAATAAAATAAGAATAGAAAAAAAGACTGCTGCCTGACATTTTCTTCTAGTTTGTCTCTATTAATGGACATTCAAGTCTTTCAGGGAAACAAAAGATGCCTTATAACAAATGGGTTTATCACAGCTGCAGGTAAGCGCTTTCTTCACACCGTGTTTTATGTAACACAGCAAATATCCACTCTTATATAACCACCATAGCGTATCTCATCCTTGGCTTTTCCTAATAACAACCCCCTCCAAGCGATGTGCCTCCAGATCCTCTTTAATAACCTTGGATGGAGACGAAAGGAGCAGAGCTGGAGAAGAAAAAGTCTCCTTCAAAGGAGGCTCCATTCACGATTTTCTCTGAGTGGGCGAGGGTTTAAGGACAGGTCATCTTGTAGTTATTGAGGGCTGTCAGTGTAGATAGACAAAGCTATAGATATACTGAACTGTTTGTTTGGGTGCTTGCAGATGATTTCAGTAAAAAAGTCAAATAGGCCCTGTGACTTTCTAGACGTTTAGGTGTTCCTGCTTTGTCTGCCCTCTGCTCATGAGATCCATTTACAGCTTTTCAGGCAGATACCAGATGGTAGCATTAAATAAATGAAAGTTGCTGTCTCTTCAACTGAGGATTATTAGATTTATTAAAACAAATTTGACTTATGGTAAAATATCTGCAGAGAAGAAATCACCGTCTGCCAAAGCTATTATAGTTCTGTCTGATGCAAGCATTTCTGCATCATCTCCGGTGTCTTTATTTAAAGTTTTACATGTGTTCAAAAAGATGCAACAAAACAGCAAAAGGAGATACAAATGTGGCAGTGGGGTGGCATGCCGAGCATTAGTTATCATATCACTCATCTCGAACTCAGAGTGAGAGCTTTGTTGAGTTGATGGACCAAAACCTCATCCACAATCATGCTGAGCGCCACTGAACCAGCGTACTCTAAACTGTGTTTAATTATAGCTGCGTGAGAAGTGGGGAGATTCTCTTTCTCTCTGTTTCTGCCTCTGCTTCAGCATGGGATCCATTAAACATCCATGTAACCATGACAACAACTAAACGAAAGACCAACACTGTCTGTGCCGAAGAACTGTCTGTGGAAACAATCAGACGAGTGGTTTTCACCAACAGAAGACTGCAGGATTCATTTTAACAGAGAAAAAATATAGAATCATAACGCGTGCTGTAACCATCCTACTAATAATCATTGTTGGGCATGTTACTTAAAAAAATTAATTAGTTATAGTTACTTTCCCAAAAGAAACTGAGTTAGTAACTGAGTTACTGAATCCACTATAAAACTAACTAGTTAACACATCACTTTTTTAAGTTTAAATATTTTTAACTTTAGATTTTTTTTCTAAGGTTTCACCAACCGGTTGCATAATGTGGAATTAGAAAAGTAACGTTTAATATTTACTTCTCATGTACGTTCGTGCCTTTTTCCTCAAGGAAAATAAAGTAGTGTCTGTACGTTCACTTTGAAAACACAATCCTTCCCTCCAGACCCGCTATTGTTGCAGCTTACATCTGCTAGTTTGCCTGAGCAGGGCTGCCATATGTGTTTGTGGTTGTGTGTAAACTGAAAACTGCCTCTGATTGGCTTACAATGAAAGCTTACTCTACCTTAGCCAATCATCAGTACCAATATGATTGTTTTAGCCCTTGCTCCTCCCTTCACCAAAGAAAAAAAGCTTAGCTCCTGTGGCTGTGAGCCACGACAGAAGACAAGAGCTTCAATGAGTGGCTTTAGATTATAACGTGTTTATAATTGTCGGTAACAGTAACGGCATTGCAAGACTAAAAAAGTTATTTGTTTGATTACTCGTTACTGAAAAAAGTAACCTAGTTAGTAACGCCGTTTATTTTAACGCTGTTTATTCCCATCACTGCTAATGATAAGTATTTGACAGATTTCTTGTTTTTGCTATTTTTGTCAAATGCTTCAGATCACAAGATTTTAATAATCAGAGAAAGATGAGTCAAATGATGATTTAATATATTAAGGGAATATGAAGCTACATAATACAGCCAGAAAAATATCATGATATATACAGTTACATACATACATACATACACTTCTCATTTGTATATTACTGTATTTAATTTTTTATGTTGGCTTACTGTGTACAAGTGCTAAATGCTCAAGATTTTTGTTTTGCAACATGCATTTAGCCTACAGTGAACAATAAACATTTTTTCTACAGCTTCATGTTTAGAGAGACTGCTCAGTGTTTTTAATTTTGATCAACTCGGGGCACGATTTCACGTAGTTCTGTTTTGTGTACACATTGAACCGTTTTGAGGTGAGAGTTTGGTTTTGCAAGACGAGTCTGAGCTTTTGTGACTGTAGCTTGTAAATTGGGTTTTGTATTCAGATTGGAGGAAAGGAGAGCAGCTTTCGAGAAATGTGTCTTAGCAATTGAGAAAAACTGTAATTTAAGTAACACCTAGCTTTAGTGGGATAGATGATGGTTATTGCCATTAGAAACATAATAGCATCTTTGCTGATGGCAGCATTTCCCAACTGTAAGGCTTGCTATTTAATGTTATATTAATTGCACTGGTAAATTCCATATTACTGCTAGATTTAAAGCCTAATTGAGGTATTTTGAGACCAAATCCCCAACCAACCCTCATGGTACTGTGTGGTATCCACCAAGTAACAAGGACCATCAATGTTTCTTTACCTAGTTAAACTTGTTGTTTGCTGTTCAAAGATGAACTAAAATTAACATTTTCAATTTTTATTTAAACTGACTTCCATTTAACTTTGATTACTGTCTCTCCACTGAGAGTTTTTCATACTTCAATTTAATTTTCTGAAGTTAGCTGCCATATTTTTAGTTTTTATCCTGTTTGTACCAAGAGGCTAACTTTTCAATTTGTCAATCGACCTCGAAATTTCTAACACTATGCAAGCTAAAACCTACATTTTATATCAATTTGAAGGGGAAAGGGACATTTTATTCATGAAAACTTAACTGAAAACTAAACTCTCTATTTCACCCATCTTACTTTAAAGCAGCTAAAAGCAGTGCTTTTTTCAAATAGAATAATTTAACATAAAACATATTTTTTTCCCCGAAGGCCTATTTAGTTTAAATGTATTCTGTCCAGCTTTACCATCAAAACCATAACTATGACATTTCATATGAAAAGCTGTCTCCCTAGAGTACCCTTTTAACTTCATAGTTTCCATCTGACCCAAATGCAAAGTACCATTTTCCAGGCCCTTGCCTTGTCCAGCAAATGATTGTAATTTGAGCCATGCATCCAGCCCTGGTGGCCCTGGTGGCCCAAACTCTAGTGTTAATGTGAATTAATTGTGACGGTAGTGGGCAGCCTCTGGGTGAAATAATGACTTCACCTGAGGGGTCCTGGGTGGCAGTGAGGCAAAGGTAATTGTTCTGAACATCCCAGTGAGGCGCTCTCAGCTTGATCAGTTGCCACTTATTTGAGTGTGTGTGTGTGTGTGTCCGTCAGAGTGAAACAGAGATGAAGAGAGAAGAAGAGTGACTCTTTATTACTGCAGTTTATCATGTGCAGCACTACTAAAAAGTTGAAAGCTAATTTCACAACTCTGCAAAGTGTGGACTATTTGAAGAGCTTTCTTTTTCAACTTTGGTTTATTTGCTCACTAAAATCAACTGTAAAACTTTATCTGATGTTATTGTGTAAAATGTTTTCTTCCTACTTCATACAAGTGTTGGTAGTACAGAGTGGGGTAAATTAGTATTTGATCCCCTGCTGACTTTTTATGTTTGCTTCATGACAAAGAAATTAACAGTCTCTAATGTTTATGGTAGTTGAATTTTAAGATACAGCAAAATAATATAAAAAATCCAGACAAAACAAATGATATAAAGTTAATGTGAAGTGAATAACGAAGTGAAACATGATAAAAGACTTGGCTGAGAAGCGTGTTTTGGCAAGCATAGCACTAAAACGCCTTCTGTAGTTGGTTATAAGGTTTACACACGTCTCAGGAGATGCTTTGATCCGATCGTCTTAACAGAAACTCTGTTAATCCTTTATTTTATTTGGACTGAGCTCTGTAGACTCTTATTCCAAGCCTTTATTTGATTCTTTTTAAGCCTTTGTGCAAGACCCATACACGTCCAATCTTTTTTTTTGCAGCAGCAGCAGCAGCCGCAGTGATGGCCTTTATTTTTGTTATTTTTCCAAAGCCAGCAGACAGGAAGTGTAGTTGAGAGAGGGAAAAGACATACAGCATGGGCCTCCAGGGTCGGGACTTGAACCCGGGACAGCTGCATTGACGAGTGAAGCATCCGTATATGGGGTGCGTGCTCTATCGCTATGCGCCGCACTCCCATCCACATCCAATTTTTAGCATTCTGGCAAAGAAAGTTTCTTGTGCAAGATTTTTCTAATACATAGAAGAAACTGCCCAATGCATGACCCGTTCACTCCAATGCTTTATCGCTGTAATAAAGCATTGGAGTTGATACCAAATCTTGGGTTTAATTAGATGTTTATTAGTAGACTATAGCGGAGCGCTACAATAGTGTAATCCACTACTGTGTTATCAATGATGTTCTTGGTGAAGGTCGCCACAGCTGCCTTCAGATTTTTAAAAAGCTTTTCCATATAATTGGTGATCCTTTACTTGAG
Source organism: Crenichthys baileyi (assembly GCA_036173005.1). NCBI lineage: Eukaryota > Metazoa > Chordata > Actinopteri > Cyprinodontiformes > Goodeidae > Crenichthys > Crenichthys baileyi. Next base: position 114,546 of record JAHHUM010002020.1, on the reverse strand, counting down.
CCCCGAATGCTTGGTTTCCAGAATCATTGGAGTTGTTTTATGTATAATTTCATCCAGGAATGAAGAAGGATTCCTAAACATCAATAAAACTGTGATGTTCATGTTGATGATGTGTTTATAAACTTCTGATTGAAACTTTATTTTTGAATGAAACATAATAGGTTAGAATTGAAAGGCAGGAATTAAGAGGAGCCCCATTCAGTACAAATTTAAGACATAGTGGATGCAAAGTGTTGGTTTAGAGCCTCGACTTTAGGTGTTGATGTTGACAATCCAAGAAGAAAAACGACAATTGGCCTGGTCTTACAGAGAAAAATGTTTTACACCATATCAGAAAATGTTTGAAGTTAAAGTCTATGACCCAAAGCATATATCACAAAGGTCTGGCTGAAATGGAAAAGATGGACCAAATGTAAACAGTTCAGCAGGGAGTACTGCCCCAAAGCATTCAGTAAGAACATAAAATCTTCCACTGATAAAACTACTCCTACACACAGAAAAATACAGGTTTTATTTGAAGATGTAGATGCCAGGCAAGCTGCAGAAATGGTCTGTTATCTAACCTTCATTTAAATCTAAAAATAGAAAGGAAATAAAAAGACTTTCTCAGTCATAACTTCCGTTAAGGGTGAAACTCCTCTCATCCCAGCACTTTTTCTGGCATCACATTTGAAGGACTATAAACCATACAAAGGAGATGAAGGAAATGTTTTGAGATTTTAAAACAGTAAAGCTTTAATAATCGTAATATGCCTCAATACAAGAAAATGTATCATGCCTATATTATAAATAGTATCTGGAAGATTCATATTTTACACCAGGTCTTTATGCCAGGAGTTCGGACATAAATGTACCAGATCGTACTATATTAATAATGTTAATTTTTTTTGTTTTACTTTTTGTTTATACTTATGTTTTTCAGGTCATATTTTAATATCAGGAAAATATAACCGCCATAAATATAAAATACACTTTTCAAATGATGATTTCATTCTATTTAAAGGGAAAAGCTCTCCAAGCCAACCTACAAGACAAGAAATTGCCCCTACATCCAACAATAGCCATGAAGCATTTGTTGTAGCTTGTGTGGAAAAGCATCTCATGACTTCAGTTAAGAACGGTGGAGGTTCTGTGATGGTTTAGCAAGTTTCTCTTCCAAAAACCTGGAACCCTGTTACAGTGCATGGAATATATTTATTTAATTTAACCTTTGAGATGACTAATAACTAGTTCTCATTTAAAACATTGGTCTGGATAATATGTATGATTTGAAATATCAGAACATTTTCAAATAAAAATTTGGTGACCTCTAACAAAATGGAAAAAAGTCAAGCAGTCTTTCAGAAGGTAATGAAACACAGGAATGGTTCAACAGTTCCTGAGACCATAATCCTATGGAAAACTCATGGAGTCAGCTAAAGACAGGACCCAGCTCTCTAAAAGATCTAAAAACTGTCCAGAAAGAATTCCTCAAACATTTCTCTCTCTGTCTGCTCCATAGAAGACTAATCCATTTTGTTATAATAATAATAATCTGGAAAAACTGCATGTCCTTGGTGTCAATGATTGCAGAAAGTGCGGTATATTAATAAAGATATCACAGATGAAAACACAACTGCATCAGGAAAACTTTGAGTAACTAAACAAAGAGATATGGGAAATTTTTCTCATTTGATTTACCGTTTCTATTTAAAATTTTAATTGCATACTTTGTTTGAGTTAGTGTGTGTGGAGGAAAGAACTAATAGAGAACACTGGTGGAGACAAACAAGCATCATGTGAGGGCTGATGGGGGGAAATGAATGGTGGATAGTGCTAATTATTTCTAAAAGGTACACAAAGAGAACGTTAAGCTTGTTTTTGTGGCGTCTGAGCCGGAGCTGCAGAGGGAGAATGTGGTGAGAGATGTCTGAGCGTTACAGATGTGAGTGCAGTTAACCTTTAAATGGCCTAATTAAACCACAGAGCCATTAGGAAATCTATGATTAAACCAAATCTGCTCCATGATGGGAATGAAGGATGGCTTTTAACAGTTTCTTATGTAAAAATCTTTTTTATTAATAAGGGAAACATATTTTATATTTTCTTCTATTTCTATTTTATATTTTTGTAGTGTCAGTTAGTTAATTCTAAACTGACTGAATTTAGAAACATCTGTTGTAAAAAAAAAATGTTTGCCCTTTCTGTTAAGTTAAGCCTTTTAGAAAATGTTGACGAAATAAATAGTGCATATTTTTGCAGGGTGTACGTTTGCCAAAACTCATTTAAGCCATTACCTTAGTTTTGATTGAACCTGCTATTAAGCCGCATAGCCTGGACGGGTACCTAAACCTCAGAATACTAACAGCTAGCACCAAGTTCTGCAAACATCCCTGCTATAAACAATGGTCTGAATGGAAATTACAAAGTTGTAGCCTGAAACAAAACTGATAAATTATGCAGCTGCTAACTTTCTATCTGAACTCTGTACATGTATGTATAGAATGTTTGCCCAGATGTTTTTAGTTTGGCAGATCATGTTTAGCATCCTTCAAATTAGGCATAAACCTCTGTAATGCTTTAAAAGTGATCCGAGTTGAAAGCATATTACTAATGTGACACTTGCTAGTCAGAGTTTTAGATGCGTTTGACTTTTTAAAAGGAAAAAAAGAATTTAAATGAGTTTTGTTAAGCAATAATAAGCTAAAGTGTAAGCAAAGTGTAAGCAGATTATTAAAGAGAAAAGCTGGAAAGCACAATGCAAATGCCAAACAGTAGTGTAATCAATATGTACAATTTCATAGATCGTGAACTAATTAAGATATTTTATTTCATTAAAACTTGTTAAATGAATGTTAAATATTGGAATTGTGAATTCAGTTCAGAATTTCAGTGCTAAACTAGGAACATTAACTAATTCAGTTTCACCAATTGTGAACTATTATTTTGAACTCCTGAGTAAACTGAAGACCCCCAAGGTTTCCTTAAAGTCTTTCAAAGTTGGGAACAAAGTTTTACATAATGTCCACTTTGAACAAAATGCTATTACTTTAGATAGAGCATGGCCTTATAAATGTCTAATTAAAACAGGAAGTCCAAAAGGAACTGTGCTTGGTCCTTTTATTTTTACTATAGCATTCAGTTTCACTTATTTCAATGAGGCTTTTAAAAGTATATAGGTACTTTGGACATTCAAATGTGATTTATTTTTCCAGAAAGCAATAAAAAATTATATTGTAATGGTAAAACTCCTGAATCCTTTTAGAAATGTGATAGCACAAAGAAGTTTTGAAAGGAACACGAAAAAAAAAATCCTCAGTTTCACATTCATAAAGTTAATTTGTGTAATTACAATTTTATCATACATCTGTGCATTGTTTTGTGACGCAATGTTGTCTACATAAAAAAATGTGAAATGCATGTGAAATGAAAGAAAAATGTGCATGCATACTGTTATTTATACTTTTCTCTAGCCATCTAACCTTGAAAAGAAACAAAACATTGATAAACTGGGTTTCCATGAATTATACATTTCATAAATTTCTGTAATTTTTCACCAAGATTTTAAAGTATAAATGTCAGTAACAAAATCAGGCAGCTGGTGGTCAGGCTTAACCTAGAAAAACTACAGACTGTTACAGTGGATTCATACCCTGACAGATGGATGGCAGACAACAATGGACTGATGCAACTTTTAAATAATAGCATAAGGAATAAAGTGTGGAAATGCAAATAGTTACTATCCTAATCCAAACCTGGATGTTCCAGGCTTTTCCAGACCACACTAGAACCCTGGTTAAAAGATGTGCTGCAGCATCAAAATGTTAATTTCTTAATATATTTTAAAAACGCAGAAGCACTTTTGTTCATGTGTTTTGTTAGTATTTATCCAAATTAGCGCTTCTTCATTTCGGAAACCAGCCTTCTAATGAAGACACTTTTCCATCCCTGGGGCGTGTAAATATAAAACGATCATGAAGTCATGTTACTCGCACTTATAAATCTGCCAAAAAGGCACTTAGTGACAACAAGTGTTGTGAGGATTATTAACACAAAACAGTCTTTTCAGGATGGTGCTAACAGGGCCACTGGGGTGTCATTAAACTGTTAAGTAACAAATTGATCCAGCTTCACTCGTCATGCATTTGAAGCTGGAAAAAATAAAAAGAAATCAAAGCAAACAGAATCTTCATCCAGCTCGTCTAACGCTGAAAACCTGAGAAGCTCCCGAGACGGTGTGTTATGATTACATTGGCTACACATCAGTGTGCTTGACATTCAGCGAGGACTGTCTCTCCACCTCACGTTGTGTTGCTGCATTTAGATTCCTGATGATGTTCTTGTCGTCTCCAAACTAATCAATTAGAGAGATAATTTCAGTGCTTTGCTACGTGTGTTTGGTTTCAGACAGCAGCGCAGCATGCTGGAAGCTACCCATGTTCCTGCTCATGAATGTTAATGGTGAAATCGTTTCTCACTCCTCGGCTCCTTTTTTAATGTCAGCCAGTGTGACAGACCACGTTCTAAACGCCAGTCTGTCTCCCCTGTTATCTGTGTTTTTGTCAGAAAATTATAAACAGCTTCTTTCTTAGTTTGATCAAACTAGGTTTATTTAAAATAAAGTCTTGTTCTTCTTACACTGAGTCTGCTTGACATAACATAGAGGCTTTCATCTTTATCTGATGCTTACTCACCTTGTTCTGTATGTAACTGAGGGAACACTTTGTACTGTTCCTCAGAAATATCAGCACTGCTGCATTGGAGGCTACTTTCCTGACATTTACCATGACATTTGACATTATCACACTCGTTCCCTCTGCAAGCGAACACAAAGGAACACAGGTGAAGATTAGAAGCTTCTTTCAAAAGCCACCAAATGTTTTGGTTTCTCACCTGCTAACACTACAGAGTGTGAACTCTGTCTATGTTTTGCTTTGTTTAGCCTCAGTGTATTTTCAACTGTAACTGCACTGTGAAAAAGTGTTCCTCAATATTGCTGGACTTTCTTGTAATCTTTGAACATGGTCTTTGTCAACAGTTCTTCGGGTTTCCTGGAGGTCTTTCAAAGTTCATATTTGGACTTTGACTCCTTTTTTACTCATACTCAGTTCTATGCTGTCATTTGCAATGCTTTTTAGAGGACCTAGATGCACACAGGAGGCATAAAAAGAGTTCATGAAAATAAAAACATACAAAAGAAGTAAACGACAGAACATAGGGAAGGATGGGGGAGTCTAACAAGTGACTGCAAATAAATGCTGAGGAGGATGATTACTGGAATACTGACCAGGTGAGTCCTATGAACTGAACAGCAGCTGTGGGTTAGTATAGACAGAGACTCTTTGTGAGAATTGGTAGAAAAGCACAGACAAAAGCTAAACACTAGTAAGAAACACATGGGAACATGGTAAGTACAGCGTTGCAACTAAAAACAAATGAAAATAATGTACTGAACTAAATCACAAGAACCCAGAAGCTCTGCTGCATCATGACGGGTACGTTACTTCTGCTATGAAATCACCATCTTGATTTTTTTTCACCACCAAGGAATGAAATCTCTGCTCTTTGAGAGCCCTCGACAGTGTCAGGTAGTTATTAGCCAGAATAATGATAAAGTAAGGCAAGCTGTCAGTTTCACTATCAGGTTAAAGCATACGGCAGGTCAGTTGAGTGAATATTAATTAATTAGTGCAACCTGCAACATTTCAGCCACAGTTATTTTTCCATTAGATAACTCCAGTGTAACATAAAGCTGATAAGCCATCTGTGAGGGCGGTGTATCAATTTTCAAACTGAATGTTAGTAGAATAAACAGTTTCTCCAAAATCTAATGAGGCAGCCATGTATTCAACACATAGTGAGCCTCAGTTCACGATGGTACCTCACACAGTTTGAGCATTATTATATCTTTGACTCATACAAATCCAAGCAAAACTTGTATTTGTTAAGATGTTCCAATAGCGTATCGAGGCAACAAGAGACTCCTATTGTTGTTACTGCAGTATTTAGCCCGGTCACACAACACAACAAATAACAAATCCTGCCTGTTGTCCAACAGCTACAAAATAGTTAAGCTGGTTTGATGTTATTCCAAGATCCAAGTTTTGGCTTCAGACATAAATGGAGCACAACAATCACTTCACTTCCCTTTAGTAATATCTTTTAGGACTCCAGAGATGCTCTGTGTATCTGAAAGTCATGCCTTTGAGAAAAGGAGGAAAAATAGAAATTCATCCTTCTTTGGCTGATCATCTACTGTCTGACAGTTTTTCCAACTTATAGCTCTTTGGGAATCACCTTGTTGGTGTAAAGTACAGATTTTTTTCTGTTATACAGTCTTGGCTGTTTCTGAAAGGCACGTAAATGGTGTGTTTGTGAGCCCTGCTTGCAACAAAGTGCTTATATATCCCAAATGAGCTAAAACGTAGTAAAAAAGCATCCCAAGTCCAAAGAAAACCATGTAAGACCTTTAGAAAGACCACCTCAGGACATTTTAAAAATAAGTCTGTATCCTTGGAATAAATTAATAAGCAACAAAGGATTAAGCAACACTTTTGCACCGGAGTATGTTTCATTATTATGTGATACAGAGTTGCTGCATGTAATGTATAACACTAAACTCTCAGATTCAAACTCAATTCAATTCAATTTCAATTCAGTTTATTTATATAGCGCCAATTCACAACACATGTCGTCTCAAGGCACTTCACAAAAGTCAGGTACATGCATTACAATTAATCCAAATCATTGAACAGTGCAGTCAGATTCTGTTATTTATTCAAATTGGATAAAAATTTTTCTATCTAAGGAAAACCCAGCAGATTGCATCCAGTCAGTGACTTGCAGCATTCACTCCCCCGGGTGAGCATGTAGAGACAGTGGACAGTCACTGGCGTTGACTTTGCAGCAATCCCTCATACTGAGCATGCATGTAGCGACAGTGGAGAGGAAAAACCCCTTTAACAGGAAGAAACCTCTAGCAGAACCAGGCTCAGTGTGAGCGGCCATCTGCCCACGACCGACTGGGGGTTAGAAGACAAAAGCAGAGACACAAAGAGAACAAAGAAGCACTGATCCAGGAGTCCTTTCTATGGGAAGGAAAAGTTAAATGTTAATGGATGTAGCTCCTTTAGTTTTTTTTTCACCTAGAAGAAAGAACAGATAAACTCTGAGCCAGTTTTCAAGGTTAGAGTCTGAAAGAGAGCACATAGAGTTAGTTACAGTAAAAGCTCCGTCAGTAGCTATGTCTAGGAGAGAGAAAGGGTTAAACACTGAAAGACAGGGCCATGTGGATCATCGTTAGAGGTGAGCACCATTTGGTTGCCAGCAGAAGCTCGGACGATGCCCCTCTCCAGACAGTTGTCACAGGTAGACACAGAGTCAGGCCAGGTGTAGCTTCTAGGAAGAGAGAAGAGAGAGACAAAGTTAAAAGCTGAAATAACAGCAAATAATACAAAATTGAAGAGTAGTGTGAGAAAGTAGCGAAGAGGGTGAAAGTGGTCATTATGTCCTCCAGCAGCCTAAGCCTATAGCAGCATAACTACAGAGATAGCTCAGGATAAACTAAGCCACTCTAACTATAAGCTTTATCAAAAAGGAAAGTTTTAAGCCTAGCCTTAAAAGTAGACAGGGTGTCCGCCTCACGGATAAAACTGGGAGCTGGTTTCCACAGGAGAGGAGCCTGATAACTAAAGGATCTGCCTCCCATTCTACTTCTAGAGACTTTAGGAACCACCAGTAACCCTGCAGTCTGAGAACGAAGTGCTCTGTTAGGAACATATGGAACAATCAGCTCTCTGATGTATGATGGAGCTAAATCATTAAGGGCTTTATATGTGAGGAGGAGAATTTTAAATTCTATTCTGGATTTAAAAGGGAGCCAATGAAGGGAAGCTAAAGTAGGGGAATATATGATCTCTCTTTTTTAATTTTCATCAGAAAACTCTTGCTGCAGCATTTTGAATCAGCTGAAGGCTTTTACTGCATTTTGTGGAACTCCTGATAGTAAAGAATTTACAATAGTCCAGCTTGAAGTAACAAATGCATGGACTAGTTTTTTCAGCATCAATCCTGGACAGGATATTTCTAATTTTGGCAATGTTCCGGAGATGAAAGAAGAAATCCTGGAAACCTGTTTTAATATGGGATTTAAATGACATGTCCTGGTCAAAAAAAACACCAAGGTTTTTTACTTTATTTCGGAGGTCAATTTAAATGCCATCCAGGTTAAGTGATTGACTAAGCAGTTTCTTTTTTAAAAAACTCCGGTCCAAAGACGACAACTTCTGTCTTGTCTGAATTTAAAAAGCAGAAAATTTTAAAGTCATCCAAGTTTTTATGTCTTCAAGACATGCTTGTAGTCTATCTAACTGGTTGGGCTCATCAGGATTTATGGATAAGTAAAGCTGAGTGTCATCAGCGTAACAGTGAAAATTTATTCTATGCTGCCTGATAATTTTACCTATTGGAAGCATATATATAGTAAAGAGAATTGGCCCAAGTACTGAACCCTGTGGTACTCCACAATTAACCCTGGAGTTTAAAGATGATTTATCATTTACATGAACAAACTGGAATCTGTCAGACAAATAAGATTTAAAACCAGCCTAGTGCTGTTCCCCTGATCCCTACAGCATATTCCAGCCTTTCTAAGAGAATATTATGATCGACTGTATCAAATGCAGCACTGAGATCTAACAGAACCAGTACAGACACAAGTCCATTATCTGAGGCAATAAGAATATCATTAGTGACTTTCAGCAGAGCTGTTTCAGTGCTATGATGAGCTCTGAAACCTGACTGAAACTCTTCAAACAGGTTCATTGCTGTGTAAATGCTCACACATTTGATTAGCAACTATTTTCTCAAGAATTTTAGATAAGAAACGGAAGATTGGATATCGGTCTGTAATTTATTAAGTCATCTCGATCAAGCGAAGGTTTCTTAAGCAAAGGTTTAATTACAGCTACCTTAAAAGCTTGTGGTACATAACCATTACTAAGGATAAATTAATCATATCTATAATGGGGCTGGTAATCAGAGGGAACACTTCCTTAAATAATTTGGTTGGGATTGGGTCTAAAATACAAGTTGAAGGTTTAGATGAAGCTAATATTTCTGATAACTCAGGAAGCTCCACAGGATCAAAACAGTCCAAACACAGATCAGTTCTACAGTTATTTCCAATGTTGTCTCACTTGTTGAGGATGAAGTAATCATCTCTGGGAGATTGTCAAAGATTTTCTTCTTAATAGAATCAATTTATTTTGGAAGAATCCCATAAAATCATGACTGCTGAGAGCTAAGGGAATGGATGGCTCAACAGAGCTATGACTCTGTGTAAGTTTAGCAACTGTACTAAAGAGAACCTAGGATTATTCTTGGTTCTCTTCTATTAAGGATGAGAAATAAGCTGTTCTAGCTTGGTGAAGTGTCTTTTTATACAACAGTAGGCTATTTTTCCAGATTAAGTAGGAATCCTCTAGGTGTGTAGAGCGCCATTTCGCTCCAATTTTCTAACATTGTGCTTTAAAGTACGCAGCTCTGAATTAAACCAGGGAGCCTGCCTCCTATGAATAATTTCCTTCTTTTTCAAGGGGGCTGCATTGTCTAATGCACCACGCAATGATGAAAGTAACACTCTGAACAAGAGAATCAATTTGTGAAGGAGAAGAAACAAAATTATTGCCCTCACACTGTGTTTTTCTGTGATAATGAGCAAATTAAAAGTGGAACAGATTCTTTAAAGGTTGTTACAGCATCGTCTGATAATGATCTACTATAATGAAATTTTCTTTCAGGTGTGGAGTACTCGGTTAAATTAAACTCAAAGGTTATTAAAAAATGGTCGGACAGCACAGGGTTGTGAGAAAATATTGTAATGTCTGTACACTCAATGCCATATGTCAGCACAAGGTCCAGAGAATGAAGACAAACGTGGGTAGGTTTGTTAATGTTTTGAGTAAAGCCAATTGAGTCTAAGATACCATTAAAGGCTATATTTAAGCTATCACTTTCAGTGTCAACATGAATGTTAAAATCCCCCACTATAATAACTTTATCTGTATTTAACACTAAAACTCAGATAAAATTTGAAAGGGACATCATGATATTAAACTCAAGCAGGTTTATGACAGCAAGCATTTTTGTATTTGATGCTTGCTGATGATTTTATATCCCATAAAACACGTGTAACTTCATCTCATTTCTTGTCTGTCCACAGAAAGTTAAACTCTTCAGTTTCATTAAAAACTGCATGAATGATTCAGAGAATCATTGATTTATAAGAACTGACGAATCCATTTACATTGGAAAAGGGTTCGATGATAAAAGCTCTTGAAGGATTTGATTACAGTTGATGAGTTATAATAACAGGCTATTTCCCACAGAAACTGTACCCTGGGGAAAAATATCATTGATTGCAGGGATAATAGCAGCAAATACTCCAGCTCAGAAGTGCAAAGAAATCCTGCAGCTTCAACTGTTGCCTAAATCAGTTGAAAAGTCCACAAGAGCTGATTTCATAGTCCTAGCAGGACTATGAAAGGCATACATTCCCTGTAGTTGGGTCGGCTCGCACCAGAAGTGATACGCACCAGAGCCCGATTGGAAGCTGACTGAGACCACCTCAAAAAGTGGATCTCAGTCCAGTTCTTTGCTCCAGACCAGGGTTCCGTAAATGTATTCACGCCTGCACAAAAGATCCGGACCAAGGGTGGAAACAAACTCTGGTCTGTTAAAGCGGACCAAATGTGGCTGGTGTGAATACACCCTTATTAACAGAAAAAATATAAATCCTTCAGAAACGTTAAAGGCCAGAAAATTCTTTCTGAATTCATAGGACCCATTACAATTGATCTGTATTCTTTCCTTTTCTGACATAAAAACATTGCTAATTTCTGCAGGTCTTTGTGCCAAATAGAAAAAAAATAGGTAAACATTTGCTGCTGAAAGTGCTATTTATTGAGAATGTGGTTCAAGAAGCTACCATAATGGGTGTGGCTTGGCGTGTGGCGTAGCGGGATAGCGCGCGACCCTTATACGGAGGCCTCAGTTCTCGACGCAGCTGTCCCTGGTTTGAAATTCCCACATGGTTCATCACCCTGTCAGCAGCTGACATACAGTGGTCATCTTTACACATTTGTTTCTAAAAGTGAGATAATGTAAACTGGGAAAGCTTGAATATTGTGCTTTCAAAAGCAATTAAAAATGCAATATTATAGGAGTAATATAACATTCTAATTGTTTCTGGCAGTTGATGCACTGCTGGACGGTAAATGTAGCATAGTAGTAAGGGAGCATTTGTCACTCGGACCACTTCACTTTGGTTGCTCCAGGTGGAGCATTTATATTTGATGAGTAACCCTTCATAAGAAGATGAATTAAACTATAAAGCGTATAATGGAATAATTCCTCTGAACCGAATGAGGTAGATTTTACTATTACCTTTCCTCCGAACTGAATTATAGGACTAGAAACACAGTGAATCTGAGAAAACTACTTCTAATGCTGAGTCATAATCAGTCATTGAGCTTAGATTTTGCAAAACAGCCAAGTAGGTCATTGACTAGACGTAATAAATGGCAATTGAAGTGTAAAATATAATAATTCACAATGAGAAAAATACTGAATCAATGTAAAATATTTTTCTTCTGGCCTACAGCGTCAAAGGAAATAATTCCTTCTGCTTTTAGAGAACTGAGCTGTTACACCTCATCCTAAATCTAGCAGAAGGCTAAGAAACACAATAAAGGCTAACTTTGAAAAAGATCTGTCACTACTCACTACATAAAGTGGTGGCATTAAGTAGGCTAACTTTACCACCTATCTAACCTACATAAACTGTAATAAATCCTTTTCATTCCAGATGAATCAATATTTTCCTCCAGCATGGGCAATCTTTACCACAGAGGTGGGCAATTAATCATCCCAAAAAGGCCAGATCAGTAACTGTGACTGTGGATAAGGGCCCCTCCAGCAGGCTGAACTTAGTTATTCCAGAGAAGCACCAATCAATCAGCCAAGGAACATAATCAGACATTTTTTCCTTGATTAGCTCTGACTGATGACCAGCAATTCATCATGGAAATGCAATGCTATCAAGAACTCCCTCTATTTTAAGCCTATAAGCGAATAAACCATTAACCAATTTTAAATGCTGTTTTTTTTTTTATTTGTTATTTTTTATTTTTGGGCAGTTGTTTTTGCTGCAAGACAACAGCCCTAACAACTACTTCACCAAGCACTCAAACAGTGACTGCAAATTTCTATCGTTGTTTTGCCAAGTAACAGTTTTAGTAGTATATTCTAGTGCTAAGTTCTGCAGCCCTGTGTTGTGTTTTCATACACAGACACTAACAGTTCATAACCCTTTCTCTCGATCATCAAATGTAATGGACCAAGAGCCAACTAAACACTGCTGCTAATGAATTAAAAACACTAATGTTATTAACATTTTTACAATAAAATATTGTTGCTTTTGGGCCTTACAATGAAAACATTTCTGTTTCCAGGGCATAGAGTGTCCTGACCATGCTTGATGAGACGTATTTAAAAAAATAAAGCAGTTCTGATTATTCAAATCCTTATTCCCTAAGAGGCACAAGTCTGAGATTTTATTTTATTCTGCTATCTTTGGTCTCCTAACGAGAAAGCCGATGGGGAAATACAAATTATGTGAACAATGATTGCTGTTGTGTCTACGTCTTAGCATCAACATAATCACCCAGAAACGTTCCCTACTCGGGCGCTCCCTGCTTTCCACGTTCCAATTAGTAATCTATAACTGCCAATTAAGTACTTACTATAAAGACATTTTGATTTCTCCAGTTACAAAAAACAGATACTCAATCACAACCACTACTTAAACAAACCATTAAGTTCAGAACAAAGGCAGGAACTCAGGCGGTTCTTTGGGATTGTTGTCAAGGTGACAGCAGGATTCCTTCTATTTTTCATGAAAAAATTCCAAACTTTTCCAGTCTCAAATGTCCAGTCTATTCTGGGATGGATAGACGGGCGGACGGAAATAGCTCCATAAATAGCTCCATAAATCCATACTCTTCCGACTGTTTGAACCTTTAAACTCTGAACAATCAAAATACCAGTTAATTAAATATAGAAAGTAATCAGCAAATGGTTGGTTGCATTTTTTTACAGAATCTGGGACCTTCCAAAAGTCCTAAAAAGCCCTAATCACAATTGGCTGTATCCATATGCCCTTCATGTCAGCTAAATTGAAATTAACGGCCATGTCTAGCTTTTAACAGCATTTATTTTTTTATCCTTCTGCTTGTGTTTTCCTGCTAATGGGGTTCTGCCAAAAAGCTTTCAGTTTCTGGTTTGACAGTCTTGCATTGTTGAGCATGGAGCTCCAAAATCTGGTCTTTTCTTTCAGTAGAGTGGAGACAACTTTTAACATATTAAGGAAATCATGGATGGTGAATACAAATATTTTATAACTACCACACGAACAAGGGTTCCCTAAACAGCCATGCTGTCAGCGTAGTTTATATACCAAAACTAATGAAACTCAATGAATTGAAATTGCAACCTGAAACAGAGCAGACAATGTTGCCAGCTGGATGATTGACTTAAATGTTGGTGCTTTAATTTTGGGGGGGATGGCCCATCAATGATTGCAAAAAGATGCTAGTTTATCACAACAGGGTTTTGTAAGAATTTAGTAAGAATTTTGGCTAAAAATTGAGGATTTTAGACAGATTCAGACATGAAATCAATCATGTGATGTCCTGAGTTTAAACAAAGGAAAAAGCTAGATAAAGTGATGCATTCAGTCATGTATATCATTAGCCTTAAAGCATAATTGTCTAAGTTATATTTGCCAAAATATGACTTTGGCCATTATGCTATGAGGCTAAAGAAATGAGAGGCATGCTTGGTTTGAAATAATCCCTCTGTACCAAAGAACCAAAGATATTCAACAGTATGCTGTGCAGTGATATAGATAACAAGAATAAGACAGTCGTGAAGATGCCAGAGGATTTAATGTTCAGCTCATCTGGTGTGCCGCTTTGCAGGTCCAACACGCAACAGTTCATCTCACCTAGGAGCAACTAATGGCATATGATGGCATCCATGCTAAGCAGAGAAAACAGTTTGGACACGGTCAACACCACCCTGGCTAAGCACATGAGACAAAATGACAAGCTGCCTGGGGTTGGTTACAATGAACTACTCCTTGTGCAAACAATAACAATACTATTGATTCTACAAACGTTCTCATCCTACAAACATTTAACTATATTAGTTCTTGTTATAGAAATCTCTGTCAACATCCTTTGCAAAACCAGTTATGAATATGACCAAAAACTCTTCTACAGGCAACAAACAAACTAATGAGCATTATTTTCTGAAGCTTAACAAAGACAAGTAAAGGATTCTGATTTAAGCTTATATTCATGTGTAACAAGGTTCTTCAAAATGTAAGTCTGTCACCAGAGACATGTAGCAAGAACATTCATGACTAAAGGGGATGCAGAAACATTGATCAATGCTTTAGTTTAAAGCCAGCTGGTTTATTGCAATGCAAGTTTACTGGCCTGCCAAAGATCCATAGCAAGACCTAAACCTTTTCAAAATTCGGCAGCCAGACGATGACCAGAGGAGACAGCACACCGACCCAGTATTAGCTACTCAGCACTTGCCGAACTTCCCCAGAACCTGCAAGGTATTTTCTTTAAATGTTCATGCAGTTTCCCAGGTATTTTCCTGGAACTTAGTATTTTCAGAAACAAGGCAGTTTTCAATGGTGAATAATAACTTGGTACTTTTGTAAAATATACTAGGTACTCTCCTGGAACTTTAATTGAAAACACTAGTTTAATGTTACTCCCTGGTTATTTTGCCAAAACATACCGGATACTTTGCTGGAACCTCTCAGATACTTTCCTGAAACTGAATCGGTAATTTGCCGGAACTTACCAGTTACTTCCCTGAAAATATCTGAAACTTTCCCAGAATTTACAAGGTAGTCTGCTTTCCCTGGAACTTATCAAATACTTTCCCAGAATGTGCTAGGCATTTTCCCGGAATCAGGCTGCATGATGAGGTGACTTATTCCGTTCCACGTTTTCCTGGTCCTTACCAGGTACTTTCCTGGGAAATACTGGCGCATGGAAAGTATGGGCTGTATTATGTAATACTACAAACCTCCATCTGTTGTGGAGGCAGCAGTAACTATGTTGGTTGAAGTGTTTCTGGTTTCATGGGTGACAGAGAAGGCAGATGTGAAGACAAGAGGCATCAATCAGAGCAGCAAAAACAGACCCCCAAAAACCACGCAAGCAAAGTTCAAGTGATAGAAAAGCATATTTAGCTTTTCTGCTTTTTGGCTATTAGAGATTTAAGCTATATATTTTTCACCCAGTATAATATACAAAT
Source organism: Crenichthys baileyi (assembly GCA_036173005.1). NCBI lineage: Eukaryota > Metazoa > Chordata > Actinopteri > Cyprinodontiformes > Goodeidae > Crenichthys > Crenichthys baileyi. The sequence goes on along the minus strand of JAHHUM010002020.1, from coordinate 99,165 downwards.
TTGTTATCAAATGAATATATATATATATATAGGGCCCCTCCTTGAACCGCCACCTTAACGGGGTGGAGGGGTTTGAGTGTTCAAATGATCCTAGAGGCTATGTTGTCTGGGGCTTAAATGCCCCTGGTAGGGTCTCCCATGGCAAACAGGCTCTAGGTGATGGGTCAGACAAAGAGCGGTTCAAGAATCCTTCATGATGACCACTAAATCGAGGCACGAGACGTCGCCCAGTACGGCGGAGCCGGGGTCCCACCCTGGAGCCAGGCCTGGGGTCGGGACTCGTCGGAGAGCGCCTGGTGGCCGGGTTGCTCCTCGCGGGACCCGGCCAGGCCAAGCCCGAACGAGAGACGCGAGGCCATCCCCCAGTGGGCCCACCACCTGCAGGGGGAACCATGAGGGACTGGTGCAAAGAGGATTGGGTGGCGGACGAAGGTGGAGACCTCAGCGGCCCGATCGCCGGATGCTTAGGCTGGCTCTAGGGACGTGGAATGTTACCTCATTGGGGGGGAAAGAGCCTGAGCTTGTGCGGGAGGTCGAGAGATATCGACTAGAAATAGTCGGGCTCGCCTCCACGCCCGGCGTGGGCTCTGGAACCCATCTCCTTGAGAGGGGCTGGACTCTCTTCTACTCTGGAGTGGCCCACGGGGTGAGGCGGCGGGCTGGGGTGGGTTTGCTTGTTGCCCCCCAGCTCAGCCGTCTAGTGTTGGGGTTTACCCCGGTGGATGAGAGGGTCGCATCCCTGCGCCTTCGGGTCGGGGATAGGTCTCTGACTGTCGTTTCGGCCTACGGGCCGAGCGGTTGTGCGGAGTACCTGGCCTTCTTGGTGTCCCTGTCGGGGGTGCTGGATTGTGCCCCTCCCGGGGACTCCATTATTCTGCTGGGGGACTTCAACGCCCACGTGGGAAACGACAGTGACACCTGGAGAGGCGTGATCGGGAGGAATGGCCTCCCCGATCTGAATCAGAGTGGTGTTTTGTTATTGGACTTCTGTGCTAGTCACGGATTGTCCATAATGAACACCATGTTCAAGCATAAGGGTGTTCATCAGTGCACTTGGCACCAGGACACCCTAGGCAGGAGGTCAATGATCGACTTTGTTGTCGTATCATCAGACCTTCGGCCGCATGTTTTGGACACTCGGATGAAGAGAGGGGCTGAGCTGTCCACTGATCACCACCTGGTGGTGAGTTGAATCCGCTGGAGGAGGAGAAAGCCGGACAGACTTGGCAGGCCCAAGCGCATAGTGAGGGTCTGCTGGGAACGCCTGGCGGAGCCCTCGGCCAGGGATGTATTCAACTCCCACCTCCGGGAGAGCTTTGACCAGATTCCGGGGGATGTTGGAGACATAGAGTCTGAGTGGACCATGTTCTCCGCATCTATTGTCGATGCTGCTGCCCGTAGCTGCGGCCGTAAGGTCTGCGGTGCCTGTCGCGGCGGCAATCCCAGAACCCGGTGGTGGACAGTAAGGGATGCTCTCAAGCTGAAGAAGGAGTCCTATCGGCTGTGGTTGGCTTGTGGGACTCCTGAGGCGGCTGACGGGTACCGTGAGGCCAAGCGTGCTGCGGCCCGAGCTGTGGCAGAGGCAAAAACTCGGGCCTGGGAGGAGTTCGGTGAGGCCATGGAGAAGGACTACCGATCGGCCTCGAAGCGATTCTGGCAAACCGTCCGGCGCCTCAGGAGGGGGAAGCAGTGCTTTGCCAACACTGTTTATAGTGGTGGTGGGAGGCTGCTGACCTCGACTGGGGACATTATCGGGGGGTGGAAGGAGTACTTTGAGGATCTCCTCAATCCTGCCATCACGCATTCCCTGGTGGAAACAGAGGCTGGGGACTCGGGGTTGGACTCTTTCATCACCCAGGCTGAAGTCACCGAGGTGGTTAAAAAGCTCCGCGGTGGCAACGCTTCGGGGGTGGATGACATCCGCCCTGAGTACCTCAAATCTCTGGATGTTGTGGGGCTGTCATGGTTGACACACCTCTTCAACATTGCATGGCGGTCGGGGACAGTACCTCTGGACTGGCAGACCGGGTTGGTGGTCCCCCTTCATAAGAAGGGGGACCGGAGGGTGTGTTCCACCTACAGGGGGATCACACTCCTCAGCCTCCCTGGTAAGGCCTACGCCAGGTATTGGAGAGGAGAGTCCGGTCCGATAGTCGAACCTCGGCTTCAGGAGGAGCAGTGTGGTTTTCGTCCCGGCCGTGGAACACTGGACCAGCTCTATACCCTCTACAGGGTACTCGAGGGCTCATGGGAGTTTGCCCAACCGGTTCACATGTGTTTTGTGGACCTGGAGAAGGCATTCGACTGTGTCCCTCGTGATGCCTTGCGGAGGGTGCTCCAGGAGTATGGAATCGGGGGCCCCTTTATTAGGGGCCATCCGGCCCCTGTACGAGCGGAGCAGGAGTTTGGTCCGCATTGCCGGCACTAAGTTGGACCAGTTCCCGGTGCATGTTGGACTCCGGCAGGGCTGCCCTTTGTCACCGGTCCTGTTCATAACTTTTATGGACAGGATTTCTAGACACAGCCAAGGGCCGGAGGGGGTCTGGTTTGGTGACCAGTGGATTTCGTCTCTTCTTTTTGCAGATGACGTGGTCCTGCTGGCCCCCTCTAGCCAAGACCTACAGCATGCGCTGGGGCGGTTCACAGCCGAGTGTGAAGCGGCTGGGATGAAGATCAGCTCCTCCAAGTCAGAGGCCATGGTACTCGACCGGAAAAGGGTGGCTTGTCCTCTTCAGGTTGGAGGGGAGTTCCTGCCTCAAGAGGAGAAGTTTAAGTATTTCGGGGTCTTGTTCACGAGTGAGGGAAGAATGGAGCGGGAGATCGACAGACGGATCGGTGCGCCTGCCGCAGCAATGGGGGCGCTGTGCCGGTCCATTGTGGTGAAGAGAGAGCTGAGCCGAAAAGCGAAGCTCTCGATTTACCGGTCGGTCTACGTTCCTACCCTCACCTATGCCCATGAACTTTGGGTCATGACCGAAAGAACGAGATCCCGGATACAAGCGGCTGAAATGACCTTCCTCCGTAGGGTGGCCGGTCACTCCCTTAGAGATAGGGTGAGGAGCGCGGCCATTTGGGAGGGGCTCGGAGTAAAGCCGCTGCTCCTCCACATTGAGAGGAGCCAGTTGAGGTGGCTCGGGCATCTATACTGGATGCCTCCTGGACGCTCTCCTCGGGAGGTGTTCCAGGGACGTCCCACCGGGAGGAGGCCCAGGGGACGGCCCAGGACACGCTGGAGGGACTATGTCTCTCGGCTGGCCTGGGAATGCCTTGGGCTCCCCCCGGAGGAGCTGGAGGAGGTGTCTGGGGAGAGGGACGCCTGGGCGTCTCTGCTGAGTCTGCTGCCCCCGCGACCCGGTCCCGGATAAAGCGGAAGACGACGAGTACGAGTATAGGGCAAAGTTTCAAATCACCATTGCATCTGGCATCACATTTCTCACATTTTTGTTGCCCAGTCAAACACTGAAATGCTTTCATCTGACAAGCAAGAAAATGCTTTGTTAGTCCTGTTTTCATGACATGTCTGGATCATCACACAGACTAGCTTGGATTGTGAAAAGTCTTTTTTTCCTTTTCGGTTAATTTTCCCTCTATGATAACATCCCTTCAGGACAGCTTCATCTCAGAAACGACAGCTGAAGAATTCTGAGACACCCTCACTTTGGATGTGTCACTCTCCTTCTATGGTTGTTCTTGCTCACCTCTTTCCACTGCATTTTCCAGGTTCCCTTGGCTACAGCTTTGTGCCCCCGGCTGGCACAGGGTATAAGATAATGAAGAGAATGGATAAGCATCTCCAGGGAAGCTGTAACTAAGATGGAAGAACTGTCGAACTTTAGATTGAACTACCTTCTGTGTTGAAATGTGAACTGTAAGCCTTGGCATACATTGATCAAGATGTTTTTGATGTCATAATTCATATCAAATTGATTCAATGTTTCTCCTGTTGAGATCACAAAATGTTCCTTCAGGATACAAATCGGACACTGATGCTCTTTACAGCAAGGGTCAGTGCAGACTCTACCTGGTAAGAAGACTGAGAACTTTTTGGGTTGCAGGGGTTCACCCGAAGACCATTTTTGACTCTGTGGTGGCATCAGCCATCTTCTGCGGTGTAGTTTGTTGGAGCAGAAGCCTATCTACATTTAAGAGAAGTTATATAAGCTCATCAGCAAGACCAGCTCTGTCCTAGGAAGCCCCCTATAGCAAAAATAACATCAGTGTTGAACAATGTCTCCTACTCATGCATGAAGCTGCTGTACAATTAGAGCGGTCCTTCAGTGACAGACTGCTGCATCCTAGGCACACCAAGGAGCATCATCACAGATCCTTCCTTCCAGCAGCTGTTAGGCTTTATAACCTTCACTTCTCCCAACAGACTCAGTAAGTGTTCACATTCCTGCTGTTTTTGCATTTTTTAAAATTTATTGTAAATAGTCTAAGTTGTTTTTTATTCGCAATTATACATGTGCATTTTTTCCATTTTCTAAATTACCTCACTCAGTTGCACATTTCTTTAAATGTGAGTATGTCATTTTTAATATTTGCAAATTTTTTTTGCTTAAGTGTCAAATGCCTTCCTTGATAAATAAGTTATTTTATTTATATAGCACCTTTCACAAATAAAAAAATACAAACTGCTTCACAATAATAAAAGAAATGGTATAAACAACTAATTAAGTAAAAGTCTGTCTAAATAAGTATGTCTTTAGGTATTTTTTAACAGTCAGTAGATACTGTGGAGCGCAGTGAGAATGAAAGGGAGTTCCAGAGTCTTGGAGCCACCGCCTCAAAAGTCTGATCTCCAAAGGTCTTAAAATGAATCCGGGGAACCACCAGGAGCATCTGATTAGATTATCTAAGTAGCTGGGAAGATGTTAGGGGCTCCTGCAACATTTGAGGGGCTTGACCATGGAGTGACCTAAATGTTGAGACCAAAACCTTAAACTGGATTCCATAATGAAAAGGGAGCCAGTGGGAGCATTCTGAACAATCTGAAGGCGATCCAGACACGGCATATTTAAAGAAGTAAAAAGACTGTACTGTCTGTTATTCTTCTTTTTTCGGTTTTATATTTTGTATTGTGCTGTGTGTATCTGCATGCTTCCATTTGCATTTCCATTTGCTGCTGGTAGACCTTAATTTCCCAACTGTGGGACAATAAATGACATTTCAATGTCAATTTCAATTTCAATTCTTTTCTATTCTAAATTATTATATTAGAGAATAATAAATTACTCTTTTCTAAAGGCTTACAAAAGTTTATGCAAACTGGGAAGTGTTTCAACGGAATGTTTATAAGACCATTTTGAAGAGCTGGAAAACTGTTATTTTTTTTACTTTTGGCAATGATCGGTGGATGCAAAATCTATGTTCTTATTTTTGTAATGTGTCTTAATCCTGCTTGGGTTATTTTTTCCCTGCATTCGCCCATCATAGGGTCTTACAGTAGGATGATAATCCTAAACACAAAAATGGTTCACCAGACATAGAACCAACTCTCTTCAGGGTCATCTCAGTCCCCTGACCCAAATCCTTTAGAGAACCAGTAGGGCAATCTGAAGAGGAGAGAGTATGAGAGAGAAACCAGGGCTGTTCACAATTGGAATACATTGTGCAAAAAGAAATGGTCAAAGTTTTTCATTCTGTTGTTCAGTGTTAGATTATGCTACCGCACTACCAAACAAATTTTTTTAAGGCTTCGTTTTAAGGCTTTTTATACATATTTTCTTGGGGTGTCTATAAATGTGGTGCATATAGTATAATAGACATACAAATCACTTCCCTTGTACATACTTTGCAAACAGAAGAGCCTCTCTACTCTGATATTATTTGCTTGTTTCGGAATAATCTTGGCGTGGCGCATGTGGTGTAGGTGTAAAGCAAGCAACCGTGTACAGAGGCTATAGTCCTTGATGCGGCTGTCCCGGGTTGAAGTCCTGGACCTGGCGAGCTTTGCTGAATGTCTCCCCCTCTCTTTGCCCTCTTTCCTGTCTACCTACTGTTGAAAAATAAAGGCCTCTAGTGCTGCAAAAATGAATATTACCATGCACAAAGTGTGATTTTTTGTATTCTTACTTTTTAAATAACAAATTCAGAATAAATGCATCAAAACGTTTGAAATTCCTCTAAACATCAAAAATGGACCAGTCTTTATAATAATACCCTGTTAAAGAAGTAATTAGGTGGACAGCAATGAATTATGAATAGATTTATAGGAGCAATCAAAGCATTAGTCTCAAACAGTGGTGTGCACAGACATTTTGGCAGGCAGGTGCTCAAGTGGGAAAAAAGGGCACCTTGTGCGGCACATGGAGCTGTCGGCTGCCCTCGTAGTGTGAGATTTATTACAGGGACAACATGAACATAATTTATATGTATTACTAAGCATCCACAAAACAAGCCGTCCTGTGGGATCTAGGGACAGGACCAATCAGGAAAAAGAAACTCAAAACAAGAATGCATTTTACAAAATTCTTAAGATTAATAAGGAAACAAAATTATCATAGATTGATTAAAAGTTTGATTACTGACTCACAACCAGCCTTTAACCTAAACTTCCTGAGTCGTATTTGAAACTTACATTATCCTTCTTTTTTTTTCTTTTTACACACTGAGCACAACGTGTTTGTCTTGACTATATTATTCTGTACTTTTATCACAAAATGTCTTCTGCACAAAATAACCATATGTTGTAGCAAAGCAGGTTTCACTGCCAAATTTACCAGGTAGGTCACACTATATGAGTTATCTTCAAAAATGTTAGTAACCAGTGACCATTCTACAGTGTAAATCAACTATACCCAGAAAATGAGTTATAAAATATTCATAGTCAAAATGAAACCAACAGCAGAGAATATGATCATAAGAAGAATCATCTATAATTCTGCATGTAGCCAGTGTAATATATGACAGAAATTATACTTAGAGAATTAAAATTAATGAGATTACAAGTCCTGAGAATTGATGTCTGCTATTTAGAAATTAAATACTCTGATCACATAATTTTTACACACACAGAAGTAGAAAATACAACTTCGCCTACATGGCCCACATTTACTGAACTTTATAAAAGGTATTTTTAGTAGTTTACGAATTTTTATGTTTACCAGCTAATTTGGCTGTATTTGGAATTCAAAAAAACATGAGTCAAACAGAAGTCATCAGGGACCATTATAGCAAATGTAATACCTACATCAACGAGATAGATTTTCGTTTATTTCTTCTAATCTAATCTAAGAGGTATGCCATTGATTGGCCTGTTCTGTTTAGATAAAATGGAGGCAAGTGAGGTTTTAACATTTTCATCTAAAGTTTAGGAAGCAAATACATTCGTTTTGTTTGTTACCTGGATGATTTAGCCGCCCTGTCGGCAGAGCACGGCTCTATTTCCATAGAGAAGAGGTAAGCTGCACCAGCCCATGTCCACCTGTCTGCTCTGCATGCAGCCCGTCCCTGTTGAGAGACACACGATGATACTGATTAAAAATTTGCACAAGATTGCACCTGTTTAGAATAATTTGTTCCTGAATCTGTAATCTAGGTCTTAATTAATTGCAAAACACTTTTAGACTTCTAAATAAATAGTAAATTAACTTATTTAAATTAAATATAGTTCCTGTTTCTAATTGAAAATCTCATGAAGTCTATCCTGAGATACAGCCACATGTTAGGGATAATAGTGTATACAGTGGCTTTCAAAAGTGTTTCCCTTTAGCTTTTTCTGATTTTTTCATGTTACAACAAAATCAAACATGAAGTTATCAGGAACTCATCTGCCTACAATATCGTCATATTCCTAAAAAACAGCCTATCTAGTCTAGGTTATGCAGACGTGGCCGTGTCAAGAAAGGTAGAAACTCGACAACAGAACAAGACATAAGTTGAAACATTAAGATTTGGCCAAGATATATCTAAAGGCAGATATTTCAAAGGTGTTGTGGACTGATGAGATGATAGTGACTCTGGATGGATCCGATGGATGGCTCGATCAGTGACAGGAAGCGAGATTCACTTCACAATCAGAGGCCACCTAGGTGGTGGTGGGGTACTGGTATGGTCTGGCATTGTTGAAGATGAGCCAGCTGGACCATACCAGGTTAAAGATGGACTCATAAACATCTCCCAAACCTACTCCTACATTCTAGAAGACACTTTCATGCAGTGGTACAGAAAAAAGTCTTATTCTCTTATGAAGACAATGAATTTTATGCAGCACAATGTTCCATCACATGCATGTAAGGACTTCACTGCATGCCTAGCCAGCAAAGGCCTTAAAGATGAAAGATTAATGACATTGTCCCCTTCCTCATCTTACCTAAAACCTAATGAAAGGTTTTGGGCCTTTCTTAAACTGGAGATTTACTGTGAAAGAAATCAGTCCGCCTTTCTGAACAGTGACTGGGAGGCTGTGGTCATTATCACACAAAAAGTAAACAGACCAAGAAACTGTTAGACTCCATGAATGGGAGGCTTGTGATTGTTATTGTAATGAACAGTGGTTATACTTGCCACAGTTTATTGTTTTTGCCAGAAAAAAAAACATTTATTAACATGAATCCTCAAACTACAAATAGCCAAATAATTGTTCATACAACACACAGCTCAGGGATAAAGCTGTGGAGAACTTTGAAGCAGGGTTAGGTTATAAAACAATATACCAAGCTTGGAACATCTGATGGAGTACTTTTCAGCCCATCATCTGAAAATGGAAAGAGCTTGACACGACTGCAAACCTTCCAAAATATGGCCTAAAATCTCAGGCTGGGCATTAATCGGAGAAACGGCCAAAGAACTGATGGTAACTCTGGAAGAGCTGCAGAGATCCACAGCTCAGGGGGGAGAATCTGTTAACTGGACAACAGTTATTTGTGTGGTCCTCAAATCTGGCCTTTATGTAAGAGTGGCATACAAAATTGTTGGAAAAAACGATAAGAAGTCGTATTTCCCATCTGCCACAACCCTTGTAGGAGACAAACGTGTGCAGGAAGCTTCGCTAGTGAGATGAGCCAAAACCAAATTCTTGGCCAATATGCAAAATGTTTTGTGTGGTAGAAAGCTAATACTGCACATCACCCTAAACACACCATAGTATCATACTGTGGGGATACTTTAATACAGCAGGGACAGGCAATCTGTACATTGTTCATGGGAAGATGGTTGGAGAATGCTGGACAAAACTTGCTAGAGGCTGCAAAAGACTTGAGACTGGGACAGAGGTTCACCGTCCAGCAGGACAATGACCCAAAAACAAACAGGCAGATCTCTGCATGTGTTAGAATGGTCCAGTCAAGGTTCAGGGCTATACTCAAGCCAAAATCTGTGGCAAAAATTGAAAATTAATGATCACAGACATATTATCTAATCAAACTAAGCTTGAGCTCTTTTGCAAAGAAAAAATCAGCAAAAACCCTAAAGGACCTGCAGCTGTAATTGCAGTGATAGGTGGTTCTATAAAGTATTGACTAATGGGGACAGTGGGGAATACACTAATAGGTTTTATTTGTAAAAACAATTATAAACCATAGTTAATTTTTCTTTCAATTCTTAATTATGCACCAGTTTATGTTGATCTGTCACCTAAATTGACCATAAGATTCACAGAAACATGTGTAACAGTTTAACAGTAAACAGGCCAGGCTATGTGTGTGTGTGGGCAATAATAATACAAGGAGGTCAAATGAGCAGTTTATTCACTCCATTGCGTGACCTATTCAACAAACTTTTATTTCAGACCTGCTAAAAGCTCGTATAATCATTATATTCTGGGCAGGACCGCTATAAAGTATATCCAACAGTATTTTAAGCTGATTTGAACATTGTGTCCTTTTGTTGGCGTCCATGACCAATTTGCTTTTACTATTAGAATATTTTTGATTTTTAATACAAGTACTAAACACTCTCTTGCTAACCCTTGATGTCCATCTGTAGATTTTCAGGGTGATGACTGGAGCACATAAACCAGCATGTGTTGGACAGCAGGCGGGGACACGCACAGGTCGTCTGTCGCTCATGGGGAGCACTACAGTCATTACCAGAAAAAGTAATCTCGTTACCAACCACCAGCCAACGGGATTCACAGCCAAACCGAGGCGCACTGCTATTGGGTGCAGCGGAGGGGTTGGACTCGTCACCCCGACGACTGTTACTCTAATCGCGGGAACGCGACACGGCCAGTCGCTCCTCTTCCTCCGCTGCGCACCGGTTATGGATCAGGACGCAGCGCACCTCCCTGCTGTCTGCGGCGCGTAGAAAGGTGCCCAAATGAACCGCCGCCCTCCCGGCTCCTCAGGAGTGCAATGGCTTAACAGGAGAGACATGAGTGTCCGAACGGAGGACAGCATCACCCTGTGCCAAAGGGCTCTCCAGATCGTTACGGAACTTTGCCTTGCGGGACACGTGGACCGAGAGAAATGCGCGGACATTTTCCCCTTGGAGAGCAGCATACAAGGTAAAGGACACGCAGGTAAATTTGAAAAGTTTTATTCTTTCATATATCTTTTAGTTTATCTATAGTAAAGAGCGCAGGAGAAAAACAAAAGAAAAGCACTTTCCGTTTGGTTCATCATGTTCTGAAACTGTACCTACCTGTTACGCATCTTGCAGTGCGCTCAGCCCACACCGATCACACTGCAACAGGTGCAACAAAAGGAGCTACAGTACTCTTCTGTCTTGCTCTTTACTTTATTTCCCTTATCAATGTTTTTCCTTGTTATAGGGATATCACGATTAGAAAGTGCGTTACTTCTTGGACAGTCGATCAAAGGTGGATGGGGAGGGAAATGTCATGAATATGGAGGTCAAAAAGTGCCACAGTTGGTGTATATTTATATATATATATATATATATATATAATATATATATATATATATATATATATATATACATATATATATAAATAATTTAAGTATAGCACACAACCTTTTTTTCTGCATTTAATTATTTTATGGTCTTAAGCTGCAGCTCGTCAGTGGGCGGGGCCAACATTCAAAACAAAAGTGCATCTCAATAGATTTGGATATTCCTGAAAAGTCAAATTATTTCAGTGATTAAAAGCAAAAGTAATTCAATACCATATATGGATTCATTAGGTTGGTATTGGATTTGCTTCTATATTGAAAACACGATGTCTCAAACAAAGCTTTTACTGGGACTTTATTCTGAGATACAGTCGCACAACTGAACAGCGTCTTCAGAGCAGATCAAAAGATTAAAAAATAAAATCATATACATGGGTTGCATCAGTTGATTTGATACCAATTGCAGTCCTTAAAGCTTTTGTAAGTTTTGCATAGTACAAAGAGTTTCACAGAAACAAGAAAAGCTTAGTGTTTGTGCTATTTCCTTTTAGAAACTATGAAGCTTCAGTTCAGTTCTGGGTGACCTGACTTGCCCTAGGTCAAATGTGACATTATGACAAAGAAACTCGGCACAGTTTATTTTTGACACATCTGGGAAATCATGTAGCCACACTTTTACAGGAGTACTTTTGCAAAACAATGTGCTCTTTCAAGAACCAGCTCATTGTTATTAAAAACAAAACTCGTATTCAAACCAGTGATAAACTGTTCTGGAAACTAAGTCTACTTCAACAATTTTAACACAGAGTGATATATTACAGGGGTTTACCCCTTAAAATTATTCAAGATCAATAAAGAAATGAGTTTTGATAGAGATATCCTCCAGACATTGGTTTTCAAATTAAATGCAAAATTTATTTTCATCTGAAGAGGTATTTTTAGTCCCCTTTCTGCAGTCCATGAAAAGCTCTTCATGGGCTTTGCTTCACAATCCTCTGCTGTTATTCCTGTTGTTTGAGCACCATACATTTTTTTATTACACTTTTCCTTCCACCAAACTTTCTATGAAAATGCTTGGAAACAGGACTTTTTAAGGCAGTTTGCTGGACAGCTTTCTTACCCATGATTGTGTATTCCATAGCATCATTAGATCAGACCATTTCAGTATTAAAGATCCTTCTTTGGTCTTATGTAATCTTCTAACTTTCTGAGAAAACTGAAAAACTTAAAAAAAATAAACACTGTCTATGTGTAATGAACTCATTCTTCTAACTGCTGTGGAGGATAACTAATCAGATACAATTTTTAGGTTTATCTATTTCAAAATATAGATATGCTTTACATAGATTACCTTTTACACTGTGGCACTTTGGAGACTCACTACAAAAGAAAGCTCTATATAAAACAGATGCACATGCTGCCTGCTCTTTCTTACAGCTTGCTTTCTCTCCTGTTTGTTTTCTCTGTCTCCCCTGCATGTTTGTCTGTCATATCTTTCCTGTTTCACCCCTCTTATCCTGTGGGTTAATAAATGCAGACATCTCTATCAGTCTCCTTGCTGTGGTCGTGGGTTTCTGTGGCCTCGCCTTGTTGGTAGTCTCTCTCTTTGTCTTTTGGAAGCTGTGCTGGCCCATTTGGAGGAGCAAGACTCTGTCAGCCCACACCGAAAATGGCCTCCACGTGGGTTTCCCCGAAGCACCTCCTCCCAGCTCCACTCCTGTCATTGAGTGCAAAGTGGCGGAGGTGGAGAAGAAACACCCTCCGGAGGTGAAAGTGAATGGACGGAGCTCTGTGAAGTATCTTGAAGGAGCTATGAAGATCAGTCAGACATCACCAGACATCCCCGCCGAGGTGCAAACAGCCCTGAGGGAGAAGATCAGCAAACAGCCAACAAAGATCCAAAGGCAGACGACTGAGCCAACATCCTCGTCCAGGTACCAAGTGCAGTCCTACGTACTCCAAACACCACTGTTATTAACGTTTTAGAACCTACTTTTGATTAGACATGGACCAATCACTGGGATATATTAAAGGTTTAAGAAGATTTTAAAAAGGTTAAGTTTGAAAATTAAAAAAAAATTCTGTCATACAATGTCCATTTCATTTAAAAGCTTTTTAATGAGATGTCGAAGAAAGTGCTGGAGTTAGATTTTTAAGTAATGCAGCACTGCCCCTCCCCCACCTGGTGCTGTGCTTAGCTGGTCAGCTGACCAGAGGAAGGCTATTAAGTTTTTCTTATGCTTACAGTGCCTTGGAACAGTGTTACATGTAGATAGAACATTTCCACATTAACAGAATAATCAGAATATCCTTTACTTTCATTGTCACAAGTACAGAGTAACTGAGAAAAAAGCTATCTGGTAAGTGCATGAGCAATAAATAACCTATGTAAAATTGAAAAATAGGAGCAGTTTGTTAAAAAGATAACATAGAAACATGAACACACATTCATACTGATGCACATTCCTATTATCTCCTTTACATGTTGAGCAACTGTGTTGAGTTTAGCTATTGCTGTTGGATAGAATCTGCTTGTCCTTGCTTTAATCGATCTGTGGCATCTGCCTAACATTACAAATTCCAACAGAGCCTGACCCTAGTGAGAAGTGTCCTTTATGATGTTGTGGGCTTTTTGGAGACAGCAGGAACTGTGAAGTTCTTCAAGTGTGGGGAGAGAACAGCCAACGACCTTTTAATGATCCTCTGGAGCGCTTTTCCTCGAGCCACTGTACAGCTGATGAACCACACACAGATGCAGCAGGTCATTAGGCTTTCGATAGAGCACCAAAGGAGAACAGCAGTCTCTGTGTGATGTTATTTCTCCTAAGGTGCTAAGGTTGAGAACTGGATGGGCAGTGCAGCATGGAGGGCTGTGGTTACTGCATCCTCTGTGGATCTATCTTGTGGGGTTCAAAATGTTTGGGGAGGAGTGATGAGATGTGAGCCCCCACCAGACATTCATAGCATTTCATGACCACTTGTGTCGGTGCAACTGGATGGTAGTCTTTAGAGCTGGAAATGTGGATCTTCTTGGGCAAGGGGACAATGATGGAGGGTTTCAGAGAGGGTGGGACAGTGGATTGGGACAGGAAAAGGATAAAAATCCTGGTCAGGACTCCTGCTAGCTGGTCAGCGCAGTTCCTCAGAATCTGTCTTTGGATACTGTCAGGTCCAACAGCCTTCCACAGCTTGAAAGCCTGCAACGTGTGTCCACCTCTTGCTCCTCCACAGTGAGGGTGAAGCTGATGTGGGCTGTAGGATGTGGTGCAGCTGCCTGTGGTGGCACCACCTCAAACCGAGCAAAGAAGAGATTCAGCTCCTCTGGCAGCAAGGCGTCACCGTCAGCAGCAGTGAAGTTGATCTTGTAGTTGATGAACTGCTGGATCCCCTGCCACACCTGCCTGCTGTTGTTGCTGTCCAGGTGGTCCTCGATCCTCCTCCTATAGTCCGATTTGGCTTTTCTGATGCCTCTCTTCAGGTTTGCATATATAGATACTCAAAGTTTCCCTCATTTTTCTTCAGGTTGAATCAAAACTTAATTTTTAAGTTATGATACAGATTCTTAATTGGATTTAGGTCTAACACTAAATCTAAACTGATCTAAATTTTCATCTAAACTACTCCAATGCAGCTGTGGCTGTAGAAAAGAAGCGTCCCCACAGCAGTGTTATTTATCTTTCTCACATTACATTTTGCATGTAGGGTAACCTAACCCTGCTTTAAACCAAGTTCTCTTCCTGACCAGTATGCTGTGTTCATTAGTGTCTATGATGCTCTACGTTCACTAATGTTCTCTAACAAGCCTATGAGACCTTCACTGGAAAGCAGGATTTTTTACTTTATACAATTTGGAAATACTATACTTTGAAAAAAAAGTAGATTTTGAGATTATTTTTAATGGATGATCAGAAGTTGCTTTCATTAAATGTAACAGTTTCCTTTAGATATACATCAACGTTACCATGTCCCATTGAGAGCTTCATTAGTTTCAGGTGTGCTTGAGTTAGAACACCTTGAACACTTGGACTGTTGATGGTAACATTTAATGTCATGTTAGAAATATGGCTAAGTCATGAGACTTGCCAACAAGGCTCAGAAGAAGAAGGATGCAGAAGGTCATGTACTGTAAATGTTCCGACATATACAGTTAAAATCAGAGTTCAGGTTAAAGTAACTGTGGCTATGCCACCTGGTGGCAGAAAGAGGACATTATCAACTGCTGTCACCAGATTCCTTAGGAGGTAGGTGGTCCAAAACCCCTGCCTGTCTGCTAAAGACCAGCAGCAAAACAGCAGGTTTCAGTTTTTAAAAATGACAAAAATACCTAGCTTTAATTTGCTCACCATTGTATAAATAAGCAAAAGTGGTCGGAGAAGGAAAAATGAGGCATACACAAAAAAAACCACCGTGCGTACAATAAACCACAGCGATGGCTCAGTGAGGCTTTGTGGCTGCTTTTCTTCATTTGGTTCTGAAAACCGGCAGCCTCTGAAAGGTAAGATGGATTCAAGAAATTAATGATGAGACATCGACAGAAAATGCTCTCATTAGACAATCACAAAGGCCAAAGCAAACCTTAAAGTCCACCAAGGTTTGGTTTTAGAAGAATTTCTGGATGATCCAAAAGTAGCCATTATAGTTGCCTGACTTGTACTCTATTGGTAATCTCTGGTGTCATTTGAAAAAAGCTGGCTGCAGCACCCAAAGCCAAGAAAATAATGAACTTGAAACCTTTGCCCAAGAGAAATGGGATAAGATCCCTCAAAAAGCTGTCAGAAGCTGGTGTCTGGCCATGATCATGTTTGCACCACATCATAACAGCAGATGGTTGCTCTCTCAAGTACAAAAGATGCTTGTCATTAAGGAGTCGAGACAGTAGTAATCATTAAAAGTTGGTGAAATTTTTTTGTTTAATTTGAAGATGCCACTTGTGATGTTTGCTCTTGTTCTTGTTTGTTTATTGCAAATGGCTTCTAGTTTTGTATGTTGTGTTGGGTTTGAATAATGTTTTTACATTTTTTACAAAGCGTACCAATGAAACAATGATTTTTTTTTTCTGTATGAACGCCACACTTTCAAATTTGTAACAAAATTTAAACAACCTTGTATTATTTTTTTCCCACTCAACAAACTTTGCATCAGTCTATCACATAAACTCCAATTTAGAAGTAAATCTTTGTCTAAATACTGTGAAAATCTCAGACCAACCCCTGTCTGTTTTGGTTTGTATTACCCTCCCCAAGAAATCTGAAAAAATTCTCCCTCGGCGCGGAAATCGTCCCGGCAGTTTGTGACAGTGTCCTCGAGGTAGTTTGCCACGTCTCATGCAAATCATCACTGACTGCACGGTGACCTTGGACAGGCTTAGCAAACTGAAAAAACCCTGAAAAAGTAAAGCTCTGAAGCATATCTGACATATGTTCATGGTGCAGTTTGAACCCTATAATCACTGAGTGGAGCTGCTATGGCAACGTCGGGAAGAAACCCCAGTCATTAAACAATCAGCTCTCGCTGCTCTTTGTTCCCCAGCTATGTGTTTAAACTAGAACATCCATAATTAGCACTGCTGCAGGACGAGAGCTGTCATGGCGGAAGGGCAGGTTCCTCGTGACATGCAGCGGGCAGCTGTGATCGGTTTCTCGCAGGGAGCCGTTATCGACACTTGGATTGGCTTGTCATTAGGCTCATTAATTCAATCATATTGCGGCCAAGGTCTTCATGAATCACACACCCACTGGTCAGGCTGAGAGGCAGAGCTGGAGATTACTACGCCCACTTTCACAGTCCTTCCTCCCACCCTTCTGACAGCCACTCCACTCTCTAAGAAAGGCGTAAGATCGTTCAGTTTAGGGATTTTATGACACCAAAGAGAACATAAAAATAGCCCTGACATTTTGTGTGTTTTGTTTTTTCACTGTTTATTAGGAGCTATTGATTTGCTGGGGAAAATGAAGGCATCTCACATTTTTAAGTGAACATTGTCTTCCACCGGGCAATTTAAGGTCACAGCTTGTTAAAACGCAGTTGGAATGCACTATTGATTAAATGTTGAGTTTGTGAAATGTTAAATGAGTAAATGCAGATCACACGGGGAGACGTACTTTTATTCAACCAGTTATCCAAAACACAATCATAGTTTAAAATCAGATCTGGTTAATGTTTTTAATTTAAATATGTGGATGTTTCAATCTCATCTAATAATATGGTCATATTCAGTAGGATATAATTGCTGAGGGGATAAATATGTTGTCTTGATCTAGAAATTGCCTACAACTGTGTTCCCAGAGGCATTTTTGGGTGGTTGCTGTGGGAATACGGGGTGTCAGGGATGCGTGTAAGAGCAATATGGTCATTGTATCTGAAACAAGAGGTGACTCATCATTTCTATCACAAAGTCAAACTTATTCCCAGTGCGCTTGGGCTCTACCTGGACCATCCTTTGTTCTTAATCATGTTTGTAGTGCTCATGAACTGAATCTCAAGGTACAATTTTGGAGTGGTGGGTTTCTTTTTTGGGAACATCAGGATCATTGTTTGCTTTGTGCAGTTGATGTGGTTCTGCTGGCATCTCCACACCATGACTTTAGGTCACTAGAGCGGTTCGCAGCATAGTTTTGAGTGACCTAGATAAGTGTCAGCTAAGTCTACAGCAATGGTTTTCCACCAGAAAAAGGTGGACTGCTCCTTCCAAGCTGGGCCTCAGTCTCTGCTTCAAGCAGAGGAGTTCAATTATCTTGATGTTTTTTTCGCAAGACATGGGAGGATATGGGATATGTCTGCTGTAATTTGGGCACTGCTCTAATCTGTAGAGGTGATAAAACACGAGGTGAGCCAGAAGGCAAGGCTCTTGGTTTCCTGATCTGGGTAACATTCCAATCATCGACTATGGTCATGCGATATGGATCATAACTGGAAGAACAAGATCCTAGATACAAGTGTCTGAAATGAGCTTGTTTGGTCGAGTGGCTTTTGCTTTGCCCTATAGATAGGGGCTAAAAGTAAAGCTGCTGCTCCTCCACATCAAAAGGACTCAGATAAGGTAACCTCTGATAAGGAGGCCTCCTGGACAGCCCTTTTTTGAACTATTCTGGGCACATTCCACAGGGAGGAGACCATAGGGCAAACCCAGAATTTGCTGGAGAAACTAAATATCCCTTAACGCCTGTAAATGGCTTGGATCACCGTAGAATAGGCTGACATTGAGCAGAGGGGTGTTTAGATGTCCCTCCTGGATCTATTTCCCCCATGACCCGATCTCAAAGAAGTGGGATGGACGGAGAGAGGAACAGGTACTCCATGAGATGCTTAAAGCTTAGGATAGTGCTTAAGATCCCAACTCAGCTTAAAACTTTTCTTGGTCTTCATGATGCTCTTTGTTCACATGTTCTCTAACAAACCTCTGAGGCCTTCAAAGAATAGCTGGATTTACTAATTAGTTGTCTTCTGAAGGCAGTTTTTTACACTATGTTTTATTTGGAAGTATTAGAGTAAAGGTGAATGAATAAAAATGCAGGGGACAATTTTGCAGACTTTTTGTAAATATAGTGAAACCCTGTACCTATTCGCTTCCGCTTTTACAGACGTGCTGCTTCTCTTGGGTATGTCACAAAAAATACCAGTGAAATACTTTGAAATTTGTAGTTGTAACATGTAAAATATTCAGAGGGTGAATATTTTTGCAAGGTATTTTTTATCAGCTGCACAATTTATTAGTTTAGCAGTCTGCCTTCTCTCAGATTGGATCAGAAAGCAGGAAACGAGAAAATGTGTTAATTCTTGAACAACCCTGGCAACCTATGGGTATTTGCGCTAGGTTGCTTCACTGATCCTGTCAGGATTGGCAGAGTTTTCCTTCTATACATCCTAAGGCCAATGAATGATGGCGGGGTGTAGTACTGTATTTATTGGCACATGGATAGCATAGATTAGGTGCTACAGCTGCAGAATGGTGCAATGCTTTATAACTGTGTGAAATAAGACTTTTATTGTGTTAATCTCAAAAGTGACTGTTGCAAGAGTAACTGCATTTGCAAACAATTCTCAGTTGCATTGCAACTGCAGCCAGAAGTCACAAAAAGTTCTTAGTGCTAAATATCTGGGTGCAAATTAAGCTGAATTCATAGAGATAATTTGCATGTTTGTCTTGAGTTTCTCTTTGTTGCCTCATATAAGATGCACAGCCCTTCTGTGCTGTTTACTATACTATTGGGTTGCATTTAATCTTCCGCTGTGCTTCCCATGGAATATAATTTGTGCCACTGCTGTGATTGTCTTACTATCGGAAAGCAGGAGGGCCAGTTGCTAGGTGACAAGACTAGAGACTCAAACAGAGTTTTGTCTGAGGATATCAACATCACTAAAATTTGCACAAGTAAGGTAATTGGTATATGTGTCCAAATGTAGATGTAATTTATTTTCCCGTAAAATGCAAGGAACAAAAAATGTAGTTGTCATTTCAACTTGAGAGTAGATATTTCCTTCTACAATCCACACAAAAAACTGTTTTCTGTGGAACAATGTCTATTTGCTTTAAACTGTTTAGATTTTACAAGATTTAAAGTATTATATTTAGCTCTGTACATCAAGTACTTTAATATATCTGCTGCTTAAAGGTTAAGAAATATTTACTTAAATTATAATTACTGCCATTTTTTAGTATTAGTATCACAAGATTTTGTCAATGAAAACTGCAGTATATCAGGTTTCAAGTGGTTGTTTTCTTAAAATTCTGATGCTTCTGCAGAAATATATATATATATATATATATATATATATATATATATATATATATATATATATATCTATACATACGTATATATACTGTATATACACACAGTTTTCAAATGATTTAATTTATTAAGGGGGGAACAAGCCTATCGGATCCAACCTTTCCCTATTTTAAAATACAATTGCCTCCCTTGTTAAATCATGAATGTGGTTAGACATATTTTTGGTTCAGTTTCACTAGCCACAGCCATGTCTGACATGCAGTAGGCTAAAAGATCACAAAATATGACACATCATGTCCTGATCTCAAAAATTTAGCAGATGACATCCAAATCAGCTGTTGTGGTGTTTCCTTGTGGTGTTTTTGTTTATTGTTGCGGCATTTGAGTTGGCAGACAAGCTTATATGGGATCCAATTGTTCATGCTACAGTGTCAAATATGTAAAAAGGCCATGTGTGAGCCTTAATTTTCTATGGCAACATATCTTCCAATGTTATTTAAGCAAAAGGCAATTACGCCTTTATACAGAGTGTAAAACATCGCAGGCCTCACAAGTCAGTTAAGGTCAGTGTTTATGATTCAGCAATAAAAAAAAGACTGGGAAAAATTGCATGGATGAGAAATTTCCAACACCAAAATCACTGCTAACCGAAAAGTACACAATGGCCAATTTAACTTTCACCAAATTATATTTTGATGATCCCTAAGACTTTTGGGAAAGTATTCTGCAGACCGACAAGACCAAAGTACAACTTTTTGCAACATGTGCATCCATTTAGATATTGCATAAAAATAACTTGAACTCTCTCGGGAGATAGATTCACACTTTCAAACCATCACCTCTCAGCAAAAGCTAAGTTTAGAGGTTTGCACACTTCTCTTCAGCTGAGAGTCCTATTCCAACAGAAAGACCATTACACACAGATTCCTGTGTGTAAAGATCCCCGTCTTTCTTGGTGTTTAGAGGGCGGATTGTTTGCTGTAGTCACTTGGTGACATGCATTTTGTTGTTGCCAGAACAGAATTGTACACATTCTGCATAGCAGCCATAATGCCAGAGGGCTATAATAAGTAAGCTGAAGAACTCTGGTGTGAGTGTAATGAAGTGCAGGCTTGGCATGAGTCCATCGCTATCAGCCCTGTCTTTAATCTCTAATGATCAAGTTAAACAAGTTAACACCAGCTCCATTTTATAGATATATTGTCAATGCTGCCACCAAGCTCCACCAAAGACCCAATATGCTGCCGTTACAGTACAAAAAAACAGCCAAAACAAAATAAAAACTTTTAAAGGGGTCTTTCATTAATAATTAGTTTTACTATACATACTATATCTCCCAAATGATCATGGTCATGCATTTTCATTTTACTCTGTGGTTGCTGGAACTACAAGTGGACCTACTAATGGTTGATCAGAGGAAGGAGATGTTCTGTAGTCTCAATGCACCCAATTTACAGGTTAAAACCCAAAGGTTTTTTGGTTTGAACACAAATATTAAGTTTGAGATGTTCAGAAGAGGGAACATTTCTCTTAAAGGAGCTTTTCTCTTTGAATAGATGTTAGCTTGAAACCCGTTAAGGGTAAAGATTCTGTTAATAGCTGAGGTGCAACCACTAATCACTTATAACTCCTTCGCACAATCATAAACTTTCTTTCGTGTCAAGCACATTCAGATGTTTACAGAATGTCCTCTAACTTCTCCCACAGGCACAATTCATTCCGGCGCCACCTGCCTCGTCAAATGAATGTCAGCAGTGTTGACTTTAGCATGGACAAAGTGCCTCTCCGCCAGTCATCTACAGTGAGCATTGGAAGAATAAAACCAGAATTGTACAAGCAGAAGTCTGTGGACTCTGAGGACGAGGCCAAAGGGCACGTTGAAATCTGTGGAAAGCTCAGTTTCTCACTGCGTTACGACTATGAGGAGCAGGCCTTAGTTGTGAAAATCCTCAAAGCCTTGGACCTGCCTGCCAAAGACTTCACAGGCACCTCAGACCCATATGTGAAGATCTACCTGCTTCCAGAGAGGAAGAAGAAGTTCCAGACGCGAGTCCATCGCAAGAATCTGAACCCAACTTTTGATGAGACCTTCTGTTTCCCTGTGGTGTATGATGATCTTTGCAACCGCAAGCTGCACTTCAGTGTCTACGACTTTGACCGCTTCATGAGCCACGACATGATTGGCGAGGTTGTGGTGGACAACCTTTTTGAACTCTCTGATCTTTCAAGGGAGGCTGTAGTATGGAAGGATATCCACGCAGCAACCACAGTGAGTAACAGTTTAAAATGAGACTTTACCGAATCCCTGAATTAGTGCTGCTGCAAGGGTCACCGCATTCATTGAGGGTAAACATTCTGTTAATAGGTATTTATGCTGCTTTTCGAAAGCTCTCATCAGTAAATATTGCACCATTTGACTTTTGAAAGCCTGAAATCCTCATCTCTGCTTGACATAAGAAGCAGGTGGAACGTATTATATAATTCAAACCCTTTGGGAAATGCATTTAATCAGCCAAACACCCACACACATTTTCCAGAAACTGCTGGGTATTCTGACACATAAATATAACCACAGAGTAAAAATATCTAGCAGCAGATACAGTTGATTTATTATAAAAAAAACTAAGCTGAAAATCCTGGGTGCCTTAACAGACTGCACAGCTATAAACTAATGCTGATAAAGGAAATGATGATCTGGGCCCATATGCCTTTTCTTTGACACTAACATTTATCACACTCTGCTCTTCTTTAATAATGAATACATTTCCTGTGGTAAACATTGTGCCGGTGTGTATACTGCATAGTAATTTTGTAGTAACTGAGAATCATAGATTTAGTTTGGTACAGAATTAAACCAGTGAATGAACAGATCAGTGATTATCTGAACAAGTAAACAGCTATAAAAGCTTTTTGTAGTCATTGGCACTACATTTTTATAAAAGGTTTTCTGCTTTTTGTTCCCTGAAGTTCAAGAAAATTTTGTCACAGATCTCATCTTAGTTACTAGTCAGCTGCCAAAACTGCTTTGTTTCACTATGTATCCTCAGTGTTGATACACCAGAGGCTAACATCATGAAAGGCATAAGAAAAACAGAGCATTTATGAAAACAACTAGCAGCTCTTAAAGGTACAGTACAGCAGAACTGCTAATTTGACTCAAAATATCCAGTTTTACGTTGATGTGCTATAATAAAAAATATATATACTACAAAGAAATAAGGACATTTTGCCAATAATCCTTATGTTAGTCACTAGGATGGTCACACACTGCTGTGGGATGGCATCCCAGTCTTCAACCAGCATTGTTTGCAAGTCCTACTGTGTGGTTTTGTTGGTCACTCTGGCATGAACAGCAAACCCAAGATGATCCCACAAGTGCTCAGTGGGGTTAAGAGGACTACAGGCAGGCTATTCCATCCTCACCACTCCTACATTCTGGATGTAAACTGACACTTTTTTACATTGAATACTAAAAAAAACAATTTCTGATTGAAGCAGCGGTTTCTCTCCTCTGGAAAAGGTTTTCTGAAGCTGCAGTTGGACAACCCCCAAACTGATGGGGGCTCATAATGAGACAAGAAATCCCGGCCTGGTTTTATGGTTTTATCCTCATTTACAGTGCTACTGGAAAGTATTTACTTCCATTTTTCCTTTAAAGTCACATTTAAAGGTTTGTGAATCATAAAACAAAATATCAAAGATAATCTCAGAAAATCTTATTGGTCAGCTGTATTCTTTTTTCTTATTTCAAGCTCTCCCATGAATGCCATTTTTCTGTTTCTTATTTTTTAATCCTAAACACTGACCTTATCAGTGCTTTAGATGTTTTTGGTTCTGTAGTGAGCTCCTGGATGTACTGACGTGCATGATCTGAAACATCAAGTGTGACAATAAAGCAGAAAACATCTTTTTTTATTGTAGGAAACCGAAAACTTGTGCTGGTTAGATATGAAGTTCAAGTATACGGCTACACAATAATTAATGTCTGACGCTAGATGCTGCTACTGCTTTACCTTCCTTTATCTTTTTCCTCTTTTTTTTCACATTATATTGCAAGCAGAAAGCCCAAAATAAAATGTCATCTTTATCTTGTTTTTGAGGAATTTGGTAAAAAAAAAAATTTTAAAACCATTGCAGTGCAAAAACACAATACCAGTAGATTTTCTTAACTAGAATTCAAAATCTAGTAACTATGAATGTTTGCACTTAATGTTATAGTGAATTATTAGAAAGCTGTTGGGAATTACAGTCTCACCTAAAGCCATGAATTAACTGTTAACATCTACAGATATTGCCGTTATAAAATCTGAAAACTAAGCGCTTAGGTTCTGCATATTTTTATACGTTACATTTTGATTTGCCATTTTAATTGACTCATTTAAAGCAGGCTAAATTTATGTTGTCTCCTTTTTGTCCCTCCAGGAGAGCGTTGACTTGGGAGAGATCATGTACTCGTTGTGCTACCTGCCCACAGCAGGGCGAATGACCCTAACTGTTATCAAATGCAGAAACCTCAAAGCCATGGACATCACAGGCTCTTCAGGTAACGCAAAAGCAGATAAAGCTCACATCAAAGCAAACCGAGGCTTAAATTAACTGAAATGCAACAGCAGGTGGCTGTCTAAAGCGGAAAAGTGGTGGAGACAAAGAACATTGGTAGTTTAGTGATTGTTTCAACTTTATTAAAGAGAAATATAGAAATTGAATACAAATAATATATTTTCTTAGCTTTTCTTACTTCAATCAAATTCAGCACATTAAAAACACCCCATTTGTCTAAGACAGATCCGTACGTGAAGGTTTACCTGGTATGCAATGGACGGAGGCTGAAAAAGAGGAAAACAACCACCAAGAAAAGCACGCTCAATCCCGTTTACAACGAGGCCATCATCTTTGACATTCCTCCGGAGAACGTGGAACAAGTCAGTCTGTCCGTCATGGTCATGGATTATGATCGGTAAGTGAAACACTCACTTCCAACTCAAGTAATTGACAGGCTACAAAACTTCTAAATGTATCAAGAAATCCACCAGTCTTACTTAAATTAATCAGGACGAATTCTCTTGTGGCATACTTACCCCTAACCCCTCACCCTCACCCTAACCCTAACCCCCTAACCTTAACCCTAAAGGGATCAAGAAGATTTGTACGTTTATCAACGATAGATTTACTTTATGAATCAACAAAAGTTAGTTTCCTGTGTTGTTGTCCTCTCTCTGGAGTTTAAGGAAGTATTTAGGGGTGCTACTGGCCTTTTTTGACAGTAAAGCGACAGAGAGAGAAAGGTGGAGAAGTTCATGACTGAAATAATGAGATCCTGGATACAAGCGGCTAAAGTGAGCTTTCTCCGCAGAGTGTCTGGGCACTCCTTTAGGGATAGGGTGAGGAGCTTGGCCATCCGGAAGGAGTTCGGAGTAGAGCTGCTGCTCCTCCACATCGAGAGGAGTCAGTTGAGGTGCCTCTGGCATCTAAACCGGATGCCTCCTGGAACCCCCCCCCCTCCCTTGGGGGCCCAGGGAACAACACAGGACACGCTGGAGGGATTATGTCTCTCGGTTTACCTGGGAACGCCTTGGGCTCCCCCCGGAGGAGCTGAAGGCGGTGTCTGGGGAGAGGGACGGCTGGGCGTCTTTATTAAGTCTGCTGCCCCCTCGACCCGGTTCCAGATAAAGCGTAAGACGACGAGTACAAGTTCTACTTAAATCTATCTGCTAATCTCAAATTACAGAACAATTAAAAACCTTTCTTTCTTTTTACTTCTAATCTATGCAAATCTTGTTTCTGTAAACAGTTTTTATTTTTAGGCCAAGAAAAAGCATAGATTTGTGAATTCAACTGCATGTTAATGAAAGTGCCTTACTCATAACAGGGTTGGACACAATGAGGTGATCGGTGTGTGCAGAGCCGGTCCAGATGCTGTGGGCCTTGGACGAGATCACTGGAACGAAATGTTGGCTTACCCTCGGAAGCCCATCACACACTGGCATGCTCTGGGAGAGGTACATAAATATTCACATTTTCAGTTAGTTTGCTTTATTTTCCTAAATGAAAAGAGCTGCTATTTACAGAGATTCATAAAAGCTCCAAAATGTGACATTTACCAGAATTTATGCTGTATTTTTTAGTTGAACAGATAGGATTGCTAAATGTGTTTTTGTCTTTTCTGACCACAAAAATGAACTAAAAAAATAACTAAATTTGTAATGCTAAGATATATGTTCAGCTTTTTTATGATTTTCATGGCAGTTTGAAATGCCAAAGACACAGTTGCAACATAAACAACAGCTGTTTTTTTTTTCTTGTAATTGATGCATGGAGACATTTAAAGCTACTCTGAAAATATCAAGATACTTTGTGGTGGAAAATCTCATAAACAAATAGCTTAAAGCAAAAGTTGCATATGTTGGAAACATTCTCCGTCAGCATATTCAAACAAATCCCAGGTACCTGTAAGATGTCTTGCTAAAAAGCAACAGAACAGAAGTTTTCTTCTATAAGAGAACTGTTTCACTAAAGTTAGTGTAATTAATTTTTTGTTCTTCTTTTGTCACACCTACTCTCCACCTGATGAATAGGAAAATACAGGTGATTACATGTTTTTAGTAACAAAACTATTTTACACTTTATCTTAAAAAAAAACTGTGATCAAAGGCAAATAACTCTTTAATATAAAGAATATTCTTTAACTGACAGCACAAATTGTTTTTTAGACACATGTTTCAGAAAGTCGTGATGTTCTCAGATATTCAGACCATGGATCAAATTGTTTTATACTTTTTTTGTTTTGCATGATTTAAGTTGTGTTTCTTTTATTTGGAGTTGTTTGTAGGGTGTAATAATCAGCTAAGGACTGGAAGCACTTAATAATACAACCATACATTCCTAAATTTAGAGGTTACATTTCCTGAACATACCTCTGAGTTTGTCATTGCAATACTGATGCGTGCAATATTCATTTTGCAAAGGACTGCTTGGAGTGCAATCAGTGTTATGAACCTGCATGTTACGTTCTTATGTAATATTTAGCCAGTTAGACAGATCACATGTTGGAAGCACACATGATACCGCAACTGATGTCATCATGGCAACATTTAGCAATATTTTCGTCATCACAAGATTTTCGAATATCTTGCAACCCTAACCTACAGGTCACTCTTTCTAAACACAGTTTGCTTTTTCAGGAACCTTCGGGTCACTTTTTTCTAAACTCAGATGTGCGATCCAGGTCGCTGTGCACCCCCTACCAATATTTCCTCCTCTTGTGGCTACAACACACAGGCTGCATCTACCTGGCTGTTGACCTGCTTTTATTCTTAATTTCAATCCTGAAGTCAGTGACACAACTGCTGGCAGCAGCTGTAGCAACATTAGTATGGGATGCTAGAGATGCCATAAATGTGTGGCTATTGTGTTGGTTGACAGACTCGGATCTAATATAGAGGGAAACTGCTTTTCTTCCCAAAAGTCATTGGAAGTGTTTTTTTCTTTAAGAAAAATGTAAAAAAATAAACAAATAAACAAAAACTACGCAAAGATATCTACGTTTTAACATCTCCTTCAAATCATGTCACGCAGGTGTGTCACCCACAGAAACTGTTACGTGTTGATTTCCTGGAA
Organism: Crenichthys baileyi; assembly: GCA_036173005.1. Classification (NCBI taxonomy): domain Eukaryota; kingdom Metazoa; phylum Chordata; class Actinopteri; order Cyprinodontiformes; family Goodeidae; genus Crenichthys; species Crenichthys baileyi. The sequence continues at coordinate 72,023 of JAHHUM010002020.1, read as the reverse complement.
TGTTTTAATGTATTTTTAAAAAAGTGCAAGGCATGTTAAACGACATTTTAGAGCCAACAGGAAACTTCCTAAAATTTTAGTAGGAATTTTCCTGGAACCTACTGGATACTTTTTGAGAATGTACAATCTCCTCTTAACTTGCTGGGTATTTTTATGGAACTTATTTACTTCGCCAGAACTTACCCATTACTCTCACGGAGAACCAGAACTGACTGGAAACTTTCACTCACCTTAAGAGCTACTTTTTCTAAATTCAACTTTATTTAAAGATGGACAGGGTATTTTGCCTGATTTTATCAGCTACCTTTACAGTTTTAAAGGGTATTTGTAATAAATGTACACATTGGTTTTAAGAAACATACAAGGTACTTTCCAAGACCATTTAAGGTACTTTACTGGGACTTACTGGCGCTGAAAGTAAGCTTCCTGGATCTTCGTGAGAATTTACAGGGAGCTTTACTGGAACTTCAAGGGAACTTTCGTGGAATATTTTTCAAACTGACTGTTGACCTCCACTAAAGTTACTTTACCTGAACTTTCAGGGAATTTTCCCCAGAACTAACAAGGAACTTTCTATAAATGTACAAAGAACTTTCTCAGTAACCTCTTATTTTCAAGAAAATGCTGGCTGTATCACAGTGTACCAAAAATTACTATATTCTCCTAAATGTGATCTAAACCACAGAAAAAAATCACATTCATTATGAGTATTTTCTACATTGTATTACGTGTAAGCATCCTGTTTTTGAATGGTTTTGATTGAAAACAAATCTACAGACTTTCTGAAGGTCCTTTCAAGCTTTTTGGGGGACTTTAGCTGCTTTTCCTAGCTAATTTTACAACAGTAAATGACTATCTTCAGGTAGTTTTCTTACCATTTGGCTATGGCTAAATTTGCCTATGATCACAGTGTGTCCTCAAAGCTACAGAAATACCAGAAAAGTTATCAAAGCCAAACACAATGCCCCAGTAACCTTTTGTTACATTTTGCCTTGCAGTGGCAGGGAAGAGCTGCAAGCTTTGAGAGTCAAGGTTCGTGTCCTTCACCCAAGCCTCTGCAGACCCCCTGACGACTCCAGGTACAGTCAGAACATCGCTGCTGTGGGAAACCAGAGAATTGTGTTTACCATTCACCATTATTTCTACTGTGGTTGTATCATTCTCTTGAATCCAACTTATTTTAGAGCTCCACAGAGACAGCTATGCACAGCACTCACAGGCATTCAGCTCAAGAGTCTCTAGAGAATATATTTGCCATCCATTTACACGGATAACATGAATAATAAGCATCTCTTCAAGAAGCCCATGATAGTTTACCTACAACTATTTGACCCCTTTCAGTATTATAAGGAAGATCTTTTAGCCCTGGCTCATTAATGCTTTGCTATTTTGATTTGAAATGGCACAAAGTTAAAGGGCTATGCTGCTGAGAGCCATGGAAACATTTAGTGGTGAATAAACAAGTCAAGAACTGATAACTGCAGGTAACTTAACATCTGCAAGGGCTGAGTATTAAGAAAAGTCATCCGTCACATCTGTGTGAAAGTTTAGGTAAATGGTGACATTTAGAGAAATAGCTGCTGAAGGTACATGTAGCAAGCAAATAAGCAGAATGATGATCAATGAAGTAGAAGTTTGTCTTAAATGATTTTGTGGTATGTTTGTTTCTGAAAGCCAGACTGAATCTTAAATTAATCAAACATGTAATATTTATTTTTTTAATGACATGATAGTATTTAGGTTACACAAATAAAATTTGCTAAATTATAAAGGAAAATGAAAATAAGTATTTTGAATGACATAACTTTGTACTTCGGTCATACTATGGTTACGGATTGCATTGATTTAGCTTCACGTTCAGTTAGAGGTTTCCATCCACTCATCACAAATTTGGGGCTTTTACTGATTTATCTGAACATTTTTTTCCATGTTGGATGAATATTCAACATAGAACTGTAAGGATTTAGTACATCTTGCTAGGACCAGGTTGGACCCCCTTCTAGCTTCAAAACTGACTTAATTCTTTATTGCATAGATTCAAAAAGGTGTCCATATTAACATTATAGCTTTGCACAGTTGCTGCAGACTTGTTTGCTGAACATCCAGGATATGAATCTCTAACTTTAAGGAACATTAGAGTATAATGAGTGGTTATTTTAGTTTCTACCAGTCTGCCCAATCTCCTCTGATGTCAAATAGATATTTCCGTCCATACAGCAGATGCTAACTGAATACTTTCTCTGTACTGAACCTCTCTCTGTAAACCCAAGAGATAGTGGTGCATAATAATCCCAGTAGATCAGCAGTTTCTGAAATACTCAAGACCAACTATGCCATGCTGAAATCCTTTTTCTTTTGATGCTCTGTTTGAACTTCGGCAAGTTCACATCTAGAAGCCTAAATGCATTAAGTGGCTGCCTGGTCATTGGCTGGATCGCTATTTGTATATAAAGCAAATGAAAAGGTGTACATAATAAGGTGGATGGTGGGTGTAGAGTACGCCACAGATTTTTGGTATCTTGGCAGGGCTACACAGCGGTGCAGTTGTTAGCGTTGTTGCTACGGTTGGTACTTCTGATGTGCAGTTTGCATGATCACCCTGTGCATGCTTGGGTTCTCTCCAGGTTCTCCAGCATCCTTCCACAGTCCAAAACATGACTGTTAGGTTAATTGATTATTCTTAATTGCCCTCAGGTATGAGTGTGTGAGTGCATGGGTATATGTCCTGTGTGTCTCTGGATGGATGGAGCTTAGCATTGACACCAGGCTTTTTGTCAGCATTAATAGGCTTGTGGTGATATCCTGGAGGGGTATTTACTGTACATAACCTTTGGTCAGAAGGTTCCTCAAATTTCATTCATCTATCAGATCTAAGGATGGGGATTTCAACCCAAATGACTATTTTTCGGTTTGTTGCGTCATTCCAGCCACAAAAAGAGTTGAAACAAATCATCAAAAGTGGAAAATTATTGCCATTCATTCTCATATGTGTTTGTAAACCTCTTACTGCAAATGTACAATAATCAATGCAACATTAACAGATCATCTGAAATATTTATTACAGGCTACTAATGCTTTATTTCAACATTACTTGAAAAATTGGGAGAATAAATGAATGTAAAATAGGTTCACATACAAAAACACTTTGCATTAAACATTCTTCATAGGCAGAAATTCAGGGATGTGCATTTAAAAACAGCTTCACCTCCACTTACAGAAACCTTTTAATGTTTCAATTTATGTATGTCAAATTCATTTCAGGACATCTAAAACAGAACTTTTCTCTTTATGTTAGTAATAAACTAACTAATCAGCATAGCAATTAGAGAAAGGCTATGTACTGTTATCTTTTTGCACATGCAGTGAATGATGCTTTTCTGCTCCTTTGTCCTTAGTATGAAAAAAGTCCTATTTTTACTTGTAGCATGCCTGTCGCCACTTTAAAAAAAAGCACCTACTGCGAGAAAAGAGTGCAATGTTTAGCTTTGAAAATTTGTTACAGTGCATTTACAGTTGTTTATATATATGCACAGAAACCTGTGTAAACAGCTCTGTTTCATAAGAAGGTTGGGACTGTGTAAGATCTTAATAAAAAGCAGAATGCAGTGTCTTGCAGATCAACATTGAATTTGAATAAAATAATCTACATTTGACTGAGAGGATAGTGAAATGTTTTTGATCCTTTATAAAGAATTTTACCTCCATATCATGTTCATTTGATTATGTTCTTTGTCTGGACTGGGAGCATTCCTTGTCAAGCAGACCACAGCCAATTACAGAAAGAGATGTTAAATTTACTCTTCAAGCTGTACCTTTTTTAATATGTGATCTAGTATTGAAAACATTAAAGAAACCTCAAACTCTGCAAGAACCTGCTGCTAAAATAAAAGCAGAAGTCAGATAAATGAATTCTATCTGTTCATAAAATCCACATTTGGTTTGTTCATCTACATGCATGAATTTGCTGATTGATGAACTGTATATGTAGCTTTCTACTCTGTCATGTTGTCATTCCTGGTTTCTACTTTAGAATACTAGGGCTGCACAATATATTGCTAACTTATTGTTATCACCATATAACTGTATGCAATATACCAGTTGCAAAGTACTGCCTGGTTGCAAATGTTGGCTAATTGTTTAAGTGCCATAATTTCTGGCTTTGTGTGCCGGTAAAACATTCGGTAGCAGTTGTTTTGTGGTTAAGTCATTAAGAACGAGTTGATTCAATGCCGAAGCAGCAGATGTCAGTCAGAAGCAACCTTGTTGTTGAGATGTAAATAACAAATTCATTATCTTAGTTCTATGTTTACTATAAACCAAAAGCAGAAAGACTAACGCTTTTTAATTATATGTTAATCGCAAGTAATATCGTTACTGCAATATTACTACAACATATTATCCCATGTTTTCCTTTTATTGTGCAGGCCTACATAAAAGAAACACATAAACAAAAACAGTGGTACAGTATATACAGTATTTTTTTTTTCTCTGTCCCAATATAGCAAGTCATTTTCTTCTGGTCAAAGAAACTTTTTTAATAAGGGAAAACACATTTCTTTAGAAAAATAGTATCAGCACTAGTGAACCTTGGATCATACACGTCCAATGGCATGTTAGCGGCACCACAATCAGCCAATCAGCTGTACTTTGATTCTGTCTCTCCATGAACACGTTTCTTGCCAAATTCTGTCACATAAACACACCATGAGAAAGCTTGTTTTAAATAAAAGGAGCTTGATAGTTTTTCAGATGAACAACTTTTTTAAGTTCTACATTTTTTAAGACATTTCCCCGTTTTAAAATCAGGCTTTTGATCATTTAAATAAACACATTCTGCTTCTAATTACATTCCACACAGATCCCAGCTGTGTTTTGAAAACAGGGCTGTAATGGTCAGAAGCTCTGTTTGTAAATACTGAGAGGTGTTGTGAATTTATGGAAAACAAAGATATCAAAATGTATTTCTTTTGTTTGGTGACACTTTGAAAATCTCAGACTTGTACTCAAGTGGCTTTTATACACGTCCTGTAATAGTTGTGAACAAGTGGCGCTGGAAAGCCCGGTGAAGCCAATTCTTAACTAATCAACTTGTTCCATATGTAGGAGACTAGAGCTTTGGGCTGTAATTGTTTAACTATTCGGTTTCATCTGTATTAAGCAAGAACAACTGCTACCAATGTCATGATGTGTACAGTTTGTGATAACTTTTGTAAACATCTGATTTCGGATCTAATTTATTGTAATTGTTTCATATGTATTTTAAAAAACAATTAAAAACGTAATGGTTTTGTCTTTCTTTCTGTAAAGGTTTTGCCTTTCTAATGCATGTGTTTTAAATGAATGGATTCAGCCTGGGGAGTTTTATTATGTAACGTTTGCTTTTTAAAACTTTTTTAAGGAATTCTTTAAAGTAGAAATCATAGTGCTCATAAAGAGGTTGATTCAGTCAGGTAAGAAACACTTTCAATATAAAATCCCCTTAGATCCCCTTAGATTTGAGAGCTATTCAGTGACAAGTCAGCAAAAGAAGAAAACAACAATTGTTTTTTATGCTGCAGGAGGTTACAGGTTCCATGCTATTATACTCAGTCAGTCACAGCTCTTGTATTTGTAATCTGTGCACAGATGTCAAACACGGTACAACCAGACAGCCACTGGACAGATGGCATGCTAAATAAAATGTCAGACAATCTTAAAACATTTTCCGATATTTAGTCCCAGAAAATATTTAGTGCAAAACAGACTGAGGACTAATAAAAAAAAGCCTTTCATCTATACCTTGTAAAGCTAAGCTAGGTTGTACTCTTACTCGTACTCCTCGTCTTCCGCTTTATCCGGGATTGGGTCGCGGGGGCAGCAGACTCAGCAGAGACGCCCAGACGTCCCTCTCCCCAGACACCTCCTCTAGCTCCTCTGGGAGCCCAAGGCGTTCCCAGGCCAGCTGAGAGACATAGTCCCTCCAGCGTGTCCTGGGCCGTCCCTTGGGCCTCCTCCTGGTGGGACGTGCCTGGAACACCTCCCGAGGAAGGGGTCCAGGAGGCATCCGATATAGATGCCCGAGCCACCTCAACTGGCTCCTCTCGATGTGGAGGCGCAGGGGCTCTACTCCGAGCCCCTCCCGGAAGGGCGAGCTCCTCACCCTATCTCTAAGGGAGTGCCCGGCCACCCTACGGAGGAAGCTCATTTCAGCCGCTTGTATCCGGGATCTCGTTCTTTCGGTCATGACCCAAAGTTCATGGCCATAGGTGAGAGTAGGAACATAGACCGACCGGTAAATCGAGAGCTTTGCTTTTTGGCTCAGCTCTCTCTTCACCACAACGGACTGGCACAGTGACCCCATTACTGTTGCAGCCGCACCGATCTGTCTGTTGATCTCCCGCTCCATTCTTCCCTCACTCGTGAACAAGAGCCCGTGATACCTGAACTCCTCCACTTGAAGCAGGAACTTCCCTCCAACCTGAAGAGGACCAGGCACCCTTTTCCGGTTAAGAACCATGGCCTTGGACTTGGAGGAGCTGATCTTCATCCCAGCCGCTTCACACTCAGCTGCGAACCGCCCCAGCGCATGCTGTAGGTCTTGGCTAGAGGGGGCCAGCAAGACCATATCTGCAAAAAGAAGAGACGAAATCCACTGGTCCCCAAACCAGACCCCCTCCGGCCCTTGGCTGCGCCTAGAAATCCTGTCCATAAAAGTTATGAACAGGATCGGTGACAAAGGGCAGCCCTGCTGGAGTCCAACATGCACCGGGAACAGGTCCGACTTAGTGCCAGCAATTTGGACCAAACTCCTGCTCTGCTTGTACAGAGACCGGATGGGCAAACTCCCATGAACCCTCGAGTACCCTGTAGAGGGTATAGAGCTGGTCCAGTGTTCCACGGCCAGGGCGAAAACCACACTGCTCCTCCTGAAGCCGAGGTTCAACTATCGACCACACTCTCCTCTCCAATACCCTGGTGTAGGCCTTACCAGGGAGGCTGTGTGAGGAGTGTGATCCCCTTGTAGTTGGAACACACCCTCCACCCCAGTCTGCCAGTCCAGGGGCACTGTCCCTGACCGCCACACAATGTTGAAGAGGCGTGTTAACCATGACAGCCCTAGGACATCCAGAGACTTGAGGTACTCAGGGTGGATCTCATCCACCCCCGAAGCCCTGCCACCCTGAAGCTTTTCTGCCTCTGCCACAGCCTGGGCCATGGCACGCTTGGCCTCATGGTACCCATCAGCTGCCTCAGGAGTCCCACAAGCCAACCACAGCTGCTAGGACTCCTTCTGCAGCTTGACAGCCTCCCTTACTGCCGGTGTCCACCACCGGGTTCAGGGATTGCCGCCGTGACAGGCACCGTAGACCTTATGGCCGCAGCTACGGGCAGCAGCATCGACAATAGTTGCGGAGGACATGGTCCACTCGGACTCCATGACTCCAACATCCCCATCTGGTTGAAACTCTCCCGGAGGTGGGAGTTGAATACATCCCTGGCCAAGGGCTCTGCCAGACGTTCCCAGCAGACCCTCACTATGCGTTTGGGCCTGCCAAGTCTGTCCGGCTTTCTCCTCTTCCAGCGGATCCAACTCAGCACCATTTGGTGGTCAGTGGATAGCTCAGCCCCTCTCTTCACCCAAGTGTCCAAAACATGTGGCCGAAGATCTGACAATATGACAACAAAGTCGATCATCGACATCCTGCCTAGGGTGTCCTGGTGCCAAGTGCACTGATGGACACCCTTATGCTTGAACATGGTGTTCATTATGGACAATCCGTGACCAGCACAGAAGTCCAATAACGAAACACCATTCGGATTCAGATTGGGGAGGCCACTTCTCCCTATCACGCCTCTCCAGGTGTCACTGTCATTTCCCACGTGGGCGTTGAAGTCCCCCAGCACCCGCCCCGTGTGCCGAAACGACAGTCGGAGACCTGTCGCCAACCCGAAGGCGCAGGGATGTGACCCTCTCATCCACTCGGGTAAACCCCAACACGAGACGCCTGAGCTAGGGGGCAACAAGCAAAACCACCCCACCCCTCCGCCTCTCCCCGTGGGCCACTCCAGAGCTGAAGAGAGTCAAGCCCCTCTCAAGAAGAGGGTTTCCAGAGCTCACGCTGTGCGTGAAGGTGAGCCCGACTATCTCTAGTCGATATCTCTCGACCCCCCGCACAAGCTCAGGCTCCTTCCCCCCCAGTGAGGTGATATTCCACGTCCCTAGAGCTAGCCTAAGCATCCAGGGATCGGGCCGCCGAGGTCTCCACCTTCGTCCACCGCCCAATCCTCTTTGCACCGGTCCCTCACGGTTTCCCTGCAGGTGCTGGGGTCCCGCGAGGAGCAACCCAGCCACCAGGCGCTCTCCGATGGGTCCTGACCCCAGGCCCTGCTCCAGGGTCAGACCCCGGCTCCACCGTACCGGGCGACGTCACATGCCTCGATTGTGTGGTCCTCATGAGGGTGTCTTGAACCGCTCTTTGTCTGACAGTCACCTAGAGCCTGTTTGGCATGGGAGACCCTACTAGGGGCATTTAAGCCCCAGACAACATAGCCTCTAGGAGCCTCTAGGAGCACTCAAACCCCTCCACCACGTTAAGGTTAAGGTGGTGGTTCAAGGAGGGGTAAGCTAGGTTGTTTACTAACCAAATTAAAGACACTAAGGATCATGGTTTATTACTTTTGGAAATTCGAGCTTAGAAGTTTGTGAGTGTTTGAGTAATTTATTTTCAGTACCAAGTTAGAATCATTAGAAATTAGACTTGGCTGAATGCATTGTGTTAAGGGAATTATGATTTAGGGCTGTATTTAGGAGCTGGGCTAACTTTCTTAGCTCCTGTGCAAGGAAACAAATTTGGGTTACCTTATTGCTCCTGAGACTCTGGGAACTTTTTGGAGATGGCCCCTTCTTGTTCCAACATGACTGTACACCAGGGTGCATAAAAGCCTTGGATGAGTGAGTTCAGTGTACATTTGAGAGGAATTAGCCAAGTTGTCACACCCAACATCAGTGTCTGACCTCACAAACCTACTTCTGGAAGCCTGGTGGAAAGCCTTCCCAGAAGAGTTTAAGCTGTTGCAGCTGCAAAGAGTGGACCAAATCCCATTGAAGCCTTTGTCCCAAATATGGGAAGCTAATAGTTTGCAATACGGTGTATGTCAAGTTTTTTTCCATCTGAAGTCACTTCAGCATTATCCCAAACTTGAAATGGCTTACTTTCTCCAAAGAGATGCAGGAACAACTCAACTCTGTCACATTTGTTTATTCATCCTTTCTTTTTAGATGGATCTCAACAGCAGTGCAACATGCGTAGGACATAAGTAGGTTGATAACCTACAAACAGATGAGATAAACATTAAATATCAGAAACAACAATGTTCACTTTGACTTTTAATATTTAACTAGTTTCTTAATTAATGCTTTTAATAATTTACTTTTAACTTAGTGAATGAAATAGGTAAACAAACTATGTTGCAAAGTGTGCATACTAATATGTATCCAACCACAAACAATCAGCAAATTTCAGTACAGTTTTAGCTTTTTGAATTAAATATGAATTATGTACTTTAAATAATATTGTCCAGTTCCTACCAGTGGTGTCTTTGGAGAAGCTTTCAGCTGAAGTTTTTTCTCTGAATAGAATTCAATCTGAGCACAGGTGAACAGGATTACCTTATAGATTTGCCTGCTTTGCTGAGATAGAGCAATGACAGGGATGGGTGCGCTTAATTCTTTGTAGAGTGCGCTCCAGTTACATGGAGATAGTAAAACGTCAGATTTGTTGGATTAACTTGACAGTGTATCATAACAATTGTGACTCATAATTGTGTTATGAAATCATGACTTTGGTAGAGTGTCCAAGTCAGGCGCTCCACAAATCAGGCCTTTTACGGACGAACTTTACAAAGTTCTGTTTGCAGCTTGCTATAAGCCACGTAGGAGGCACAGCCAACATGTGAAAGAAGGGGTGAAACAAGGTGTGTGACAGACAACTGACACTATACCTCACAATGAACACACCACCCTAAAGGATAAATATGATGGTGGCAGCATCAGGCTGTGGGGGGGGGAAGGAAAGTTAAAGGAAAGCTAAATGGAAGTAAAATCAGAGCAATGTAGGAAGATAACCTGTTAGAAGGTAGAGGGTCACCTTTGTAACAACCCTGAATATACAGCTAGAGCTGAAATGAAATAGTTTAGATGAAAGCATAGTCAATGGCCCAAATTGTCAAAATCAAAACTTAGATCCAATTGAGAATCTGTGCCAAGACTATACAAATAATGCACACTATAAGGTTTTTTTATATATATGAAAAATAGAAAACAATCCACCATTTACTTTTTACTTTACAATTATGCACTAGCCTGCATTGGATATTAAATAAAATGAAAATACACTCAAATTTGTCATCGTAATAGGACAAAATGTGCAAAAGGTCAAGGTGTATGAATACTTTTTCAAGAAAGTGACTGAATTGAGAAAAATCAAACAACATATCTCTTATAAACTGTAACCATAGAAATAAATTCAGAAGAGATATTCTATTCTATTCAAGTGACAACACGGAAAATTTTCAGGAATTTTAGCTTGAATTCAAAGCATTGGTTCCAGACTGCGCTCTGAGAAATAAAGTGAAAAAGAAAAGCACGCATTTACTGACTTTTATTCCACATCTGAACTTCGCTAAATGTCACTCAAAAAACCTTTGGCTCTGCAGTTCAAAAAAGCACCAAATAGTACGGTGAAAATAAACAAGTCATTCAGTCCGAGTGATCACATTATGACACCTCACTGGACCTTTCTCACCTGTCTAACAGATGGTGGGAAGGGGTCGAATACAGGCTCTCAGCTGACACTTTAATTAGAGCTCTGTGAGGCTTGTTTCTTTGATTGCTGTCTGGTGCAGCTCCGTATTCTTTGTCAACCAATCATCAGGACAATAATAAAAAAAAAACTTTTCACCACATTCGCTACGGTGGCTTGTTAAGTGCAAAAGACACATTCTCTGTGGCTGAGTCACATCAATGCTTGCAGCAGATTGTTGGACCAACTTTTGCTTTCAGAACTTAATTCTTCATGTCATAGATTGAACAAGGTGTTGGAAAAATTCCTCACGTTGCTGCAGATTTAATACACAATAATCATTTGATCGTTAAATAATGGACTTCAGATTGTTCAGAGATGGCATTATAGCACTTTCCAGGTTAATAGGCTGCTTCTACGGTAATTGCTGATGTCTTCCCTTCCTGACACTGTGTTAACACACACATGTATGTTCCAGAGCAGCAAACGGACTAAACTCCTGCTTTTATAGAGGTGGACACACTTGATGATAATCAGCGTATTTGCTCCTAGTTTGCCTTTTAAATTTAATGGAAGCAGCAAGGATGTGCTTACAGTAGGTAAGGACTGTAGTGCTTCCCTGCATTTTTATGCATGTAAGCAAGGAAAAATATGAGCAGATACAAGAGAGAAGGCTTTTTTTCTAAAGCACTGTCAAAAACAAGTGAGGCTAAACCTTCACTGTAAAAATGAAGACTGATTGTTCCTGCTTTAAAATTTGACAGCAAGCAGAGCTTACTCCATTACTCTTTAGCTGATAATCTTATATTTGTGTATCAGAAAATTTCTGCCAAATCCTGACAACACTGACTGACAGATCCTCTTAACACAAGATTAAGATTTAAGTCTCTAAACGAGTTGGAGAATTTTCTGTCCATATCGTTGAAATAGTACAAATAAAAGGTGTTTTAATGATCCTGTAACTTTTATTGGCTTTGTAGGGCTAGAGAATGAGAATATTAGGAAAAGTATTTTTCAGTTCAGTCATTTTTAAAACACGCAAAGTCAGTAGAAGCATGGATTAGAGATCTTATTTTAATTTTTTTTGGCTTCAGCAGCATTTTTCTTTTATTAAGCTGCTTTTGAGTAAAAGCCAAAGTTTTTTAATTCTTGTAAAGACCGAAAACTAAAGAATCCAGCGATCATTTAAAAAAATAAAGATGTATCTTAAAAATGTATATTCTTCTAAGTAAGAGAACTAATTAATTCATTTCAATTCAGTTTATTTATATAGCGCCAATTCACAACACATGTCGACTCAAGGCACTTCACAAGAGTCAGGTACATACATTTCAATTAATCTTAATCATTGAACAGTGCAGTCAGATTCTGTTATTTATTCAAATTGGATAAAAAGTTTTTCTATCTAAGGAAACCCAGCAGATTGCATCCAGTCAGTGACTTGCAGCATTCACTCCTCCCGGATGAACATGTAGAGACAGTGGACAGTCACTGGCGTTGACTTTGCAGCAATCCCTTATACTGAGCATGCATGTAGCGACAGTGGAGAGGAAAAACTCCCTTTTAACAGGAAGAAACCTCCAGCAGAACCAGGCTCAGTGTGAGCGGCCATCTGCCATGACCGACTGGGGGTTTGAGAGAACAGAGCAGAGACACAAAGATTAGTCTTCAGGAGGACTGTTTTACATGTTTATGTCTGGAACACAGATGTGAGCTGGAGCGGGTTAGGATTTTTAACCCTAACCTTAACACTTATGTTTACAGATGCCAGCCTGAGCTGAAAATTGAGAAGCATATGACCTTTAGTCTGAATGCTGGGCAAAATATTACAAAATCATTATTACACAAATAATCTAAAATTCAGATATAAACTTTAAATACTGCCAATATGTCAAACATTGAATACCAGCAAATGGTAGCAGCCTCAGTGATGAGAATTTCGGCTAGCTATAGATTGTTCAAATTTTTTTGGGCCTAAAAGCAGCATTTAAAAAAAAAAAAAAGGTATTGTACAATCCATTATTTGCTGGCTCTAAAACAGTGTTGGGACCCAGCCATGGGTTACAACATTAAAGGCCAGTAGGAACTTTCCTGGAACTTTAAAAATAAATCGCATTAACCTAGTTCCAGCACAGCCAGGAACAAGAGGGGTAACAGCGGATTTCCCGTGACGTAACTGTTTGAATAAAAACCCCACGTTCCAACAGGCAGATCCCCATGGGAACCGGACAGGAGAGGCACACGCCCTTATGTATCCTTGCTGGCAAGCAGACATGACTCTTCAACTTATATCCACAAGTAACTATGATCACATGCAACAAAGTTAAGTAATGATTTGCTGTTCGAGTATCCAACATTCATTCATATAAAAGGGTGTAATAAGACAAGCGTGACTTGGATTTTCTTCTGAGGCCTCCAGAAGCAGCCCTAATCGAAGCGGATTTTCCCCATGGCCTGGAAAAGAAGGCCGGGACTGCGTCGCACGCCTTCCTGCCTGCACGTCCTGGTAGCGAGAGCTACCCTTCCACATCTTGGCCTCTCAAGGAGCCGAACATGCCTTTGTCGTACGGTTCAGCCGGGCCAGCTAAAAGCCCTTCTCCACAGCTACGGAGGTTAGCTGCAAGTTCACCCTTGGTTTAGCCACACGTGGATGTTTCCCTCAACCCCCAGGTCAACTTCTCCTCAGCACGAGGTAGTGTTTGGGCAGAGAAGATTATTTTAGAGTTAAATATTCTAAATAATATTTGTTTAATGATATTTGTTTTTGTTTGTGTTGAGAAACTCAGCTAATGATGTGTTCTGTGTTGTTTTAAAAGTTAAGACAAACTTTATTTAAAGTGAGGTTTTTTAACACAGAAGATCGGCCATAACGCGCCGTCCACGCCTATGCATTTCAACCCTTTTATTAGTGGTATTTTAAAGGTATGTGCTTGATTCTGATAACTACTTAAACACCATTAAGACCTATTTATCCAAAAAGGGTTGGTTCTTTTTCAAAATAATATTTTCTTAAATATTATTTTAATAAATAAAGGCAGCTAATTAAACACCATTGAGAATTAGTCATCCAGAAGGTTGGTTTTACTCAGTAAATCATTCTTCAAAATGTTATTTTATTAAAATAACATTTTATCTGATCCTTCATTGTGAATGGTCATTTGAAGGTATACCAATTATTGCCTAAGTTGGTTCCAAAACTAACTTAACTTCATTTCCAGATTCTTCAAGATAATCCTTGGTTCTCAAACATAAATAACATTTCATAGTAATATTGAACCCTTCTTACTTATTCTTTCATTCTGCTTGGTAGTTTAGCTGGGTTGTTCTAGCATAGTAAAGAGTTTGTTGATTGACATATGTTTGATTTTGAGATGACTTATTTTGTTAATAAATTCTTATATTTTAAGAAATTGTGTGAATTGATTCAGTGTGTGTACAGAGTTTTGCTGTTCAATAATGTCAGAGCTTCGCTCATCCCTTTCAATTTTGTCCTAATACCACCGCCTTATTGGGCTGGTATTCACAGGGCAACCCTTAACAGACCGAAATATTATTTAATAAAATATTAAAGTATTAATATTAAATAATATAGTCATAGTCATAATCACAACAATAGTACAGCTCTTATGTTACTATAGGTCTGCTTCTTGTTGGTCAGTTAGTCCCTTATGATGTCTCCTTCCCTGGAAGCTAAGTTTGAAGATGTCACAATCCAACAGTCTGAAGGTTGTTCTGATCCGGTTTGGCTTGACCATATCAAAACCTTTGTAGATTTGCTTGCATGAAATATTTTTTTATTTGCATTTTTGTTTCCATCATATGTTGATATTTTTTGTACAGTTCCATCAGAATGTTGGGTTTTTCTCTACACTTTGGATTTGTCATCTTTCAGTATGGTTCTTAAAGCATGTTTTCCAACCTGGTGACATTTACTTTTTTAGTTGTAGGTTGTCCCTTTTAAATAATGTGAAAGGTTAAAGTTCAAGACATCAAAAGTCACACATAGAACAGAGCAGAGCCACCTACCTGTCTCAGAGTGATATTTTTCAGACAGAAAACCTGTTGACGAAGAAAAGCCGATTACCTCTTCACCCAAGAGACGGTTCTGGGAATGATACACAGCTAACATCTGACCCAGTAAGACATTCTGTTCAGTTCTATTTTAGCGGTTCCGGTGTTGAAAGATAACAGATCAAGGCTGTTTCCACATCTTAGTTTCAACTCAGTTTTGACTTTCCCCGTTTAGATTAAGGTATGCCTCAGAACTCAGAATTAGGATATAAAACCCATCTCTTTAGACTTTTGAATGATAAATTAACTATTAATAATATGTGGAACCTTTAGTTAGAGTAGAACATATTTTCTTCTGTCCCTTGTTTCAATTTCCTCTTCAGTAGTAGATTAATTAGCATTTCTCCACATTATCTTTCTTAGGTGAACCCATTTGAAGTGAATTAATAGTACATTTATTTTTTATTCTGCTAGTGATTCCAGTCTTTTCATTTTATTTGGAATGTTAGATAATATTTGCAATGATTCTAAATAAATATTGAATATTGAAAATACAGAAATCTCCTCGTTCTTCCTTTTATGTGGCTCAATGAAAAGGTCAAGAATTCATCTTTTACACTGATCTTGATGGATTATGAGATTGTAGAATTTAACATAGCATAATATTTTTCTGATTTTCTGGTCCTAAAAATGTCCAGAGGTCCCTGATGTTTTCCTGATTGCATTTTATTTAAGCCGGTTTTGGAAATGATGTCTCACCTCCTGTGTTGACCATCTGTGTCCTCTTATCTGCGCTGTTGCTGACTTCTTCCTTGTCTCTAAAGTTTGCCAGGCTCACGCTGCGTCCTTGAACCTCCGCTGACAGCCAAACAAAAATGATAAATGTTAGAGAACCACTCAAATTACTGTGCAGCACAGTATTCGGGCTTTCAAAACCTTATAAACTAAAAAAGCTCCCCACATCCTCTCATCTTTTTGATGAAGAGATATTCAGAGGACATTTTGATCATTTGTTCCATAATTTCCTTTTGATCCATTGTACAGAACAAACAGACAAACAGAATATTGCATTAGTTTCCTTGGTGATGTAGGTCTGCCCAGCCATTGAATGTTAAGACCATATTTAGAGTGGAGTTGTAGCTTTAGTTAGCAGCGCCTAATAGCTCCACGTGGTGATGGGTGTAATTAAAGCTTTGCCATTTCCTAAATGGTTATTTGTGCTTGGTATTTAAAGCTGTGGAGACTCAGGGGGTAATCATCCTTCTCGATGTCAATTTGTGAACGAGAAACAGTAAAAGTAAAGAAGATTCTTAAAATGAGAAAGAAAACAAAAAGGAGTCTTATTGTTGTAGAAATGAATCCAATTTAATTGTAAATATTTAAGTATTTAAGAGCACTCAAAGATCTGCTCCAAGTGTTAAAGCAAAGTCGTGTGACTTTGCTAAAGATATTAAGTTCTGCAGGTCTGCTCTATTTTGGAAAATTTGCATGCCGTGTTGGACACACAGAGTAAAGAGTCAACTCATTAACTGCAAAGTAGATGATAGTGTTTCTATTATGAGAATAATTATAGTTAAAGGGATAAGAGGACAGACTCTTTTGTAACGCCTCCCAACCACTGCAGCCTGATGACCATTTTAAGGCCTTCGGTGCATCAGTTTGTCACTGGATGACATAAAGCCACAAATCAAATTTAAATTAATGTGATTTCCAAAAAGAGCTCCATGAAATATCTAATGTGGCTATGATATAAGAGTTCATTCTGGTTATGCTAAACTATGAACTACACATCATCAGATGGAACTGACACATATGGATTGTTAGTCGACACACTCTCTGGTGGAAAATCAAAACCTCTCCCACATTTTCTCACTCCTCTTTTGTCTTGGTTTTCATGAAAACGGTTTCAGAAAACACAATAACATCAACAAATGAAACCAGGAACAACACTGCAAAACAAAAGCATTAAGAATATGCAAAATGAAAGAGCAAAACAATAAACACCATTTAGAAAGGGAACTTACCAAAGCACTGTAGAAAGCAGGTTTCATATGTTCAGGGTTTGCACAGTGTTATGAAAAATTACTTGCCTGCTTATAGATTTAAGCTTTTTTGTGAGATTAACCAAAGTTAAGATAAGATAAGAGAGAAGATGGGTGAGAAAATACAAAGCACATTTTCAAATGAGTATTTCATTTGTTTCAGGAAAATGTTATCCTAACCAACATGGAAATCTATGAAAAGAAATTATTTAATCCCTTGATAAATGATTAACTGGGATTAACCACAAAAGCAAGGTATAGTTCACTAGCCACACTGTGGCCCCACTACTGTCAGCCTTGTGTAATAGGACTGAAATAGGACCTGCCTGGCAACATGAAGTAAGCACGACAGGCCTTACTTGCCTCAGTTAAGATCGGGTTTCAAGACTTAGCAGAAACAGACTAGGTAAAATAGCATTAATTGGAGACTCACAAGGCCAAAGCTCCGCCATGGCCAAAATCAGCATAAGGCCTGTCTGACATTTGGGCATGTTCTGTGGATCCTGATAGAGAATGTCCTATCAGTTCAGATTTAGGTTGTAGTGCAGGACAAATATCTAAACCACACCAGAGAGGTAACCTCTGAATGATCCAAACAAAATCAAAATAAGGGGTTTGGAGTGGCATAATCAAATCCCAGATTTAACTGTTGTTAAATAACTGTTGTTAAATCTGGGCTTTTGTATGCTGTTGTTTGACCTTTCGACCAGGTCAAAAACAACTCATAAAAGAGAAAGTCATTGCAAATGTTTGTATTTTTAGGTTAGTTATTAGCTTAAGTGGCCAATTGTCTTCGCAATAAGTTTAATAAATAAAAACATTTTAAAACTGCATTTTGTTTTTACTCTGCTTAATTTGTTTGAGGATCTAAAACATTTAAGTGTGATAAAGAAAAGCAAAAGTAGAAGAAATCTGTTTTTCAGTTTAACCCTAATACCTTTTGTGGATAAGGGCTCTCATTGTGGTTTGCTGGGTTTACTGGACCTGCCTCTCCATGGTAGGAACTGAAATTTGTTTACTTTTATATGGTTTTCATTTCTGCGTCTTCTTTAGAATTATTGATGCGTTTCATAGAATATAGAATATATTGCTTTGTCTTTTGGGTTTATTTTTTCTAATAGAACCTCATCTACTATGTAAAACGTCAATAAAAAATACTTCAAGTGTCCACGGGCCCACCAGCAATTACCAATACTAGCATAGAGGTGATAAAAGGTTATGAAGCATGTTTTATGAAACATTACGAGGCAACCCAGGGGGAAATGTATAGATGAAAGTGGCTATGAATAGACGTTTCCCCGTTGGGTAAAAGCAAAGGAATCCTCTTTCATTCGTCTTCAACTGATTCGTCTTGACAGACAAACCCAGCTCCCTTAAAACATGATTTCAATTCATATTGAAATCAAGAATGAAACCACTGAACTTACAACTGCTTGTGTTTTTATGATTCAGGTGGACAATTCAAAATGATGTGTGTACATATGTAAATATGCATTTCCAATATGAAGAATATAAATAAATAAATAATATAAATAAGTAGGTTTTTGGAAGTAAAAGAATAGTTCATAAAAGGTGGTACTAATGTGTGAACAGACAAAAACCGTATCAGCTACCAATTATATTTTGTTGCTTTTGTTCAGTTAATTGCCTCAAGATTTGTTCTCCACCATCATGATCTTTTTTGTTTTACTTATGATGCATGCTGATAAAGGTTTTAATGCAGCTCAGTTACACAATAGGTTTTAGGACATTTAAAGGAAAGGCACTGTGAGGTTTCCTGTGAAACAAAGGCTTTTCTTTGGATCTAACAGGTGTATGCAGCAGCCCTATTATCAGCGCTGGCAGTGACGGGAAGAACATGCTGTAATAACAGGTTAGTGGGAGAAGCGTCACTGTGATCAGGCCTCTCTCCAGCTGCTGTGCTGATTTAGATGGCAAGCAGAGGTGGAGGAGTCGCCATGAATCAGCCAAGAGAGCATTCAGTGGAGGACGTGTGCGTGAATGCAAATGCAGCTGTTTGTCCAAGGCTGCTCATTCCGACGCAGGTATGGCTCATCCAACGCCATAGTGATTCATAGCTGGAGACAAATCCAAAGTCCAAATGAAACAGGTGTTCAAGGACATGCTGGGGAACTTTTGCCAGAGAGCGAACATGAATGAAAATAGTCGCACATCTCCAAAAGACTACAAACACATTAGTGCAAACAAACGTTCAGACATATTGTCCTGAAGCATGCTGTTGGGCATTCCTAAATCAGGTAAAAGAAACACAAATTACAATCAACACAGTCAACTTAACACAAAGACGATTGCAAGAGAAGAACAGAGGGAAGAAATCTCCATCTCCGTCTGGTTACAACCTATTAGTCCAATGTAACCTAGTTGAATTGTGCAGGAAATATGTTACATTAAAGGTTGTGGAATGATTCATCATTTTATTTTAAGTCATTGAAAACTTCTTCAGCGTGAGTACTCTTTTTAGATCTACTCTATAATGAAGCTGGTGTTGGTTTATTGAGCCCTGTTCTGGTAAAGAAACAAAGTTAAAAACATCCTTTGATTTCCAGTGTGAATGTACAAGCAGGATCTAGCTTCTGTATGGTGTTTGTATTGTATCAGAGCTGGCTTGAAATGAATGAAAAGCTCCCACTCACCAGAGGGTGAGTCACAGTTTAACCTGTTTAATAACTAGCTGAATCCTTGCACTATAGTGGTGGGTGTTGGCTGGTATCTTAAGGGACCCGTCTATATTTGTCATGCATCCCCACAATATGTGATAACAGCAGACACATTCGCAGGCTTGATGTCACTCAGACACTCCAATGAATGTTACTGTTCCAAAACTTTTTCTCATCGTAGGTTTTCAGAGAACATAATCTAAAAAATATATCAATTTTTCTTTCTGGTTTGTTTAGACAGAAGGAAGCTGCAATGATCTTTAAGTGGTAAACCACAGCAAGCTGCATGGTGCTGGCACATGCATGGGGTTTCATTGGGCGCTCTTCTAAAAAAAAAAAAAAATTTGGACATGAATTTAGAAGATTATTTTTTTTTTACTTTTGAATACTTTTATATCTGAAGTATGCATCCAACAGCATTTGATACTTTCCTTGTAGACCTCTGAGCCATACACATAATGAAGAATATAATGCTTAATCATTTTTTTTATATAATTTGTAGATGTAACTTCAATTTTCTAATAGACATAATACACAATTCTATTAAACCTGTGTAAGAAATAAAAATATATATATTTATGCATTAATGTAGAATAATATCCCCACATTTATTTGAACTTACACAACTTTCCTGACCTAATAACTAGCCAGTGTGCATTTGTTTATAACTGTACAACTGGGTCCATGTTCTTAAAGTAGCTGCCTTGTGTTAGCGACCCAGTTTGGGCTGTTCATGGTCCAGGATCTCAAGGTGTAGTCATGGACAAGATAACTTCAGAGTCTCCTCTTTGCACGTGATGGGGAGGCAAAGTGAAAAGCCATCTGTAGAGCTGGCTCTAAATGGGGTTTTTGCTGTTTGAGTTTGAAAAAGAAATACATCTTTTGATTGTACTGGACAAACATCTGATGAATCCAAAAAAACAAATCAATGCAAGTTATATTGTTTTCAAGACATATTGTGTGATATAACTAAAATATCAATTAAACATGAACAATTAAGAGTATCTGAAGACCAGGACATTTGATGTCAGAGTTTTCAGTTAGGAAGGTTACTTTAGCACAACAGGAATAAGTTTGCTCTCCTATTCTCATGAACACTACATTAAACACTGACACAAAGTAATGAGCTCCCTCCGCAGGGTTTACAGCACAGCACTGATAAGATGCATAGCAATATTAAATTTTTATATGGCCAGCAGGACTGTGGCCTGAATATTTGCAGGACGCTTAGCTGGTATATCTAGATTAATACCCTGCCGGTTTGGCTAAATCTCCTTTATACCCCTTAGTGTTACCAACTCCCACCTCAATTTGAAGCAGACTACAGATAAACCCAAACAGCACCATTCTCTGAGGAGCAATACATTATCCACAGGGCAAAGACATCAAGAGACACCGAGCTCAAGCATCTCTATACTGGTTTCCCTAGATGACGTTTTGTGGGATTGTGTGTATTTATAACAAGAAAACATGCTCGAATCTGCTCAGGAAACCATCAGCCATACAGATACAAAGACAAACTGATGAAGAACCCTAATCTAATGGGCTTTACTGCTTCCTTTCAAATTAATACTTCAGTTTTTCCTAACAAAAAGTGTTGAGCCAAAATATTAAACAAAATACACCTGAAATTATGCATTTTTACTTTGAATAGAATTAAAACTGTAATCTATAATAATTTGGAAAAATAAATACAGACTGCATATCTGTAATGAAAAGGTGTGTGTAAGACCAGGATAAATACAGCACTTCCATTCAACAAGTAGCTGAAAACAAGACCTTCAATACACTCCAGCTAAGCTGTTTTTCCAGAGCTTTTTGCAGATGTAAAATGGAGTAAGTTGTGAGTTTTATGTTTGGGTACCAGCGCAGCAACAGATGGATACATTAGGGAACTCACTCAGACTGTGCCAACATGTTAGAAAGAAATAAAACTCCACATGCTGCGCAGCTGCATGGTATGACCCCTTGGCCTCATGTCAGGCACTGATAAAGCTTTTTAAAGGAATCCTCCAAGTCAGAAGACCTTCAATACTTGTTTCACTGTTGGACCCTTCAGCAACTGCCTGGTAACAACATCCCTTGTGAAGCTGTTACTTATGGACCCTAGTGACTTATCCTAAAATTCCAGTTCGTTGCACACTGAATTCTTTATAAAGTCATTGCTGGTCTGTATGAACTAAATTACATCCTAATCTAATCCTTCCTTCTCGGTGTCCTAACTGTTTTGTCAGTAAGTGCCTTGTTTTTAATCTTGTTTTTTTTTTTGTATTTCTTTTGAAGTAATTGCTACTTCCTCATCGAGTGGCCTTTCATTTCATAAAAGTACAGGACTCACCAACTTAAGCCAGCATCATACATGATTTCCTAGGGGTACTTTCTATTTCCATAGAAAGTACTCCTGGATCAGTGCTTCTTTGTTCTCTTTGTGTCTCTGCTCTGTTCTCTCTAACCCCCAGTCGGTCGTGGCAGACTGAGCCTGGTTCTGCTGGATGTTTCTTCCTGTTAAAAGAGAGTTTTTCCTCTCCACTGTTGCTACATGCATGCTCAGTATGAGGGATTGCTGCAAAGTCAACGCCAGTGACTGTCCACTGTCTCTACATGCTCATCCAGGGGGATGAATGCTGCAAGTCACTGACTGGATCCAATCTGCTGGGTTTCCTTTTCCTTAGATAAAAAACTTTTTTCCAATTTTGAAAAAAAACATAATCTGACTGCACTGTTCAATGATTAAGATTAATTGGAATGTATGTACCTGACTTTTGTGAAGTGCCTTGAGATGACATGTGTTGTGAATTGGTGCTATATAAATAAACTGAATTGAATTGAATTTGCAAATTTTCTCCAAAACAGGTTCATCGCAGGTACACAGACCCCTTATCCTTCCTGAAAGGTATGATGGCTGGACATTTCCATGCTGTTTTGTATGTAATTGCTTAAACAGATAAACGAGGCGCCTTCAGGGATCTGGAAATTATATCCAGGAATGAACCAGATTTGTGGAGGTCAACATTTCTCTTTTTGATAGTTTCACTGATTTCTTTTGATTTTCTCGTCTCAAACCAGGAAGTGAATTTGACGTGGGCCTCCATTTAATTCAAATGTTGTGAATTAATCTATTAGAAGTTTGCAAAATCCATGATATTGTTGTTGGGGCTTTCCAAAAATTGTAAAGACATACTTTCATGTGAATGTCTGACTTTGAAAAAAGTCAGAAAGAAAAACATTTCCTCTCATTCTGACATTTAACCAATGGACATTATGGTAATCATAAAACAGTACACGTTTAGTCTGACTTAATGTGAGAAGACAATGAGAACAAAAATGTTTTGTGTCTTTTGTTACAGCATATAAATGTCTGGTTTCAGTTGTATATTTATTGCCTCGTGGATACAATTCTGTCAAATGTGGAAGATGCATTGACATTAAAGCATCTTATCTTGTCTTAGGTTCAGGATGAGGTGATGGAATTAAAGTCAAATAGAGAGTTAACGCAGTTCGATAGTTTCCATGGTGAAAATTAATTATTCTTTTTTTGTAAATCTCATTTGGTTTGATCGTTTTGAACTGTTGACTGGTGTCAGATTTGAATTGGACTTCTGTGCATCTGTTCAGCACCTTTGATGACTTATCGTAAAGTAGGCCTATATGAATCAACAGAATTGAAATACATAATTCCAGCACCTAATAGCATTTCCTGTACCTGCATTTATCTTCCACCATGCTGCAACAAGTTGAACTGCTTTAGGAAAGTCTTTGTGCATTTGTATTGCAATAAATGTAGGGTGCCTTGCAAAAGTATTCAAACTATTTATATCTTTTCACATTTTTTAACGTTACGACCACAAACTTCAATGTGGTATATTAGGGTTTAATATGATTGACAAACACAAAATAGAGGATCATCAAGTAATTCAATCTCACTATAAATCCAGGTTTTCTTGGAGGACATTTAACAAACAGCATCATAAAGTTTAAGGAACACAGCAGACAGGTCAGAGAGAAGGTTGTGGAGAAATGTAAAGCTGAGTTGGGTTATAAAACATAAATCTCAAGCTGAAAACATCTCACACATAACTACTCTATCTACAGAAAGATGCACAGCTGCAAACCTACCAAGACATGGCCAACCACATAAACTAACAGGTCAGACTGGAAGAGCATTTTTCAAAGAAGCAGCCAAGAAGTTCAGGGCAACTCTGGAGGAGCCGCACCTACAGCTGCAGCTCATGTGGGAGAATCTGTCGCAGGATAGTTATTAATTGTGTTCTTTACAAATCAAGCTTTAATGGAAGAGTAGCAAGAAGAACGCCATAAAAAGTAATTTGTCTGGATGTAAAATGCTTTATGTGTTGAACAACTAACACTGCTAATCACACTGAAAGAAGCACCTCCAATATGAAGCAAGCATCATGCTGCAGGGATGCTTTTTTCAGCAGGGACAGGGAAGCTGTTCAGAGATGATGGGAAGATGGATGGAAATAAATGCAGAGATATCATGGAGAAATGCCGGTTAGAGGATGCAGACGATTTTAGACTAGGGTAGAGGTGGACCTTCCAACAGGACAACAACCATAAGCACTCAGCCTGAGCTAAAATATAATAGTTTACATCAAAGCATATGCAGGTACTGGACGTCCAGACCTAAATTCAGCTGAGTGTCTGTGGCACAGATGCTCGCCATGCAATCTAACTGAGCTTGAGCTATTATACCAACATAAATGGGAAGACATTTTAGTCTACAGATGTCCAAAGCTAGTAGGGACAATCCCCAAAAGATTGTTCTACAAAGCGTTGACTCAAGGGCCTGAATACAGATCGATATCACACTTCCCAGGTTTTTATTTGTATAATATTTTCAAGCCATGTATTCTTTTTCTTCCATTTCAGTTATAAACTATTGTGTGTTTGTCTTTTAAAAATACCAATAACGTGCATTACATTTCGTTCTTATAACATGACAATGTGAAACATTTTTAAGGATATGAGTGCTTTTGCAAAGCCCTAAAATATATCCGCATCCCAACTTCTTCTGGAAACTAAGCTACGCATCTATTCCGTATTAGCTGTAATCAAAAAACATTAAACAATATTCCTAATCACTGCTTTTTCATAACAATAGGCATTTGAAAGCAATGCCTCTATGAGGTAAAATATGTTTGAAGAGCTCAAACTACTTCTAGTGATGAGATGAACTGTATTTACACTTGTCCTCTACATGACAAAGCAGGCTCAGCAGATAGGAAATGTCTGTGTCTCTGTTTCTGGTGCATCTTTAGTTAAAATGTGTTGCTTCTTCATTCAGTGAAATGGTCAGAGGTGAGAAGAAAAGGCAAAAATTGTACTTAAAGAGTAGCTCTACGTCAAAATATCATTACTCAAGGAAAAGCAAAAAGTTTGTTGCAGTAAAAAAAAAGTACTCTTAGGACATTTCTTTGAAAAAGTAACTATAACTGAGTAAATGTAACTACCACCCCTGACAAAAAGATGATGTTTGCTGGAAGCACATCTACACTGCTAAACATTATCCATCACTTTAAAGATAAAATACCTTCTGACAGGGCTCTTAAATTGTTGCCTAGGGAAATTAGTTTGCTGCAAACATCCATCATCTGTCAGTTCTAGATATAAAAGTTTTGACTCCTTTCTTTTCTGAAATTAGACCATAAAGAAAACACGCTAATGCAACAACTAAAATAGGAAAACTTCTCTTGCAGCAACCTTGAAATACTTTTAACTTATATAAAGATCTGCAAGCATCTTTGTATTGCTGTTGCATAATCTCACACTGAAGATTTCTGTAAAATCCAGCCTTCAAATTTAAACACATTAATTCAGGGCACCTCTAACAATTCCTAGAAAACAAATTTAACAGCACCGATTTTTAATTGATGATTTACTTTAAGTTGGTCAGAGTTTCAAGGAATTGTTTAGTAATCAATGACTTCCTGTTTCCATTGTATATTAATATGATGTGACACAGAGGCCCACTTCTCTTAGCTACGCCTCAAAAAGGAAAAGACAAGTGAACATGGCATTTCAGTAAAATATATACAATGAAAATGGTAGATTTAAGTCAAATCGCTACTTGCTTAAACTTGCTGACATCTACAGTCAGATAAATTTAAGTTTTAATAAACTGAAAATAAGACAAGAAAAGCTGGAGGAAGAGGAGGAGGAAGGAGGAAGACTAAAGTGCATCTTAAAACTACAGGATGAGCAGGATGGTAAAAGAGGTAAAAAGTTCACAGTTTGAGAAGTACAGCAAAAAGTGGCAATAGGAGCTCACTAAGTCTCCATAACCACCTTTAAAATGTAACCTTCACACCAGTCAACTATTTGGGAGTGTTGCCAGAAACAAATCGAAACATGCCCACAGTTCAGTATAGTGGAGGTCCCATGATTGTGTGGGCCTGTTTCTATGTTGGAGTGCAACAAATCTTGAGTATTGGGACAATTAAGATAAAACCTTGTAAAAAAAACTGAGAAAGGGTCACTGCAATAATGATCAAAAACGTAAAGCCAAATCAACACACAAATGGTTTACTAGGCAGGAAAAAAAGAAGAAAAAAATCAACATTCTTCCATCTCAGTTCCCATCCAGAATGATGGAGAGTCTGCAAAGAGGAATAGTTAAAGATCCGTCTCTTAATTTGCTCCAACCTTGTGAGATGCTACAGGAGACCACCAGCTATGCTTCAATTGGCAAGAGGGGTTTGTGCAAAGTGTAAGTAACATGTTTTTGTTACCACTAAGTAAATGTGTTCAAATTAAAGACAGGCTTATATGTTTTGGTATGGAATTACACTATTGCACCCCCCCAAAAAACCTGAAAAGGCTTTTTTTTTTCACATCTTAATTATGTAAACAGGATTTACTTTGCAGAACCGAAAGAAACGTTGCAGAAATCAATCTTATCAATGCACAAAACCTCATAAGTCACCTGAGTGTAGATCTTCATCCTTCTAATTAAAACAGAAATCCGATCTTAACCGAACCAGACAATTAATGTCTGGTCAGAGTTGAAAGTCTGGCCCAAGAACTGTCAATCATGCAGCGTATTTATTATCTGCAGGTCTGTGCCGAGTGACTACTGAGCAAACAACAGCCCCCCCACCCCCGTGATGACCCTGCAGCTGCTATTCTGGGTGAACACATACACAAGCCCCCTTAACATACTGGGAGATGTGTTTTAAACCTGTGTGCATACAGCATTCTTCTAAAAATAAAACTCTGCTTGAGGAAAACAGAGGTGTAGATGAACCACATTATTCATAAACAACTTGTTAAGTTCTGGGGACATCTTGTTCTTCAGTGAGAACATGCGGGGGTAGCTGATAATGTTGTGCTTTTTGTCCCTGCACAGTTTTGACTGAACATGAGGGAGACCTGGTTGCAAAACCAGCCTCTCCCCTTCTCCATGGCAACTGGTGGGCATACCGCCACATCTGGCTGACTTTAATGGGTCGTTATGGCCTTGAGGGCACAGCAGCAGCATTTAGGCGAGCAGAAACTGCAGGGGGTGTGGAGATTTCCACTCATTCGGTTGATACGGGCTTTACTGCAGCTACTGTGAGTGAAAAGAGTATTTTACTTAGACATAGCTACAGGTGTTGTGTTATTTGCTCAAAATACATGTTGCTCTTCTGGATTTCAGACAACCTTTTCTGATTGAGGTCATGTTTACTGCAAAAATGTGAAACTGGCTGCATGTACTATATTTTAATTTTATTCTTGCATATTTACCATATATGCATGGCACTGCATTAATTAAAATTTGAATGTTTAAAAAGTGTGTTTGTAGTGCCATCTTATGGACAAAACCTTTCATTACTAAAGATGATGTGGAGACATCCCACATAAAAAACTGTGGCGTCCAATTATTTAGTCTGAGATTATTATTTTCAATCCTAAAAAGGTGCAGGATTTAGTAAACAAAGTTTCACTCACTTTAACCTTTAGAACCACTGCTAGAACTTGGTGGCCTTTAAAAAAAATCCATAATCTCACCGGCCACATCATTAGGGACACCTTTCTAGGACAGCGTTGAACCCCATTTTGCCTTAAGAATGGCCTTAATTTATCATGGCATAGACTTAACAAGATCAGAAATATTCCTCTGAGTTTGGTCCATTTTATAAGAAAAATATACTTTCACATGCAGTCTAAAACCGATTACATTCAAAAAATATCTAAATTATAAAGAAACTAACTTGTAATGAATATTTTGGCGTTTGTTGACATTTCCTGGTTTGATATTCTCCATGATTTGTAAATGTTTAAATAAAAGCTATAAAACAAAGCTGTTTAATCCTAATAAATAGTACTGTTTAAACTGATATCTTCTGACAATATAAGATAGATAGCTGCTCTTTGCTCTGTTTAGTACCAAGATGATCCCATACTGGTTAAAAAAAATGTAAGATGTTAATGCTAAATTGTATAGTTTTGTCCCATTAGCATCAAGCTTCAAATGGCCATGGTGGTAGAAATCAATCATAAAGCTGTCCATATGATATTGCATCGTTGACCAAAACCTGACTCTATGCATGATTCTGTAAGTTTTGATCAAATCTTCACCAAATTGACCCTTTACCCATGACAGAGCCATTACTCTAAAAACAAATGCTTCCAAAACAGACATTTTTATAGTTTTTGTCCAAACTGGACTATCTTTAGTATTTTTTATCACATTCAACTAATAGAAATTATATATTAAAAAAACTCACTGGAAAAGGCTGCTTGTATAAGTGCATAAAGATCCAACTTATAAAGAGTTCTTTACCAACTTCACTGTTGTTTGCAGCGGCTATATTGGCTCAAACCTCCTGATAGGTCATCTTTTTTACATGTTGCTGTTTAAAAAATACGAGCCAATATTAGCTTGTAAAAGTCACCTGGGCTGCAGCTGCTTGACCTTTTGGCCATCTAACGCGACCCACCTACATTGCCCGTCCCAAATTTAGAGACATTCAGTATGTTTCAAAGTTCAAGAATCAACAGACAGACATAAACTGGAAGTAAACAGAATATGTTTAATGAGAAGTAAACAAGTCAACCATAAACAGAAAACGTCTGTTGGAAAGTTTGAGGAACGATTTAGAGCTTATCCAAGTCAATTTAAGGCTGGATGGTAGGAAAGAGCAAAGTGACATAGACAACATCCTGTTTTTTTTATTTTTTTAAGAAACAATTTATACTAAGCTGTGTTAATTTATTTCCTTTGAATCCCTTCAGTCCCCTGAGCACTCAGTAAAAAGAAATCTGCACCAAAAAGACATCAGTATATAGGTTATTGTGAACACTGAGCTTTACTTCCAGGAGCCAGCTTTCCCTTTGGCCCCGCGAGAGGTCTTGGATGTTTTGGAGCCTCTCTGGTGGTCGCTGACTCTGTTTCGGAGCACATGGATTTCATATTTTTGCCTCTTGAGCTTCTCAGCCAG
Source organism: Crenichthys baileyi (assembly GCA_036173005.1). Classification (NCBI taxonomy): domain Eukaryota; kingdom Metazoa; phylum Chordata; class Actinopteri; order Cyprinodontiformes; family Goodeidae; genus Crenichthys; species Crenichthys baileyi. The sequence continues at coordinate 43,068 of JAHHUM010002020.1, read as the reverse complement.
CTCGAACTTCTCAGCGTGCAGCTGGTGGAGCCACTGCCACAGGTCCTGTGCCTTCTCCTCCAGCTTCTCCTGGCTCAGGTGGTCGATGTTGAGCGGCTTCCTGCGCTCCATCAGGGCCTTCTTCTTCTCCTCGCGGGCTGTTAGCTTCTTGCCCTTCTTCTGATCTACCTTTTGTAGGTAACCACCGAAGGACTTGTTGGAGAATATCTTCTTTTTCTTGGCCTCCTCCTCAGCCCGCAGCTTGGCAGCCTCTTCCTCGCGCCTTGACCTTTCCTCGGCCACCCGAGCTTGGCGCTCCCGGTCCTGCTCTGCGCGGAATCGTTGCTGCTCGGCCCTGTCAGCCCGGCGCCGTTCAATGCGACTGCGCAGGTCAATTAGCTCTTCCTCCTCCTTCTGACGGCTAGAGAAATGCTGCTCAATGAGGGTCTGGAGGTCATTGTAATCCTTCTCCACTCTCTTCCGGTGGAGATCATCAAAGTCAACTTTCTCTCCATCAGGGAGCTTTGGAGGAGCCATGTTTGGTATATAGGTGGTCTTAAACCGTGGTTTGGATCCTTTATCATGCTCGTTTTCATCCCCTTCCTTCTCTTCATCCTCTTCCGGCTCATAGTCCTCCACAATCTCCTCAGTGTCTGACATGTTGAATCCTCTGAGCAGAACAGACCAGCAGGAGTCGTGAGCACAGGAGCTGACTGGAGGTCTGGGTCTGCAGGTTGGAGGTTTTAAAGGTTTCCCTTCATCATGTGACCCTACGGCAACTGTCTCCAGGGTGCGGGTCAGCAAAAGGGCTGATTTGAAGACAGATGGAGGGTTCTATTTTCTCCTCCACCAAGTCCTGTCATAAACACTCCCCTACTTTATCCCATAAAGAGCCTCCTGCTGCCTACACTGACCCCGCAGGGCTCCACATTCCTTTGTAAGGACAAAATGAGGGACTATTTCAGAGACACAACAGATGCAGGCATACTTGTGTTCTCCAATCTCCCACAAAGCAACACTGAGATTATTCCAGAACAAATAGCATGCACACTCAGAGATGTAAGAAAGCAGCTGGTAATGAGCAGAGAAGGAGAAATAAACTGAACTTCTGTAGCAATTCTCTCAGAAAAAAAAAATCACTAATCCTCCTCTTAAGGTGAAAAGCAACAGTGTTAATCCAAGTAGGGCTTAAAACTGTGTTTACCAGAGTGCTGGAAGCCTTTAAGTAAGCCTCCACTTAGAATTATTTTAATTACGGGCAAAATTAATGAGTAAATCAATGAGTGTTTTAATCAGTTTTTAGCCCTTAACCATAATGAATGAGTACAGTTGTGAGAAAACTTAGGATACCCTGCATACACCAATGCAGATTTAGACATATGGACATTTGATTGCAATTTTAACAATTCTGACAAACATTAACATTACAAAGTAAAAATACCTTTTAAAGTTTTCTGTGAAATCTAATACAATGAATTTCTGGTGAGGAATAAATTAGGACATTGTTCAGACATTAAGTTTGGTGTGCTGCTGATTGTTGAAATGAGAGTGAGCACCATGGTGAGACTGAAAGAGCTGTCTGAGGCCTTCAGAGAGGTGAGTGTGACAACTTATGAGTCTGGTAAGAGATTTAAAGTGTTAAAAGAAGGTGAAATCACCCATCCCACTGTTCAGAACTGTATCTGTGAATGACAAATTTAAAACAGCTACCAATCTGACTGCAGGCTGCAAGATGCAAAGGAAGTCTCCAAAAACCCCAAAACTGTCATCATGGGACCTCCAGGAGTCTAAAAGTGAATCATTTGGACACAAGAATAGAGACTATCCAGCATGAACCAAACAGAATATTCCAGAAGAAGAACCTTATACCTGCTGTGAAGCATGGAGGTGAAAGTATCATGGTTTGGGTAACTAGATAAATTAAAGCTGAAGCTGAACTGGCTGAGATTTAAGAAATAGTCCTCGGTTGAGTCAAAGGTCAGCTCTTGATCTTACCGAGAAGCTTTATAGTGACTGGAAATAGGCCAGACATGCATGAAACCCTTATTTTACAGTTGAAGGTGAGACGTGGGACAAATTTTCTTCAGACCGCTGTCAAAGACTGTTTGATGGCTACAAGAAGCGTCTCACTGAAGTTATTTCATCATTTTTTGTGATGCAGCATTTTATTTTCTACATTTAAAGAAAGATACAGGTTTCTGTAAGAACATCGACTCTTGGGGATTTCATTAAAAGTTTTTTGCTCTGAGTGGCTTTCGGCTTTCAGCACAAAGCGGATTAAAGAGTAATAACTTGCACTCCGACATCTAAAGACGTCAACAATCGAGTCTTTAGTTATAAGTGGAAAAGGACAGAGTTGATTGCCAGCAGCAGGTGCTCAGCAGCGTCTGGGAATCCCAATTAACTTGATCCATGTGCCTCCTTGGGATAAAGCTCCTGATGTTATTCTACTGTAAATATAAACGATAGTCACGCTATTATCTCCTGGGGGATTACATTTCAGTCCCAGCTTAAGACTTGTGAGGCTCTGTCTGAGTAAAGATGGGCTAATTATGGCCTGAGAGGATAACAAAGCAAATTTTAACGTTTTCCCAGTCTCGTCCCAGAGAGCACTGGTAAAACATGATGACAGCAGGTGGTTCTAGTATACTCAAGGCCCTGCTGGTTGCTGCTGGCAAGGGACAACTGTGTCTATCATCAGTAACAGGCAGCAAATGATGAGAGCTATGCAACTCTTGTGCTTTTCCATATTTGCAGTCAGGTCTTTCTGTAAGTTAGTCAACAGCAACATTTAAAAATCTAATTATTTGGTTACAATGTGTACCTTCAAAGAATTATCTGTCAACTTTGAGAAACTAAATTATCCCTCATTTTATATCCTTGATATACAGCGACCTTATGTGGTCATAATCTGATACAACAATATTTTTCACCGATGACTTTGTGCATTCAGGGCTTCCGAGTAACCTTTTGCACTGCTGAGTCTAAACTTTCGTAGTTAGGTGCACCACTAAAAATGTAAGCAATATTATAGCTTTAAAAGTCTAATTTGTGTCATTTCTCATTCAGATTGGCAGTAATATTAACGGAGGGGTGATAATATAAAACTTGCAGCATGCTTATTGTGTGCAAGCTTATCAGTTATCTGCATCATCACGGTTTTGTAAAATTTATGTTGAAAATATGCAAACATGTATTATTTACTGAAGTTAATGCACAAAAAGTGGTAGACGAAGATAATTAGCATCATATTAGTTCTATTTTTCACAACTGTCTCGCCAACACTCACAGAACATCTTCCACATTTATCTAGATTTCTTGTGCATATCATGAGTTAAGAAAATTAGGATATGATGTTAAATATTCAGTTCTTTCAAAATAAAATGTTAACATCCAAGTAAGACTAAAATTGTTTATACACTGGGCAGATCTAAATCTAAAATTATTTCCACGCAACCAAGAAAATCTGTTTCTGATATAAAAACAAGCATTTATAAATAAAAATAATAATAAGAAAGCAATGTAAAATCAGTTTATTTACATTTTTTATTACATTTTAATCATATTTTATATCATCTGGACTCTAACTGGACCACTCCAAAAAGCCAATATTAGTTCCAGTTTGAAGAAACATGATGGTAAAATTAACAGACTAATTTAAATTTTAAATCTGGATGAGGTTTGAATAATTTTGGACTTAACTGTATATAGCAAAAAATGATACTGATAACTGATAAAATGTGCTAAAAATACTGTATGAGCTTTAAAACATATAGTAAAAGGTTATGACAATTATGAAATAAATATAATTTGTTTTTGTTTAAATGGAAAAAATAAATTTCAACAGTATGCTACTTGAGATTTAGGCTAAATAAAAATAAGCTCATTAGGTAATTAGTATTTATTTCATCCACTGAAAAGGGGAGAAAATTCAAGGATAATTTGCTAAAAGTTCAGAGGCATTATACACTGCTCAAAAAAATAAAGGGAACACTTAAACAACACAATATAACTCCAAGTAAATCAAACTTCTGTGAGATCAAACTGTCCACTTAGGAAGCAACACTGATTGACAATCAATTCCACATGTTGTTGTGCAAATGGAACAGACAACAGGGGGAAATCTTTGGTGATTAGCTAGACACACTCAATAAAGGAGTGGTTCTGCAGGTGGGGACCACAGACCACTTCTCAGTACCTATGCTTTCTGGCTGATGTTTTGGTCACTTTTGAATGTCGGTGGTGCTTTCACACTCGTGGTAGCATGAGACGGACTCTACAACCCACACAAGTGGCTCAGGTAGTGCAGCTCATCCAGGATGGCACATCAATGCGAGCTGTGGCAAGAAGGTTTGCTGTGTCTGTCAGCGTAGTGTCCAGAGCCTGGAGGCGCTACCAGGAGACAGGCCAGTACACCAGGAGACGTGGAGGAGGCCATAGGAGGGCAACAACCCAGCAGCAGGACCGCTACCTCCACCTTTGTGCCAGGAGGAACAGGAGGAGCACTGCCAGAGCCCTGCAAAATGACCTCCAGCAGGCCACAAATGTGCATGTGTCTGCACAAACGGTTAGAAACCAACTCCATGAGGATGGTATGAGGGCCCAACGTCCACAAATGGGGGTTGTGCTCACAGCCCAACACCGTGCAGGATGCTTGGCATTTGCCAGAGAACACCAGGATTGGCTAATTTGCCACTGGCGCCCTGTGCTCTTCACAGATGAAAGCAGGTTCACACTGAGCACATGTGACACACGTGACAGAGTCTGGAGACACCGTGGAGAACGATCTGCTGCCTGTAACATCCTTCAGCATGACCGGTTTGGCAGTGGGTCAGTAATGGTGTGGGGTGGCATTTCTTTGGAGGGCCGCATGGCCTCCATGTGCTCGCCAGAGGTAGCCTGACTGCCATTAGGTACCCAGATGAGATCCTCAGACCCCTTGTGAGACCATATGCTGGTGCGGTTGGCCCTGGGTTCCTCCTAATACAGGACAATGCTAGACCTCATGTGGCTGGAGTGTGTCAGCAGTTCCTGCAAGATGAAGACATTGAAGCTATGGACTGGCCCGCCCGTTCCCCAGACCTGAATCCGATTGAGCACATCTGGGACATCATGTCTCGCTCCATCCACCAACGTCACGTTGCACCACAGACTGTCCAGGAGTTGGCGGATGCTTTAGTCGAGGTCTGGGAGGAGATCCCTCAGGAGACCATCCGCCCTCTCATCAGGAGCATGCCCAGGCGTTGTAGGGAGGTCATACAGGAACGTGGAGGCCACACACAATACTGAGCCTCATTTTGACTTGTTTTAAGGACATAACATCAAAGTTGGATCAACCTGTAGTGTTTTTCCACTTTAATTTTGTGTGTGACTCCAAATCCAGGCCTCCATTGGTTAATAAATTTGATTTCCATTGAAGATTTTTGTGTGATTTTGTTGTCAGCACATTTAACTTTGTACAGAACAAAGTATTCAATGAGAATATTTCATTCATTCAGATCTAGGATGTGTTATTTGAGTGTTCCCTTTATTTTTTTGAGCAGTGTATTTAAAATTTTGTTTAAAAAATTTTGAAATTATGGCAGTTTCAGTGATGAATATTCTCTTTTTCAGTCACAATTTTTTTTTATTTGAACTGAAGGACATGAAATACCCCAGAGTTTTAGATTTGAAAATCCGGTAACTCTCTGCGTTTTTGACCAATCAGATGATCTTGGTATTATTTAAATTGACTTCTGAAGCTCTTTCAAATAAAAGGTTGTTTTTAAATGTAACTGCTAAGTTTGGTAATGCTACTAAGTTGATGACTGGAAGAAAATGTTCTGCCTGTGGGTAATTATTTTACATTTTTTCTAATAAAAAAGTACAAAGGCAACTGTATATTAGCAAAAGATTGGTCAAATTTTAGCCAAAGTGTTAGCCAATGCTTAATAAACAAGGAGAAAAATAAGAAATGTGTAATAACATTTTATATGTTGGCATCAAGTGTGTTATTCTACCTTTTTACAAGCCTGGTGTCTCCATTTGCTGGGCAGGGAGCTGCCCCAGTGGGCTGTAGTCAGTCAAACACCTCCTTTAATTAAGGAATCAATGTTTATTTAAACACATGAAATCAATAAAAGAAACCAAACTGAAAACAAAAGCGCAAAAGTAGTATCTTGGCATGTTTAAAGGTGGAAATTTAAGCTTTTTTAATAGTTTAACAACATGTACATTACCAAACCCTCCTCACACACTTCTCTCAGACAAATGAACAACCAAAATACATGCTAAAATACACATATGCAATGACACACTTATATATTCATGTTTACAGCAGGTATAATAAGTACTGAACACATCAAAATATTTCTTATATTTTGCAATTGACAGTAAATACTCACCTTATGTCAGTAATAATCCATCCAGTCCACACAAACAGAAAAATCTAACAATAAATTATCCATAAATTATGTGTAATAATACAGAAGGACATGGAAAAAGTACTGGACACATAAAGAAAGAAAGGTGCAACAAGACACTGGCACCAGCTGAAATCTATTGGTAATTAGAGAGCAGTTGTGCTAATTAATCCCAGCTGGTTCAGTCCCGGATGATAACCTGGGACGTTCCTTGTTCATCACAGGGAAACATCAACATGCTAATTATGTAAATTATGCACATTTCTTTTAGCCTGTAAGACATAGGGTGAGACGGTTATGCATAATATATCTGCTACTGCTGTGTAATGCCATTAATCCTCATTACCATCTAATCTGAATCCTAAAGATAATCTCTGCAAAGAACTAAAGTTCATAGCAGGTGCCCACAGAACGGTTTGATTTCTTTGCATGTGTGGACTGGGTTGGTTGTTACCAACATCTGGTGACAATTTCATGTCATTTAAATTAAAATGTATTTACTTAGGAAATTTGTGATGAGTTATTTTACCTGCTGCACATACATATGCATTTTTATTACCATTTAGCTAAGCACTTCATTCAGTACTGTACCTCATGAAAAGCACATTTTTTATAACACTTTTCAAACTGGGCCAGGCTTTAACATTGGTTAAGGTCTGTGCTTGAACTATTCCTCGATTTTACTCCACAAGTAGAACTATGAATGCTTTTCAGTGTTCAAGCAGAAAAGGGATTTAAAATCAACCTTCCTCTCAGATTATATCCTCCATCTCAACAAGAAGATCATTTATGAATATCACCAGGGAGATTCTTAGGTCCAGAATATGTTTCACTTAATTTAATGCAGATTTACTGCTTGCAGTTTTATTGTGTACATGATTTATTAGGGTTTTCCAGGTCCTTCTATCATTCATTACTCTTTACTCTTTTAAAACTTACCTCATTTACGTTAACTTAAGAAATCTTTGTATACTTAGAAAATTCCATGATTTGATGCGCTACTATCAAAGCCCTTTTTTATTTTGCACAATTCTAAGGCAAAATATTTGTACCAAGTCAAAGAACATAGAACCCTGAGGAACACCAAACAAGCAATGTCCAAGCATAGTGATAAATATTATCCCACTTAAGTAATTTCTCAACTTCTCAACTAGTTCAATAAAGTGTTGTGTTCTACACTATAAAAATGTTTCTATAACATTATAATAGAAAACATGGATGAGTTAGTCAACCTCGACAATATAACTATTTTAATCATACTATTAACTATGTCCTTGTTTACCTTTAAGTTGTTTTATTCATATTTAGTATATTTTCCCTTCCTATACACTGTTATAATGTTGATAAATTCCTATGTATATATTCCTTACCGCCATTACAGGCCTGTTTTAGCTGCTCTTCTATATACAAACCAAATCTTTTATTTGAACGCAACAAAACGAGTCGGCTTTTTAGGCTCTAAAATAAGTCTTCTCTTAGTACTCCCACTAGCTTGTGTGAATATGTTTAACGTACTTATTGTTCAAATGAATCTCTAAACTTCAATTTTCTGTTGCATAAAATCTCCCTGTGAAACGGGAACCTGCCCCATTGCTCACCTAAAAGAACCGGCAAATTGAGTCGGCTCGGTCGGGAACCGAACAACGCGAGTCTGCTTTCCGGTCACGTTCCTCTTACGTGTCTCACTAGCTCCGCCCACAAGGTTGAGCAGCGTTATGAAAGCAGGGCCGTGGGAATGACAACGGAGTCACAGCAAAGAAAGCTGGTAAATGAATCCACCTTATTATTCCTTTTAAGTAATTTAACAAACTGGAGCTTTGTTTGTTTGTTTGTTAGCTGCTGTTGTTGTAATCACTCATGTCTGTGTTGTGGCTTTGCAGCTGTGGCCTGGTGTAGTCATTGGTTTTTAATACGTACATAACAGGCACGTGTAACATCACATGTGGAAGACAGCAGTCATATCTGTAATCTGTGCATTTTGTTTTCTGTATTTGCAGCTTCACAACATTTAAGTAAAGAGAAGCACAAGCAAGATGTAAGCACTTACTGCAGCTATATAAAAATATATTTAAAAAATAAAAGGAAATCAAGACATTAAGCTGAAATGGATTCATCAAAGTAATCTTCTTAAAACTAATTCACAACCCTTGATTTTTTTCCCCACATTTTGATTTTTTTTATGATAAACCAACCAAAGCATTCCACATTTGAAGGAAAATAATACATGGTTTAAAATGTTTTTAACAAATACAAACCTCAAAAGTGTGGCTTGCATTTGTATTTAGCTCCCTGAGTCAACGGTTTGTACAACCATCTTCCCTGTCCCTGCCAAATAAGGTATCCCCGCAGCATAATGTTCCCACCACCATGTTTCACCCTGGAGATGGTGTGTTCAAGATGATGTGTTGTGTTTTGGCTACATACAGCACTTCGCATGTATTCCTAAATGTTCAGTAATTATGAGACTTAGTTTAGTTGCACTGGTTATTATTTAGGGGGATTAGATTAAATTCACACCATGCTTTACAGATTTTTGGAAATAATGCCATTGCAAGGAACTGTAAAGATAACCTTTTCTTATAGACGTTCTTTTTTTCTGCGCAGTGAGCCGCTGCAATGCTTCGTATCACCGCCGCATCTCTGTGCACCTCCTGCCAGAAGATGAGGCTGGTCCTGCCTCCCTCTGCCTCTCTCACCTCCACGGCGACCACTCGCAGTAAAAGAGAGGAGAACCAGTGCACGGTTGACTCTCTGTACGAGCTGTCGGTGGACATAAGGAAGGTCCGCAAGCTGAAGGGCTGGGTTTTGTCTGAGACCACTGCCTATGTGTCTGAGACTGCTAACCTGCTGAGGGACATGGGCGCAGGCACGGCGGTGATCGCCCACATCCTTGAAACTCACCCTGAAGCCGTCCTGTGTCGACCGGAGGATGTGGTGGCCCAGCGGGACCTCTGGAGGTCTGTGTGTTCCAACCAACGTGCCCTTCTGAGCATCATTGAGAAGTTCCCAGCTTCCTTTTTTTCTGTAAGCCACCACAGCAACCAACAGGCCAACATCCTGTACCTCCAGAGCCTTCGCCTCAACAACAAGATCATCAGCAAGCTGATGGCCAGTGCTCCACAGAGTTTCAGTCGGCCTCTGGAGCGCAACCAGGAGGTGATCCACACCCTCAGAGAGACCTACTTGGACCTGGGCGGGGATGAAGGTAATCTCCGAGTGTGGCTGCAGAAGCTCCTCAGTCAGAACCCGTACATTCTCATGCGTCCAGCTGAGGCCTGGAGGGACAGTCTGGGCTACCTGAAGGACCAAGGCTTCACCACAGAGGAGCTCCTTAGCCTGGTGTCCAGCCTTAGAGCCTCTATCTCTGAGCTGAAGCCTGAAGCCATGCAGCAGGCGCTGGCCTACGTCCAGGATGCTCTCAGCTGCTCCGAGGATGAACTAAAGTTGGTAGTGATCCGCTGCCCAGCCGTTTTGTACTACTCGCTACCCACCTTGGCTGGACGCTTTCAGGGACTGATGGACGTCGGAGTTAGCGTCGAGCAGCTGAAGGAATCTCCAAACATCCTGGAGCTCACCACGCAGATCGTGCTGTATCGTATCCAGAAGCTTGCCTCCTATGGATATGACGTGTGCTCCGGCAGCTTGGACGTAATCATAGGAACCAAGAAGGACTTTGAGATGAGCTGCACCAAGCTTAACCTCAGGCAGCAGAGGCCACTCTTTAACCCTGTAGCTCCACTCAGGACTGCTGAGGAGTGAAGATCAAAACTACTGACAGGATTCTAATACTAATAAACTTGTAGATGTTGACATGCAGACGTCATTCACATCTTAAAAGCACCTGCAAAGACCTGACCTGAGAAGAACTCACACTTCTTCTTGTTGCCTTCATCTTTTGCCTGACAGCTGATGATCTTTGTGTAAATCTACTCCCTTTGCTGTGACCTTACCTCAGTTAGGCTGCCATATTTGAGACCATGTGTCATTCCCTTGCAAAACATTAAAAGTACTAAATATTAAACACTTGGCATACCTGCCATTGGATACGAATGTCACTTGTTTCTTTCTGATGTTCTTCTAAAGTTTTTTTCACTATGCAACATGCAAAAATTGTCAGAACGTTCTAAAAGAATCTTTTATTATTTTATTTATTGGGTAAAATATTTGCTCATCTTATACTTTCTATCCTTGAACCTCTTGAAGAATTGGAGTCTGTACAACGCCCAGAAGTCTTTACCTCCCAGTGTGTGCAGATTCAAATATATCTGTTGCCAGTGTTGAGTAAGCTCTGCACTGGTGGCAGCATGATTCTGTATAGAGCTCCTTATTTGGGAGACATTACTGAGGTTGGCTGGACACTTTTGGATGTTCTCTGAGAACTGTTCTTTCAGCGGCAATAACCAAACTGTAGTTTTCTTCATTTCGATGGAAAGCAATGATGGCTGCATGCTTTCTTTAACAACTGCCATTTGACTCGGATTTAGGCTACAGCAGTTTGTTCATTAGACTGATACACTTCCTAACTGCCTCAACCTTTAGCTAGGACTGGTTTGCTTTGCGGTTAGACATTTAGACAAGCTACCAGAGATTTCTGCATGTTTTTAGACTCCTATGCTCAGTTTTCTTTCCAATAAATTGTGAGTTATTTGTTAACTGCACAGCAGCCCTACCGACATAACCAGCTGCAGAAATCAGGCAACGAGGAACAAATAATATGGATCAAATGTTAAATATGAGCAATATAAAACCCACAATTTGAATCACATTTGAATTAATGCACAAGTATGTTGTTGGTGGTAAATTTATTTATTAAGGATTTTACAGGAAAGTCACTGTGATGCAAAAGATCTTTAGTCCATTTTTTTCTCCAAAACTACTAAAAAGGGCAACAACAAGATGGGTAATGTTACTGCCTCCACACTGGAAAGGAATGGGACACGTCCACAAGTACTGAGATCAACCAAAACACTTTTGTTTGTATGTTTACGATTGATTGTTATAAAAAGAATAAACTTCGGGGAAAATGATGGTTAGCAAACACAAAAGTTTCTCAGCATTTTCTGTCTTTTTCTTCTATGGACAGTCTTTAAATGTTTTTTTATTTACTGAGAACTATCAAAAAAAAGATCCAGTCATGTTTTCTCATATCAAAAATATATCAATGGGTTTATGGCTACACAAGGAGAGAAAACATACATAAAATATCCAAATATGTACAAGATTTGTGACCTGCAATTAGCAAATTCATTATATACACAAGGATGTTTGTCGCTGTCAGCGTTAAACGAAGATGGGCGCAACGGGTCAGCCGCTGCAGCCTCGTCAGCGCTGGCTGGGATGTACAGTCCTCATCAGAGTCTGCAGTCGGTATAATCAGGGCAGGTGTGTGGGTGAATTCATGCAACACTGTGGTGCTGTAGCTAGACCTTTAGTCCTTTAGTGTCTGCTTTGATTTGGCAGATTAGATGAGGGAGAATGTGCAGAAACACCTGAAATAAACAGGAAACAAAAAATATAAAGCCTTTAGGTTGTTTTCTGTTGAGTTTGTGTGTTCACTTTTGTTTTAGATCAAACCACAAAATGTATACCTTCAGTATTTATTCCATATTTTAAAACTTTCAAACAGTACAAGAAACATTTTAGACATCAGAAAATGGATGGATGGAAGGAAATTATAAGGTACCTTCTAAAAATAACAACCTTCAAGCAGATATTAAACATACTTTCCATTAAGCCCAAATTTCTATGTTCTCATCTGAAATGCTGTGTTTTCTTTAGCTGTAAGGCTAGAAAACATAAGTCCGTGTTTAATTAATTTATACAAACATGACAAATTTTCAGTCCAGCACACCCACTGAGTCTCTGTGTGAAATATGTTTGTCATCACCTCTTTAATGGTTGCTCTGTCTCTGGACTTTAGAGCCTCTGCCATGGCCAGAGTCCTCGTTGTGCCGCTTTCCACCGGTCTGTGTGACCCCATGGTTCTCAGGCCCTTAAAACCAATAGAAAAGTGACATTTAGAAAGAGAAAAGTTTCACAGCATTTAGAGACTGGATATACGACTCTGAACTATTCCACATAATGCATTTAAATAGACTTATTCTGCTGGAGTTTTGTGACTCAGGGATTTATTTTGCACCTTTTTGCAGTCCAGGACCTGGAATCTGCGGGCTGCTTTGAGCGTAACACATCATGCTGGTAGCTGGAGCATAACTGGGAACTTTAGAGAGATGAAACAATTAGAGGAGTTGATTAAGGTGACAGATTACCATTAATAGGATAGTAAAGGGCAAAATCAGGGCTGAAGACGTTATAAATGTGCTGTGTAATCGCTACCCTGCTTGTGTGTGCTGGCGCTGTTCTGTGGATCCCCCTGCAGGTACATCATCATGCCACTTTCCCAGTCTCCCTGTGAATGCATCTGATAGGCTGAAAATCAAAGAAAAACAACATTTAGGCTGTGCAACATTATTTGAACATTTTGTCGCCCCCTGAAGCTTGAGAGCAGAAGATCTTTCTCTTCATTTCTCTTACCAGCTGGAGCTGCAGCCTGGGGTGAAGCCTTGACGGGGAATGCCATAACATCTGAGGATGCCTCATTGTTTCCATTACCATTAGAGTTGGATGGAACTGTAGCCAAAAGGCCTGAGGACATAAAGGAATAAGAGTCAACAGTTCCGAAACAGAGGAGTAATTAGAGAACGATATCTTGGCAATGAAAAGAGAGAAAGGAAAACTAAATAAAACGACTGTCGTTCAGCTTTGTGTCAGTACCGAGGCCTCTGTAACAGGAGAGCTGCTGGTAGATCTGCTTCATTCGTTCGATGTTGATGCAGCTGGCCTCAGCGTGATTCACCATGGGCTTCGGATAGTGCACGCCGATAATACATTTGGCAGCCTTCTGCACGGCCTCCGTGGCGTTCCAAGGATCGTAGATGTACCTTGCTGGGAATCCTCTCAGAATGGGCAGGTAACGCCTGAGCAGAGAGATGGAAACACAGAGGGAATGTGGAGGATGTCATTATTTAACTATTGGCCAAGAGACACTACTGATCTGTGGGACTTCATTATCCAATCCAAGGAGGTATGAATACTGACAGCCTGAGTAGATCTACAAGGAAAATAATCTTCAGTGTTTGAACAGATGTAATCGTACCGTATGTAATCTCCGTTGGGGTCAGTACGTCGGCCGAACCCGACTGGGCAGTAACAGTGGAAGAACTGCTGGAAGAAAGAGCTGCAGGAGAGCCACATCCAGCTGCCTGCATTGACACTCCAGTCTGCATCCAGCAGCAGCTCCTCAAACACCTGACGACAGAACCAAAACAGTTTGGTACGTTCTGCTAAACCTCCTTCTAGACAGTAAAATGTAGAATGGGTCTAATCTACCTTCATGCCCTCCTCCCAGCTGATCCACAGGTCTCCTCTGGTCAGGAAACAGGCCACAGCGTGCCTGGCCAGGTGGTGGATCCAGCCCTCCTGCCTTAGTTGTGTCATGATTGCATCGATCCAGGGGAAACCCGTCTGGCCCTCGGCCCACTTAGCCAGCGCCTCAGGGTTGCGGTCCCAGGGGATCTGAACGCAGATGGGGTTACTCTCCATCTTGTCGAAGCAGGGGTTGTTGGTGGCTGCCGTGTAGAAGAACTCACGCCACAGCAGCTGGCCGTAAAGCGACAGAGGAGGGGAGCTGTTCTTCTTCACCTGGAATCGAACATTAGGGTTAGTTTAAATGGACCCGACGACAGAAACTGTTCTTTTATAAAAACGAACCACTCCTTATCTGAAAAGAAGATCGATGGACCTGTTTCTGCCATTAACTATGTGTTTTAATGTTTTTCCTTTCCATGGAAAGTACTCAAGGTCCAGTGATTCTGTGTTTAGCAGTGTTTCTGCCCTGAATGAACCTGTTGACAGGTTCTGACCCAGTGGAACTGTGTTTAGCGGTGTTATTTTCCAGATGAGGACACTGACAGAATTTTTTTTTTAGATTTTGTACTTTTATATATCAAGTACTAATGGTCCATGTTCTCTTCTGGTTGCATGTTCTCCCCATGCATGCGTGGGTTCTCACCAGGTACTCTGGCTTCCTCCCACAGTCCAAAAACATGATGTTAGGTTAATTCTCTCTAAATTGCCCTTAGGTGTGACTGAGTGTGTGCATGGTTGTTTGTCCTGTATGTCTCTGTGCTGCCCTGCGATGGATTGGCGACCTGTCCAGGGTGTACCCTGCCTCTCTACTGCTGGAGATAGGCACCAGCTCCCCCACGACCCACTATGGAATAAGCGGTATAGAAGATAGAAGAAGAACTCCTGGTCCAGTGTGCTATCTCTGTCCGTTCTTCAGGCCTCCCAGCCGGTTTGCAGAAGTTGAACGCTCACACTAAGTTTGGTTCCCCTGGATTTTTCTTCCTGTTAAAAAGAAGTCGTTCCTTCCCACTGTCGCCTCATGCTTGTGCAGGATAAGGGATTGCTGCAAAGGTCGGCTAGACTTTCTAAGAAACAATTTAATTTTGTACCAATTGGCTATAAATGATCAACTGACTATGACTGTTTTGTATTGTAAAACTGGATCCGATTCTGACTATATAAATGGATTGAGCTAATTGAACTGAAAGTAAGTGTACAGCTTGTTACAAATAAGGCCATCCTCACAAAAGCAGCAGGATGTCAATAAGCAGACTTGCCTTCCTGAAGAGGTCGGTGAGTTTGAAGTAGAACAGGCGACAGGAGAGGCAGCCGAAGCGCAGGTAGGGGCTGAGGCCGGTTGGGCTCGCCAGGAGTGAGTTGGCGTTCATTCTGGGACGCTCAAAGTTGGCCACCCACGCCTGAAGGTAAAACGAGTCACATTGTCAGAAACTAAAAGCATGAGCCTTTAAGCAGAAAATTAGATCAAGAGTTAAAAATGATTTGACTGACCTTCCTCTCCAAGTGCCTCTCTAGTCGAGTGAGGGCTTCAGTTTCTCCTCCTGGCCATACAGCTGAAGACAAACCTTCAGTGTCAAAACCTGCAAGAAGGGCACAAGTTTTTTCATCCACCTTTATATCTCAAAGCACCATCAGTTTTCTAGTTTATTTAATAATAAAACAGATGCTTTTTTTCATGGCTGAACTCACCCAGTTCCTCCAGAGAAGGAACCCCAAACTTATCATCATGGTCGTCAGACAGCGGCGTAGTGCATTTGCCCATGATCTCAGCAGTTATGGCCTCTGCAGGTAGCTCCACCGGATCCATATGACTAATGAGAGTCTGGAACCGCTTGTAGGTGAGCGGAGACTGACCCCCGTTCAACTCTATGATCCTGAGAACCAAAAACCAAACAAGTGTTTTTTAAACCTAAGCAGTAATAAAAATGACAGGTCTGTGTTTGAGGTGTTAAGTGGGTGAAATAACTCACTTGTCCAGGTCATAGAGTGTGTGGGAGATGCGAACTGTCACCTCAACTCCAGCCTCAGAGGCCAGCTTCTTAATGGCAGCATCTCGCTCTTTCCCAAAAGGCTCAGAGTCATACTCATAAGAAAGCCGAGTGATCTTCCATTCCTGCACAGCAGAATTACACTGAATATTCAGGGCAACCACAAGATGCCCACAGTAACCTGGGCGAGTAGCCTACTGGATCAAACTACCTTGAAAAGTCTGGGAAAGACATCAGTGGGTTGGCCCCGGATCACAAACAGACGAGAGTTGAGCTTCCGGAGGCTGGAGTCCAAATCCTCGAGACTCTGCAGAAGGAACCTGTGGAGAGGCAGGAAGAGGAGCTGCATCGATCACTGAGCAACAAACATTTATTATTCAGAAACATGTCGGAAGATCAACAACCTCGAACTCAAACTGGTGGAAAACGTGAATGCTCTGTTTCAGCAAATTGACCAGAAAATTTAAAAAAATAAATGAACACTGGTGCATCTGTTTGCACGATATTCTGCTGCAAAACCAACAGAATTCAAAGTCAGTGACCAAATGAAACTAATTTTCAATGATACTAAAACAGGACAAAAAGTGACTGTATAAGAAGCACAAAATAAACACTGAACCCCAGACAATGAGAACATTTGACAACTTAACACAAGCACACAAAGCCAACATGAATCAGATGGTTAGCAGTTTTCTCTCTAAACCAGCTGCCTGAAACCATGACCTGATGACGTCCAAATAAAACCAGATGATGTGATGAAAGCCATTTCACCATGAGGAGCAAACCCATCTAAAAATAAAACTCGCCACACCTAAAATTCTTTGAAATATTTTGAAGTGAACGTTTTCGACAAAGCTTTAAAATAGATTTTTGACAAACTGAAAATCCTTATATTTAAACTCTTATGATTGTGATGACCTAAATCTGAACATCTACCTCCGGACCCATCCGAGGCTCTCTGAACTAGATCTAAAAACCTTGTATTGGGAGGTGAAAAGTCTCATTTGGTTTAATGTGGTCAGACCGCAGCCCCAAAGGCTGAAGAGGTGACTCATCAGCAACATCCCACCAACATGTCTGTAAACCAGGACAGAACGCCTCTTTGCTGGTGAAGGAGTGGTAAATGTGTCACGGAGGATGATGGGAGCAGGCAGAAGAAACAGCCGGCCTTTTTACTGCCCACATTAACCTTTTTAATAATTATTAGCATATTTGGTGCTAGATTAGCTGGCCTAAAGCAGTCTGGATTAATCAGTCTTAATAGGTTGAATAATTATTGCACCACTCCCCAGTTTGTTTGTTTTTTCTTTAAATCAGACATTACTCATTAAATATTAAACTGATTAACATTAATATTTGAGTTTTATAAATCTGCTGTACATTTTATTCCCATCAGAATTTTACAAATTCTTGTACGGACAATAAAGAAATACTTTAGCAGATTATTATTAGTTCAACTGAATCCCCTAATGACAAGAATTAACCCCAGCAGCCCTCTGAATGCAAACTCACCATAAGGTGCTCTCTACAGGACCTTTTGTTTACAAGGCTGCAAAAATAAGACTGTACCCTTTATTTTACGCCTACTCACAAGTAAACACAGATAGAGCAGCAGTAATCTGGAGCTTCCCGGGCTGTTGCTATAGGCACAGAACGAAGTAGGCGGACGCATTCTGTCTTTATACGAACCAAACAAGAAGGTGAGTGTCCTCATTTGTCCTCCCGCATGTAATTTATTCTCAGTATGAATCCAGATGTTCTGTGAAGGCCTCAGAGGTTTATTGGAGAGCATTAGTCAACAGACAGCATCATAGAAACCCAGGAACGTAGCAGAGATCTTGAATCAGGACACTGGTCATGATTAATGGAACGATGAATGGAGCTAAATACAAGGAAATCCTGGTGATGACAGCTTCACGCTGTGCAGGTTGTCTTCTTCAGCAGGGACGGGGATACTGATCATGAGAAGATGGATGGAAAACTGTGGAGAGCAGTGATATCCATTCGGATTTGTGCAATTCTCTGTAAAAGTGGGGTTTTTCTAGCCAGACTGAGTCTAGGCATGGAAAACACTGCAACCTTACAGTTCAGAGAATATTTTAAATCAGAGCCCCGGTAAGAACGGTAGCTTTCACTGCATGGCAGCAACATTAAGCTACAAACAAAAACACTCCCTGTAATTTAGATTTTTCCACCCCCAAAAAAGCTTGAGTAGGAAAGTTTTCACCTTCTCTTTTGGCTAAATTTGTTGAGCTGTTGAGTCTGGAGCATGTCCTGATGGATGGTGAGTCACCATCTGACGCCTCCACCCTAAAGTCACGCACACTTCAGGGACAAAGACTGAGTTTGGCATCACAGCCTGCGCTTACAATTGAGTCTCAAGCGGTCTGACCCGGTAAGAAAACCAGTTCCTTTAAGCTTCTGTGCAGCTCAAATAGAAATCTATCTTTGTCCAGCTTTCAGCATTTCTCCCGCAGACACTTCCACCTCCCTCTTATCTTTAACAGCTACTTTATAGAGCCGTTGTGCATTAACACGACCATTGGTCACTAGGAAGGACTCTGGTAACCTGCCTCAGCAGCTCCAATCATGATGTGAAAAGATATCAGACGGCAGCAGCTTTTATGGGGATTAGAGCTCATTGTGGAGCGGCTTAGCGGACAAACCTGGGGTCTCCTGGTCTGGCAGGAACACAGAAGTAGGTCAGAAAGACCGAAGAGTTGAAGGGTTTGCTATTGACATACTGACCTACTTGTGAATGTTATTATTATTATTACTATTATTATGTCATCTGAAGTAGCCTTATTCAGCAAAAACCATTGCTCAGATCCAGGTGTCTCAATAAAAAAAATTTCATTGAATCTCTCAACGGAAAAAAAAAACCCTATAAATGTTTAAAAGAGACATTTTTAATCCTCTCACGGTTTCTCCTTGCATGTACGAGCTGAATATGTACATAAATAGAAAAAAGGAATGAATGGGGCGTTGTGCATTGGCTCTGCGTCACCGCGGGCCGCTGTTGTGTAACACAAAAAAAAAAAAATATGGATGCTCATAACTGCTGCAGTAGCCCCACTCTCACCCCTCCTTTACTGTTCTGGAGAAGACATTAGACTCTGATGCGGTCGCTGTATTTGGCAGCTGCAAGTGTGGACTAACGAATGAGCCGAACAACACGCTGAGGTTCGCACACGTAGAGGCAGCCAGAAAACACCTCTGACGTCGACAAGAATAAATGTTTGGGTCACAGATGAGGCAGAAGAAAAGAGTGATACGCTATGTTTTGACGGGCGAAGCCTTCACCGTAACACTGAAGGTTAACTCTGCAGGGACAAACGTCAGTATTTCTCTTTTATGTCGTGCAGTACCTTGGAGAAGGGTTCAAACGTGAAAGTGCTAAATTATTCAGTGGAAGGACAAGGTTTCCTGGTTTTTACATTTCTATACCAATTATCCAGCATTTACAAGCACAATTCACTGGAGGTAAAGCTGCAGGTGTTTGGGGTATGCCTCTGCTATCTTTACAGACTGGATCTTTACCCATTCCTCTGCAGACTAGATGAAGACTGAACGTCCGTTTTCAAGCCATAGAGTTTTTAAATTGGATCTACATTAGTGGCTTTGTACAGGGCCACTCTAACACATGGAGACGCTCTGATCTGAGCCATTCCACTTTAGCTCTGGCTGCGTGTTTAGGTTTGCTGTCCTGCTGGACAACCAGTCTCAGGTCTTACAGGTTTTCCTCCTGTATAAACCTTTTTTTAGCTCGGTTTGTCTAAGAATTAATCCTGGCAGCTTCCCTCGCTCTGATGAAGATCAACATTCCCACGGCACAATGATGCCAGGTCATGTTTCGCAGTGGGGGTGTGTTCATGGTGAGGTTTCCACAACACATAATGTAGTGAATGTAGGCCAAAAAGCTCAGTTTTGGTTTCATCTGACCAGAGAGCCTTGCTTGCAGCATTCTGATGATTTTTTTCTTCTTACCACACTTCCAATAAGGCTAAATTTGCAGAATGCATGATTAATGATTGTCCTGTTGACAGATTCTGAAAGCTGAGTGGTGAATCTCTCCAGCTCCTCCAGAGATGGGTCTTCATGATACTGCTTCCATTTCACACCACTTGGTGCTGGTCTATGACATAAAATCCCAATAATATAGACGTGAACTGAGACACTATGATCTAGAAAATCTGAGAAATGTACGATAGACGTCTCAGATGTACTGGGAGCTGTCATCATCGACACCATGAAGATCAGACTAAGAACAGGAACGCCTGACAGAGCAACAGGCCAGAAACACACTCCTGTTAATTTAGTATTAGGACATCTGTTTCTGTTGAAAAAACTGTTTCTTTTGGACCAAAAACTGAAACTTATTACATCAATTTTTATAATAAAGCAAGAAGGTGAAGGGGAAACATATTAAAGCAATTCTTATTCATCTGAGCAGTTATAATAGTGGGCCTTATATGTGTGGTCAGTGCCAGTTATGTACTTTCTCTCATTTAATTGAGATATTTTCTGTTTCTGTTTTCATTTTGTTAAGAAAATGGTGACTGGCTGGCATGTGAAGACGCACTGTGGCCTATTTGGCACCTGGGGCATCGATCCCATTTTCTCATTAATAGGAACACAGAGGAAAGTCATGGCTTCTATGAGTAATCAGCCTATATATCAGTCAGATCTTTGATAGTTTGACCTTTGCTTATTTCTATAATAATGCAGTAGCTGTATTTTATATTGTATTGTATTGTAAGCCGGCCTTTGGTTGACATAAACTAACCTTACAGGTAATAATCTTCATGCTTTAAAAGGAAATAAATGTGGGAGAAACCTGTCCGACCGCATCTCACATGCACGAGGGGCTTGTTTCGATTTTATTCAGCTGGTATCTATGCTAAAGTTAAAACTGCATCTGATTTTATCTGTTCTGTTTTGATTTGGTTAGTCAGCGTGTTTCCATCCTTCCTTTGTCATTTAACACTGTTTTTTTAGCCTTTTGTAATCATTTGAGTCACTGAGTGTTTTTTGTTTTGTTCTGCGTCTTTACAATGACTTCCTGTCTCTGATTTATTAATAAAATGCTATGCAGACAAATCATGTTTTTAAAGATAAATATTAGGGGGTTAAAACGGATCCATTAACTACATGAATGAAGTCTGCTATATTACTGAAAAATGAACATCAATGAAACTCTAGACCTGCAATCGTTCTTCCCAATAAGAATGTATTTATTTCAGAAAACAAAAAAATAACAGGTTGAGATTGCCGTTTTAAAGTTACAAGCCTATTTAAACGAAAGTTGCACGTATTAGGAACTTTAAAAGTAAACCTGAAACAAACAAAGACAAACTGATTCTTCCCTTTGACAGCCATTCAGCTGTAGATTTGCTGCTTTGTTGGATCATTGTTCTACTGTTGACCCAGTTTGGGTCAAGCCTCACGTTGAACTCTACCATTCTTTGGTGTAGAGAGCTGTACATGGAGGACTCAATGACTGCAAGGGGGATAGATCCATCGCACCATCCACCACCATGCTTGATGGTTGGTTGGTGATGATATGCTGATCTTATTATACAGACGAGAGTTTTGCCCCTTTCAGAAGGCAGCATCATCATATTAGTTGCTCTGGACATACCTAACAAGGCAGTCACTTCCCATGATGCTGCAGGCTCACATCAGCTATGCTGGCATCAGTTTTTAGATTTTGATTTGTAAAGATGTTT
This sequence comes from Crenichthys baileyi, assembly GCA_036173005.1. Lineage (NCBI taxonomy): Eukaryota > Metazoa > Chordata > Actinopteri > Cyprinodontiformes > Goodeidae > Crenichthys > Crenichthys baileyi. The sequence goes on along the minus strand of JAHHUM010002020.1, from coordinate 21,546 downwards.
TTCACAATTACGTGCCAATATACATAGGCTGAATACATAAAATGCCAATAAATGCATTTGAGTTCTGTGAAAACTTTTGAAATGAAATGTGTCTGTTTAACAACAACTTTCCGGTTGTTAAAAGCCTTTCTTAACTTACAATAATATTCTCTGGACTGTTTGAAAGGCGTCTAATGAAAATGTTCCCAGGTTGAGGGTCAGAAACTATTGTTTCTCCAAAACCTTCACTGATGTCCTTCCTCGTTTTTCTTGCATCAGCACACATCAAATTGCTCCAGACCGGCTCCAAATAGCTCCTAATCAAGCAATCGGTGCATTTAATTTGCATCACCTGACTTTCACTTACTCTCCTATTGAGTACTCAAACAAAACGGCTGAATCCTGCATTTTATTTCAGTTTTTCTTAAGACATAATCAGATCTTGTATTAGCCTAATATTAATTAGGGTAAGAAATTGTAGACACGAATGTATTATCAGGTGTTATTTTAGGGTTGCTGTTCTTACCTCCACCTGTTGATCCCAACGTTGGAAGATCCAGCGAACCAGGGGTCGAGGATGTAAACGCAGCGCACTGAATCTGCTCCCAGCAGAGAGTCCTTCAGCGACGGGTTGTCGTGGAGCCGCAAGCCCTTCCGGAACCAGTGGATCGTATTAATGACCATTACTCAACTGGACGAGTCCTTTAGTTATTCCTTTCGTGAACGACGACAGCAGTTTCTTTTTAAAGAGCTCGCCCGACTTCTATTTCAATTCGCAGGCAGTTTTTAGTCTCAGGATAATAATATAGCAGAAGAAACAGGAAAACAAGTCACGTCAGATAAAACTAATAAAGCCCGGATGTTTGATTAACCTTGCTCCAACAGAACTTTTTCCATAGTGTGGAAGAATTGATAAACGGATGATTGCTGAAGCATTTGGGCACAGAGGAGTGAGTTGTCCGCGAAAATGTAACGATGTGAACCCAACGGGCTTTAGGACCCTGCTGGCTGCAGCGCTCTAACCTGGTTTGTTGTATAACTTGTTTTTCTGAATGATGAAAAAAATCCACTAAAAAACGAAAAACTCGAAACCACTCGATTTAACTCGCACTATAATGACATTATATGACTGTAAAAGACAGAATATTAAACTGGCCTGTTATTTTAGGCGGCTGGCGATGCTAATGACCAGACGTCACCGTGGCAAGACCGGTGAAGACCAGGAAAGCCTGTTATGTAAACCCGAAACGAACAAATTCGTCGCCTTAATGTCGTCCAAACAACAATCCAGCTATTAAAATCCCTCCTCGTCCTCTTCCAATTGGGTTCCCACGCTGGAAAGCAGACGTCTGAATGGGGTTACGGGGGAGTTTTTTCCTTATCGCCAGCAGACGACCACCACTCCTCCTTTTTAGCCGCACCTACTGCCGTTACTCCGCCAACTAGCGACGTCCTTGGGCTCAGAGCTGCGCTGTGATTGGTCAAAACCCGATCCGTACGTTTTACAGCGTGGTCACGTTTTAGCAGCGTGTTCTCCCTTCCCGCGAGGCAGCCAGCGTGTGCGGTGGACTGCGGTTGTTTGATTACAGCGTTATGTGACTTGGTCTAGCAAGTTACCAGGTTGATTTAGTCAGCTCTGGTAAACTAAGGTGAATGAAGGTGAATGTGTCCAGGAAGCACAGCAGCGTCGTTGTGAGGACCTAAAACAAGTTTTACAAAAACAGGACAGAATAAATGGGAAACACCCCCCTTCGCAGACCAAACAGTTTATGGAAATCGACTTAAAGGTCATTTTGGGGTAATCACTGACGTCTTCAAATAAATATTAAAACAGTGTGGTCAGAAAAGGACCCGGATCAGCACATGAGGTCGTACGTGTGTTACGTGTGGATGTTAACAGTCTGCGCAGCAACTTTACCGTTATAATTAATTACTCTTTATTAGTCTAACTTTTTCTCTCAGATGCTTCCAATTTACAGACACAAATCGTTTAACTTTACTCGACTAGATAATTTAACACTACGCCACTGTGAATGTGTTTTTACTCTATCAAAAAATGACTTTGCCCTCTTTTCAACACAAAGATGCATTATTGTAGTTAATTCCAAAAAACTCTGTTTAAACTGGCTCATCCTTATTATCTACATATTTGATTTATTTTTAATGCCCAAAAAAGAGAAATGCGTCACACACATAACAAAATGGCTTAACAATTATGCAAGTAAAAAAGATTGCTGCATCGGCAAGATGTTGTAATACACCCTTTCCACCAGAGGGAGGCGATATAAAATCCTACGTTCAAGGTAACTTTCTTTTATTGGTGAAAACGTATTAAAATGCAGAACATGCAGAAAAAGAGAACACCTCATTCATTATTTCATTGATACAATATTTTAGGAATTTATTTATTTATTTTAACTTTGTAATTTAAGTACTAGTTTTTATTTTTTTATTTTGTTGTTTATTTATTATTTTATTTTTTATTTTAAAGCAATTCTTTGAGTTTGTTATTATTTTCATTTTACTATACATTTATTTATTTGTTTATTTTTACTTTTATTGTATGTACTAGTTTTTCATGGTTTAGTTTTTATTTAGTTGTTTATTTTATTTATTTATTTTTCAGTTGTCTTTGTTTTCATTTTAAACACATTTATTTACTTATTTATTTAATATGCATTTCTTCTTAGCTTTTACTTCCCATTTATCTAATCATTTATTTATTATTTTTTAGATTATATATGGTCACGTTTTGCAGCGTGCTCTACCGGCGAGGCGAGGCAAGCAGCATGTGCACTATGATTACAGAGTTATGACCTCTTATTGTGACTCGCAGCAGCATGTTACCAGGTTGATTTACTCAGCTCTGGTATACTAAGGTGAATGAGTTCAGTGAGCACAGCAGCATCGCCTTGTTGACCTAAAACAAGTGTTACAACAGTTAATTAGAATAAATGGAAATTAAACATTTTTACAGTGTAGATTCACAACATATAGTTTAGAGTACTGACTTGAGGGTAATTTAGTGCTTAAATGAGGAATTTTATATAACTATTAAAACAGCTCGCTGAATAAATGACCGGATCAGCACATGAGATGTTTACAATCTTTAGCAGCAAATAATTAAAAATAATTTTTATCCAATCTGATTCCCCCTCTTACATAGATAGGCCAAAATTATATTAATAGATAGCCTAATATAATGATGTTAATTTCTGTACAGATTTTTTGGGGTTCAGATTTTTCTTTACTGTTTTGCTCTAATACTGTAAAAGTATTTTGGACAGCCATGTTCCTTTCTTGTTTTTTATTAATACAATACTTGTTTTTTGCGCTGCCAAGTTTTATTCAAGATCGCCAGTTGAAATGGATTCACTGTCTAATTAATATTCAAAATAGAGAACTACCTGACACCGAGAACAAAATGGCTTAACAAATATGCAAGTGTAAAAAGATTACAGTGGCAATGACATGTAATTCACCATGTTTGCCTGAGAGGGGCAGTATAAAATTAGAATTGCAAGGTAACTTTCTTTGCTTGGTGAAAATGTATAATTAATAGGTGAAATGTACATTATTATTATTATTTATTACAAATACTAAATTGATTTACCTACTCAGTGCAGTCAACTACTATAGTGTTAGTCTTTTATTTATGCATTTATTTATCTGTTTTCTAGATTTGCTTTTCTTTCTTTCTTTCTTTCTTTAGTTTTTATTTCCATGTTCAACTTTAATTTGTTTATTTTCTTTATTTGTTTATCTTTTTTTTTTTGCTTTGCAGCTGTTTATTACTTTATTAGTTTCTAATTTTTCTTGCTTGCTTTCTTCATTTAGTCAATAAACTATTCATTTAGTCAATTATTTATTATTTGGTGGATTTATTAGTTTGATTTTCATTCTTTCTTCTTAGTGATTCATCTTCAATTTTTTAAACATGTTATGTAATGTGTTTATTTTCCATGTTCTTGTTTAGATTTTTTTATATTAATTTATTTATTCAAACACTGATTTTGAATTAAATAATTTTTTTTTTTATAATCTTTGCTATTGGTCATGTTTTTACAGCGTGCTTTCTCTTGCCAGACAAGAAATTATATGAACAGACTTGAGCGTTATTTTCCAGTAAAACGAAGATAATCACAACAATATTAAAACGGTTTGTTCAAAAATGGACCCGGGTCAGCAGGTGAAGTAGCACATGTGCTACGTTTGGATGTTCATAGTCGTCCAGCAGCAACTTTACCTTCATATGTAATATTATTTATCATTAGTCTAGTGTTGCCTCCCTGATGAATCTCACATCCATAGCCCGCCTTGACTAGTGGGTAATTTGATATTAAAATTCGCAAGTATGCTTTAATTCATCATTAATGTCTTTTTAAATTGCAACCTATTTGATTCTTTTTTTCTATAAATGCTTATTAGTTGGTTAACTTGGTTTCCCAGTTCTTGAAAGAAAATCGCTTTGTCAAAATGGTGCAATACGCTCCATTCACCAGAAAGAGGCAGTATAACATCATACATTCGTGGCAACTTATTTGGCAACTTCTTGCTCTGTTTCACACTTTTGTATTTTAAACTGGGTAACATTTTAAAATTATATTTATGAATTTTACTATACTAAATTGAATTAGTTATTCAGTATAGCGTTCTTACATGCCTTATGTATTTTAGATTTATTAGTTTTTTTTTTATTTGTCATTTATCAATATTGTTTTGTTGATTTTTTTTTTGGTTTGATTTTTTTTTTCTCTTTTTGATTTCTATTCTTTTAGTTTAGAATTTCCTTCTTCACGGTTACTCATTATTAATTGTTTTACAAAATATTCTTAAAACATATAAAGAAAATGTCTAGGAAATATTAACTGTTTATACTTAATATTATTTCTGATAGTTTATAGTTTAATTTTAAAATGTATTAATTAATTATAGCTTTCTTTGTTTCATTCAACTTTAAATTAATTTAGTTGTATTTATTAGATTTTTTTCTTTGTATGTAGACATTTATTATTATTATTATTATTATTTAATTAATCTGTTTATAGCTCTGGGAACAACCTCCAACTAAATAAAACACATAAAATTACAATGTTTAAAAAAGACAGATTTCATTTATTTATTTATCTATGCATTTACTTGAAAATGTGACTGTGCAAGATGACTAAGGTCTGTATGTGAATCACACCTTCTGCTGGGAAACACATGATCTATCCTCTTTGCTGGGAAAATCATGATAATTTTTCTAGTTACCAGGCAACCAATGCCTAATAAGTGAGGACGGACTCTGGAGCAACAGCAGAGCACTCTGAGGCGTAGCTGACAGCTGCCCACCTCCACTGCTCTCACCTGAGCAAGTCAGGAAGATCTGCAGTGCATCAGGATTTCTGTGGCAGTTTGCTGCAGAAGGTGACACAGACTGGAGAACAAAGACACTAGATGAAATAACTACTTATGTTTAATGTTTGCCTTATGCTTAAGGCAAACTAATCTTCAGAGTGCATCTTTCGCTCCTGGTATGGTCTACAAACAGCTGTAAGATACTGAGTTGATTTGTTTGACACTTTTCCTTGTCCATCACTTTTTCAAGCGTTACATAACTCTCCCCATGTCACTGCGGTCTGTTTTTCCAGCTTTGGCATAATGCAGCGTCATGCAAAGAAGGCAGGAAAGTGCCTCTGGCATGGCAGGCAGCGGGGACAGATGGTGGATCCAGCTCGGAGGAGAAGCCCAAGCAGAATGGATGAATCATCATTCCACCAACTGCTTCTCTCTGTACGTCAGGATTTAGCTCACTCACTCTGCGTTTTGACCAACAAAATGCTGTATTTACAGGGAATAAACGCTTCAGAGGGATTATTTTCAGAAGCGTTCACAGGATGTTGGAATAATCACTCTCTAAAAGTCTCCGGGCAAAGTTCTTAAACTGTAAAATATTCATAGAAACCTGGGACTGAATAAGTTTTAGGGAACATCTGCCAGTCTAATGTTCTTAAAATGATCACTAGAAGTGAGTAATACGATAAAACCAACAGCTTGACTTTATTCAGGTTAACCTCTTCTCACTATCCAGTACTTAATATAACATGCAGATACAGTGAAGCTACAGTGAAGGTCAATACGATAGAAAGATCATCATTCCGCATCAGCAAACAGGTTTTCCTCCATCCATCTTCCCATCAACACCCTCCCGTTTCACTGTTCCTGCTGAAAGAAATGCATTCCCTCAGCATGTTGCTACCACCACTATGCTTCAACCTGGGGATGGTGTGCTAAGGATGATGTGCATTAGTTTTCCAGATGACATGTTTTTTGCAATTGCCATAAATCTAAATTATTGTCTCATCGGATCAGATAACCTTCTTCTACATGTTTACTGTGCGGCCTACATGGCTTATGACAAACTACAAACAGGAGTTCTTGTGGCATGACTAATTGTTGCCATGTCAACAGACTCTCCCACCTGAGTTGTGGATTTCTGCAGCTCATCCAGAGTTACCAAAGGGTTCCTAGCTGCCACACTTTTCAGATTTTTATTTGGAAATGTTGAAAACATAGTTTTTCTTCCACTTTAAAGTGATGTGATATTTTTTGTTGGTCTATTTTAAGTAGTTTCTATAAAATACCTTGAAGTTTGTGGGTGTTATGTGACAAAATATGAAAAAGCTCAAAGGGTAAGAATCCTTTTGCACGGCAATATAAAATGTTCATTAGCTGGATGAATGTTAAATTATTTCTCCAGCAGAGAAGCCTTCTCAACTGAGAGAATTCTGATAGTTCTTTACTTTTACTAAGTTCATATATTCATTCGTAATGCAACCCATTTGTCAACATACCATCCTTACTAATTGCACACAACTAATGTCCATATGGATTTGTAACAATCCATCTATTTTATAAATCCACTTCTTCCGTTCAGGCTCAGTTGGGTACACCATGGACAGGTCGCCAGTCCATCGCAGGGCAACACAGAGACACACAACTCAAACCACCACGCACACACCCATGTACACCTAAGAGCAATTGAGAGAGACCAGTTAACCTAACAGTCATGATTTTGGACTGTGGGAGGAAGCAGGAGGAGAACCTATGCATGCACAGGGAAAACATGCAAACTCCATGCAGAAAGACCCCCAGCCGGAAGTCAAACCCAGGACCTTCTTGCTGCAAGTCAACAGTCATGAATTTGAATCATTTTGATGCCTAATACTTACCCACTCAAAACGTTTTTATAGTTTAATGTTTAGGTCAGTGTAAACCTGAATCAACTCAGTTGATTTGAGAAAATCAATGAATTATTATAATTAAAACATTTTGTTGAGGTAGTAGATTTGGTTGAAATGAATTTTAAATTGATTTATTTAATGCAAAAAAATAAGAATAACACAAATAAAACAAACTGTTAGAATTAAGGTATGTTAGTAAAATTCACGCCATTCACTGACATGAAATCACAAAGTGCTGTACAACTTAAAGTTATTCATAGTATAAAAACAAGTGTAAACAATCACAATAAAGTCATGACATAAAAGCCTGGTGAAACAAAATGGTTTTCAAATGATTTTTAAAACATCCATAGAGTCAGCAAAGCAAACCTTCAGGGCCAAACTGTTCTGCCGTTTAGGAGCCACAGGCTGAGAGGCCCCGTTCTTCTTAGTTTTTAGCCTTTTTCGATGAACAACCAGGAGGTTCTGGCCCTGGGAAGCCAACACTAATAACCGGGAGCCATTTAGAGGCCTGTAAGGTTAAACAAGTACCTTAAAACAAATTCTAAAATCTACTGAAAGCCAGTTTTGAGAGGATAAGACCTGGGTGATATGAGATTTCTAGGTTGAGAAAGTTTAGCTTGCAGATGTGAAATCATGATCTGTCCAGACAGGTAAAAAGAGCATTACATTCGTCTAAACACAATGACACAAACATATAAATAATGATCTGCAGATCTGCTCAGGACACCATCTCTTGTATTTTAGAAATGTTTCTTAAATGAAAGAAAGAGGAGTGCGAAATAGATCTGATGTATGAATCAAAACCTAATAAGGAGTCAAATGTAACTCCTAGATTTCTTATAAAGGGCTTGGTTGCTTGTGAGATGCAGGTGACTAAGCTGTTATTAAGGTCTCTGTTTTTTTGGTGTTTACAGACAGAAAATTGCTGAAGAGCCACTTACTGATCTGAGAGACTTTGGATGAGGGTGGACCGCGTATCCAGCTGGTATGGTTTAAATGATGCATACAACTGGATGTCATTTGCATAGATGTGATAGGAGATGTCAGAAAAAGTCTAACTAATGGCAGCTGATGCAATAACATAATAATGGGCCCAGAACTGACCATTGTGGAACTCCACAGATTAAAGAAGCAGAGGAGGAGGAGTACTTCTCTGTCCTGATGCAGAATGTCCTATAAGGCAGACAAGAAGTAAACCAGTCCAATGAAAAGCCAGAAACACCAGCCAAATACAGAGACTGAACAATTAAAGAGGGCGAAATACTTCTAATGACTAAGCTGAGTGTTTCATCTCTCCATTTAAAGAAGTCGGGTCATATTTAATTTGACTGGGGCAAAAGAAGTCAATGACTCAGAACACTGAGACTCATCTTCAAATTGATTTGACTAATTAAAATTAACTTGAGAACAGCTACCATACAAATGGGGTAGAATTTAACTAATGCTGTTGATGAAAATAGATTTTGAAAACTGGTAAAAATGTAGAAAAAAACAGTTAAATTGTGTTCCAGCTGATAAATTTACACAGTTTATATAAGGAAATATTGATTCAAATCTAAACAAAATCTAAACTGCTTGACTTTAATTATTATTGAAGATTACGTTTACACAATAAAATGCTTGAGTAAATGTCTTAAATTTAATTACATTCAAAATTATATACTGTAAAGTGTAAGGTCTTTAAAAACAGAATAGATATAGCCTATATTGATTTGACTAATTAATTAATTTATCTTATTGTTAACAGAATTTAATATTTAATATGAAGAAAATCTGGCAAATGTATTTAACTGTGGTTTAGCTGTGTAAGCCAGCCAATAACATTTTTGAAATCTGCTTTTTATTAACTTCTCTTGTTTTTATGCATTGTTGGCTTTTGTGAAGCAATTTGCGATTTTATATCTTGAAAGAATTTACTGTATGTACATTTTTAAGCGTATTCCCTTGGTTATACTATAACAGCATGTTTTAACAGTGTAGTTTCCACTCTGTATCCTCAGAGGGAAACTTCACTCCAGCTACGTGTCTGTCCTGTTGTAAGGAGTCGTGCTCCAGCGGCAGCAGGTGCTGAGACGCAGCAGGTAGCTCGTCTGCGTCACTCACGGCTGAACGCAGACGCTGATTGGCTCGTTTTGAGCTCCGCGGGGGTGTCCGCGCTCCTCCTTTCCATCAGAGTTCAGCCTGCCTGCCTGCGTGCTTCCATGCTCTGCGCTTGTTGCGGGGTTTGTGCGCTCTTCTTGGACAGACACGCTGATGAGAAAGAGAAGTTGTACGCAAGGAGATCGAGGAGAGAAAAGCCTAACTTCTGGCTGTTTTTATTGGTCACACTGACAGGGAATGAGGCACCAGGACGAGTTTTAACTGAGAGAACCAAGGATACCCAACATTATGCAGTACAATTATGGCAGGCAAGGATAAGACAGTCGTGAGGACGCTGGAGGATTTAACGCTTGATTCTGGTTATGGTGGAGCCGCGGACTCGGTCAGGTCGTCCAGCGTGTCGCTCTGCTGCTCCGACACGCACCAGTCCGTCTCGCATGGAGGCAACTACTGGCATCTGACGGAATCCATGCACAGCAGACACAACAGTTTGGACACGGTCAACACCGTCCTGGCGGAGGACACGGAGATCCTGGAGTGTGCGGGACACTGCGCAAAGCTGCCCGAGCTGGAGGAGGTGCCGTGGAGCCTCGGAGAGGTGGAGGGCGCATTGAGGAAAGACGAGGAGCTGATGGTGGGGAACCCGTCTCCGGAGGTCTTGGCGCGGCTGTCCGCCCTCATCAGCCGGGCGCTGGTGAGGATGGCCCGGGAGGCGCAGCGGCTCAGCCTGCGCTACGCCAAATGCACCAAACATGAGATTCAGAGCGCCATCAAGGTGGTGCTCTCATGGACCATCTCGGTAAACTGCATCACTGCAGCTCTCAGCGCGCTTTCCCTCTACAACATGTCCAGCGCCGGAGACAAGTTCAGCCGTGGCAAGTCTGCGCGCTGCGGCTTGGTGTTCTCTGTGGGCAGGTTCTTCAGGTGGATGGTGGACAGCCGGGTGGCCCTGAGAATACACGAGCACGCCGCAATCTACTTGTGCGCCTGCATGGAGAGCCTTTTCAGGGAGGTGTTTGGCCGCGTCCTGCGTAGCGCGCTGGTGGAGAGGGACAACGGGATCCCCAAGATCACACTGGAGTCCATGGAGCAAGCCATCAGCAACGACTCGGAGATCTGGGGTCTGCTGCAGCCCTACCAGCACCTCATCTGCGGCAAGAATTCAAGCGGTAGGAAAACATGAAAAAAAAAATCTTTCCAAACACTGGAGTTCCACCTATGGTGGAGGCTATTGGACAGATGACAGCCTCCATTTGGGCACTACAAGCACAACAACCAAAGTGAAACTCGTACTTAGATTCACAACACACAGAGTAATATATTTTTATTAATTTAACATATTAATTATGACTTAGGCCTACAGCTAATGAAAATCCCACATGATGTCCATGGTTCATTAGAATATTATATAAGACCAATAATGAATTTTAATTCAGAAATGTAATGCTTTGGTCATGTTAAGGTCCAAACAACCATGGCAAAGATTCGGGACTTGACAGTTCTCCAGCAGATCGGCTCTGACACCCTCAACAGGGAGGGTATGCCCCACAAAGTCACACAAAGAGTGCTGTATCAAAGAATGTTAATGGAAAGTTTAGTGGAAGAAAAAAAGTGTGGTAGAAAGATGTGGAATTTGCAAGCAAAGCCCTTTAACAGTTTTGTGAAGATGTTGCAGTATTTTAGTAGCCACCAAACACAGACCTGAGACCAGAGACACTGAAAACATTGTATTACCTATGGGTTGAGGAGAAAAAAAGATAGAACTGCTCCTCAGTGGTTCAGTGGTCACCTTTCAGATTAATACAAATTTTGCATTTCATTTGTAAAATCAGGGTCCCAGAGGCCGAAAGAAGGAGGGAGAGGCACATGACATGTTGCTTGAGGTCTGGTGTAAAGTTTCCACAGTCAGTGATGATATGGGGACCCTTGTCATCTGCTGGTCCACTGTGTTCAATCAAGTCCAAGTGGAATGCAGCTTTCTCTCAGGACACTTTAGAGCTGCAAGTAAAGCAATAGGGCGTATTAAAATGCCGACAATAAGAATAGCTAACATTTGACTGAACCACCATCTTTAGGTAAATTCTCCTCATCATGGTTATGTAGGATTTGTTACCCAAAGGAAGCAGTCAAGGATGGTATATTTTATCCATTATTAAACATTGTGTGAAAATAATATAATTTAATGGCTAATATTGAATACCCCCAAATTCCATTTATAGTGCGAATGAGGTTTTTTTTTTCTCAGTTTTATAGCATTTTTTTTAAGCTGTAGGTGTTTACACTACTCATTATACAACCATATTTATGCCTCCAAACAGAAGCCTGCTTTTGGAACATTTATCATGATAAACTTCAGCCTTCCTCTTAAACAAGTTCTGCCTTTATTGGTTATCAGAGCCCTGCAGGAACACCAGTGAAATTGTTATTTATGGTGAGAAAAAGATCAAACAAAGTCCATCTTATGTCACTGTGAGCCATTGTGTTTCCCATGCTGTTACATGGCAGGCATGAATGTTAATGAGTGTTTTTGACAGCCTGAGTTGGTGTGTATCGTGTGATGATTTAGCAGAAGCAGAATTTTGTGTTATGTATTGTATGCTGGCCTTGTTGATAATGCCGCTGTGTCACTCCAGAAGGTGTAAGCCGTCAGTGAGTGTGGGCTGGCCTTTTATCATTTTTTTCCTTAACCAAAAGCACTGAATGAGTTGGCTGAAACTGTAAAGCAGAAGGGATGTGAAATACTAACAGCCAAACTAGAACATGCAATATTGAATGAAAAAAAAGTCATATTGCAGTGATGGTTTGCACGAGAAAGCTTTGGTGAAGTTAAAGGTTTCTTTAACATGTAGATTTTAGCGTGATTAAGTCCGATTACAGCCCAGTCCACTCATATTGAGCCCAGTCCACTCACAGATTCAAATCTAATTACATACAATTTGATGTCCAAATTTATCCTTATTTTAATAAAACTGTCAGTTGATAACTTGAGGCTATTTGGAAAAAAAACATCTATCTTAGAAAGCCCACGCAATTTCATGAAGAATTTGACTTTGAGGAAGCATGCAGCAACACCGGGAAGGAAATCTCCCTTTAAACATAAGTAAATCTTCCACAAAACAGAGCTGAGCAGTGAGTCCATTAAATGTGAACGGAAATTTCATAGTATTAATTTTAGCAATGGCTCCCCTAATGACTTGGTCCAGGAAAGGAACGGAGCAAACCACAAAAACACCCGGATAGGCGTATTTTTAATGGGAAAGAAAAAATGGGAGAACACAGAGTAAATGGCTGCAACCGGTGTTGTAAATGGCTTTGTTCAGGAGAGAGCCACAGCTAAATATAGAAGAGCTGAGCCAGGCATACCTTCTATGGGATAGAAAACCTGAAGTAATGGCTGTAATAGCTCAGTGAATGGCTTCATTCAAGAGGGATTGAGCAAAATACAAAAGCGCTGTCCCAGTAGTACTTTCTGCAGGAAAGGCAAAGAGGGTACATTATTTGCTTTGCAGCACTGACAGGGGTCCCGACCAAAAGAGCTACTTATTTTCATCCTTTGACCTGATTTGTTTCCCTTCTTAAAGTTCACATTTTCAGAATATGTTCATTTGTTGTAAATTTACATCCTCCTTGTCCTCAATTTATTTGGTTTACTAATTTTAATTTTAATTTTGAGCTCAGAGTGTACTTCATGCTGTCATGGTCAGATATAAGAAACAAGGATAAAAAGTCCTGAATGTACCTCAGAACACTTAAAGAGCTGCGTATTAAGACCACTATAAGATATTAGAAAACAGTCTGACTCTTTGGAAGCTAAGCATAAAAAAATAGGGATGGCTAAAAATTCACACAGAGCAGGTGATTGCAAGATAAACACCAAGTTAATCTCTGTGGCAAATTAAGAGTATTTTTGAGGATATCTACCCTACTCTGTAGAAGGTGTCAGAGTCAATATGCATCTTTCTTCAAATCTCTTTGTCTGGCGCAGAGGAGGCAATTTATACCAAAATTTCACACATCTCTTTTGTACTACTCTCACTGTTTCAAGCTTGATTCTCACACCCACAGCATAATGAATAACCATTTTTAATAACATTTCAATCTGACATCCAAACAGGTGTGTGGAGTGTTTCCTTTATTGTTAAGTCCAGAAGCATCTGAGAGTGTGAAAAGAGTGCTAGGGATCCCTTTTGCTGCCATTTTCGAAGTGTTGATAAAAAGAAAAGCAGTGTAAAAGCAAATAATGTTCTGCACTCCTGCATGTATACCTGACTTGCTCTTTGCTCTTAGTGAGCGGAGCAAGATTGCAGCTTTTGTGTCTACAAGTTAAAGCTGCTCCCTAAGCTTTAAAGAAAAATCTTAGAACATTTTAAAAGACTTTTGCTTTCTTTTTAAAGGCAAGGAGATTTCTGAGCAGAAAAAAAACGTTTTTTCGAAGACCCTGAGATGGACAGTTGTTGAAATACTGAAATGAGTCACACATAGGATCTAGCTAACCGTAATGGGTGGAGGATTGGGTGGAGATGAAAAATGAATCAAAATAAGAAACTGAGGAGATGCATATGAACTGTAATCTGCAGAGCTCCGTCTACCAAACAGAGTATCATGATGACTACAAGGAAACACTGAAATGGATGGTGATGTCAGAGTAGTTGTGATGTGTGGGTGGAGAGGAGAGAGTAGAATATTATGAAGTATAATTTCAGTTCTTGCTGTAACATCATATTTCTTTTTATTCTGCTGCATCCATGCAGTTGCTTTTTTTGCATTTTATTTGGAAGTTTGTTTGACAGTCTAATTAAAAGCAGGGCATGAGTGTGAACTGGATGGGAAATAGTACATGGTTCTGAACATTAAAAAGAAAATCAGAAGTGTGGCATACATTTGTTTTCAGAATTATTTACTGTTATACCTCTAAATGAAATTTTATTAAAAAGTCAATTTATTTCAGTAAGTTCATCAAGTGTAACACATTATAGATTAATTGCACACAGACTGTTTTCAAACCATTATTTTCTGTTAATTATAATGATTTTCCGTTTACAACCAATGTAAACATGGCATTTAAGATTAGACTATTACATCAGGATAATAAAACACATTTTTAATACAGAAAAGTGGGCTTAATGAAATGTATGTTTATACCTGCTTAAAAGTTGCTATTGCCAAAAGGTACTTTTAATATGACAAACGAGCCTCATTGAGGTGGATATTCTAATTTATTAGATATGACTGTATATATGCATGGTGTGGTGTTTGAAAGATGTTCAAAAAAAGTATGTCATTAAAGCATAGAAGGAAACTTAGGTAGACAATGTGGCTAGATGAGTTAATTCATCAGTAGACCGATCAGAGGTATTATCATTATTCAGATTTGTTATGAATTTTATTGAACCAATATTATAAGATAAAAACAGCTGAAATGAGCTGCTGGCACATGGCTGGGCTCAGCTTGGAGAAGAGCTGCTGCTTCGTCACATCCAAGGAATCAGCTGAGGAGGTTTGATCTGATCAGGATGACTCCTGAGTGCCTCCTTTTGGAGATATTCCAAGCCTATCCCACTGGTGGGAGAACTTGCAGTAGACCCAGAACCAGTTGGAGGGACAATGTATCCCTTCTGTGCTGGGAACACGTTGGAGTCCCAGAATTGGATAAGGGGAGGGGAGGGCTGGTTTGGTTTGGATTTTTTAGAGGTTTGGCCCTCGCTACAGGAATGGGAACGGGGGGTTTTAGTGCTACTGGGGGGTTTGCTGTTCGGGTTTCCTCCCCGGTCACCTCAGATGTTCGGAGCAGTTGCTTCCTAGTCATTTCTTACTACCTTTGTTTGGCTGCAGCTCTGTGAAGAATTGACTCTGCGTGATGTCTTACTGTCTTCCTTCTGTTTCCGCTTGCATTACTACAAGGGTTGGACAATGAAACTGAAACACCTGGTTTTAGACCACAATAATTTATTATTATGGTGTAGGGCCTCCTTTTGCAGCCATCGCGTAATTTGTTTTGGGGAATGACATATACAAGTCCTCACAGGGGTCGGGGGATTTTAAGCCATTCTTTCTTGCAGGAAGGGGACAGGTCACACGTGATCTGGTGGGAAAACGTTTCCTGACTCACCCCTCCAAAACCCCCAAAGTGGCTAAATAATATTTAGATCGGGTGACTGTGCGGGCCCATGGGGAGTTCAACTTCACTTTCATGTTCATCAAACCAAAAACTTTCACCAGTTTTGCTGTGTTATTGGTGCATTTCCCCCTGTACACGGCACCCCCTTCAGGATACAATTTTGAACCTTGGTGCACAGGGGTCCTAAAAAATGGTTGGGTACCCTTTGGGCAGTGATGCCCCATCTAGCACAAATTGGGCCAAGGGAAGCTTATATGGCAGCCCAAACCATCATGACCACCCCCATGCTTCACTCTGGGCAGCAACATCTGGGGGGTACGCTTTCCCTTTTGGGGGGCTCACACCTAACTCTCCCGGGTGTGGGAAAAAAATTAAAGGGGACTCACAGAGCAATAATGTTTTTAAAATTTTCCCCAGCCCAAATTTGCGCTCCTTGCACCTTGAAAAAACGTTTGGATTGGATGATGACCAAAGGTTTGGCTATAGCACCCCGGGCCTGTAATTGACCCTGTGGAGCCCGATGGACAGTTTTGGTGGAAAACAGAGAGTTGAGGGGCACTTTATTCTGCCCTGATTGGGCAGCCTGGTTTATGTTTTTTTTGGGTACAATCCGGGGGTTTGCACCCAAAACATCCCTTTCAGAAAAAGTTTTCCTCTTCTTTTCCACATTAACCTGTTGGTTTGTGGTTCGTCCTTTTTGGGTTTGGAAATTTGACATTCCCCTTGGAAAACCGGGGCTTTTTGATACACCCCAAAAAGGACTTGCTGTCTTGGCCCACAGATGCCCCGGGCAAGCGGCCCCAAAAAAATTTGTCCTCTTTTGAACTTGGTATTTCCCCCAATAATTTTTGGGGGCATTTCAAAAATTTTTGAGAAAAACCTGTGCTCTTACCCGGGCTTTGAACCTTCACACTCTGCTTTTAAAGGGTTGAAATTTGGCAATCAATGAAGACTGGCTACCAGGCTGGTCCAATTTAGCCATGAAACCTCCCACACTAAAATTACAGGTGTTTCAGTTTCATTGTCCAACCCCTGTATATTCATATTGAATGACAGGGAGAGCTGCTGTCAGGCTGAAATCACTGAAGTTTGTTTGTCACTGTCTTTAAAAAATTTTTTCATTTGGGGGGTTTTGTTTTTTTCCCCCGTTTTAGCAAAAAACATATATAGAAAGCTATTAACGCAATAAATAAAAACAAATATTATTTTGCTTTCAAATTTGTGTTTTTTAATGTTTTTTCCCTTAAAGGGTAGCACTATAATGGTCTTTTTTTAAAACGTTTCACAAGAGTTTTCCCTCCATTTTAAAAATTTTTTTATTTTCCCCATACGGGCTTTGTGTTTATCTCCCTTGGGCCCCGAAGGATTTACAAAAGCTTTTTTAAAAACCATTTTACTAAATTTACACCCTGCCTGCTGTAAAAAAAAACCCAAACAAAAAGAAATACCTTTTCGGGCGTAAAGACAGCCCCAAATTTACTGTGGCAAAACATTAAAAACCACAATGAGTCAAACCCAGATACATATTTTCACGTCATTAACACACAATTTAAATAGCAGCATTAACTGCTAATGACTTCAGGCACAATTTAAAACTGATGACTAAGCTTTTTGTTTCTGATGTCACTTGTGTATGGACAGTTTAGACTACCTGATTGAAAATCAGACAAAATCAGTTTATCAATGTAGGGGTGGCTCACATTTCCTTAGTTTTGGGTGATCGGCGATCGGCTGATACTTACATGTGAAACCCAATTTCTTATGCCCCCAAATTTATTTACCCCCGAAAATTTTTAAAACTTTTTCCCACTTTTCTCTTTGCTTTGGCTAGAGCCCGGGCGGGCACGGGCAGACCCCCCAAAACCCCGGGTGACAGCCCGCACATTTTTGGGGTTTAAACAGTAGTTTTCCCCAACTTTTAAAAATTTTAAGTTTGGGAACCTTGAAGGTGTGTTTTGACTTTATGATATCTGACAGTGTTGTAGAGAAAATCAGTATCGGCCAAAATTGGAATCGGCAGGTCAGACTTCTTAAAGATTGGTAATCAGTGATCGCCCAGAGAACTGCAATCGGTGCACCCCTACATGTCATGATCCGTCTCAGTGTTTTGCATTTGTTAACTTTTGCCAGTTAGGTTTTCCCCATGTCCTTAGATTAATTTTGTTGTTTCTTTCTAGAGTTGCTTATTATATACGTTCGTTTATTTTTAGGTTTATTATTCAGTCTAATTAGGTTCCTCTTGTCCCTGTCTTCCCAGCTAGTTTATGTATTTAGATTCTTGTACTTCTCGTGATTATAGTTTTCCTTAGATCTGTTTCCCTGGGTTTGTCATTAGTCTAGTTCTTTCCTGGTCTCTGTGTTCCCCTGCACCTGTAGCCATAACTAGCTTGTCTCTCTCAGTTCCCTGCAGCTTGTCCTCACACCTGTTCATTATTCTTCTGATTACCTGCCTCCCTTTCTCATTGGTTCATACTCCACGTCCCTCAATATATTAGCTTCCTGGTTTTCATTGTTCCTCGCTGTTTCCTGTCGTTAACTCCCTAATTATCTTCCCAAGTTCCTCCTTGTGGTTTGTTTTCCGTTTGCCTCCTGAACTTGTGCTTTGGATTACCTGCCTGTTCTCTGTACTCACTGCCTGCCTGTAAGTCTGTATTCAATTTCATTAAACCTCTAATTACTCACCATGCGGCCTCCTCGCCATGTTCTACGCTCTGGTCCTACCTCCAAACCCTCGACCTTGACACTACATTAAAGTGGGAACTGTCTGAACTCACCACAGCAGAACCTACAACAGCTTTAATTTAATCTATTTCAACTCCTTGTATACATAAAGCGCAAATTAACAAAAGTTGACATCACTGCCCTTTACCAAAAGGAGGTTTATCTCATGTCCAATTATTCTATTTTGTACAGGTTTATTTCCCATATGTTCATTTCGTTCATTTTGCAGCAGTCTCCCAGCCAGTTCAAAAGCATTGAAAAATGACACGATTTATTTTTAAAGATCTAGTATTTTGAGATAACTCATTCTTTGAGGTTGTTTGGAGTACTGAGTTCAGGTTATAAGCGCTTTAAACTGTAGGCATTTTACACAAATGTCAATTTATTTAAAAACAAGAAAGTGTGTACATATTGCACACATATAGCATGCATCGACAAGCTTTTCATTGTAGCAGAACTGTAATTTTGTTATTCTGCAATATTTCATTGAAAAAATATTTGATGGTAAATATGTGTAGATTTTACATTAGGTAGCACTGATTTATCAGGCATACACAATTTGACTTTTTCAGACATTATTACACTGAATATATGTACACAAACTCCACCATAATGTCTGAAACGTTTAGCAAGCTTGTTAGTTATTGGGGTTGTATTGCATGAACTTACTGTCATAGTGTTGCAGTGGTTTGTGTTGCAGGATTGCAGAGCACCAAACCTAGACATCATACTGGCTGTAGGGTGAAGAAAACAACAAACCTTTATTAATAAAACAAAATGCACTGCAGAATTCCAGGTTGACTGAGCGTGACAAGGATGGCAAAAAGATCTGACGGAGGAATCATGCAACACAACTTACCACAGAAATGGAAAAACAGGAAGAATCTGGATTTTGGGAAAGCCTGTGCATGCAGTTATTAAATTTGTTGTGACTTTTCTCATGATCGTGACTTGTCTACTCTGTTTGAGATTCACCAGCTAGTGTTATGTTGTTTGGAAAACCGTCAGTCTCTCGTTTAGATGGGATAATGTGCTAACAGGAGAAAAAGAGTTGTGTTTGCTAGTCATTACAAGATGATTACTGTGTAAAAATGTGTGGGTCTTGTGTTACAGTGAGTTTCAGTAATAAGTATCATTGTCCTCTTTTTGTCAGGACTGATAAATCCCATTCAATATTATGCTAATGGTTCTATTTAAAATTATAGTAGTTTGCTGTAATTTACTACTCTGTGGAGAACTTGTTATTGTACACACACAGGATGAATGCTTATAATTACCAGCAATTTAACCTGATTTTGTGCTTCCTCTTTGTATCTTACACACAAAAACGCTCTTTTAAAGATTGCCATAGAAATTTGTATTGACAATTTTTATTAATGCTTAACTTTCACTCCTTACTATGCATTACAAATATTCAAAGATTCTTTGAAATTTGAACCCTTTAGATGTCAGTTTAGCGATTTTATAGAAATTAGCCCCACCATAAGTAGGCCCTTTTTAGCATCATCACAGCTAAAGTTATGCGAAAATAAGACATAATTAACAAAGACCATAGTAGGGATAAAGTAATTATGAATTAAATACTGTCAGATATTGGCTACTTTGCAGTGTGATTTTTGTTTAGTATCTACAAAAAAAAAAGTTCATTTAAATATTCAAATCACCAGGAACAGTAGTGAAAAGCTTGGTCATCAGCTTCCAGAACCACAGGGATGGTGAATTTTCCTGTCATTTTCTGCGACCTCCCCAAAGGAACTCATCTGACCTCCGCAGGACAGATGACACAACATAATGGAATTGCAAAGCAGGCCTGAGCCAGCCTATTAAATTAGCAGCATGGTGTCTCAGCCTCTGTCTTTCACACCATGTTTTATTGTGTTTTCTGCTGGGGACAGGCTCTGTGTTTACATATTTGTTTTCCACTGTGGTTTATAATAAGCTCAGCTGATAACAACAGGATTCTGGCAAAGCCTCTTGTTGTCCATTCTGTCGTAATTTTCCGCCTGTCCCTTCTCCTCCTGGCAGGGTGGGTGCATGGAAATGAGGAGACAGATTGTTGTCTTTCTGCTGGTGGTGTGAGCGTTCGGCCAAGCAAAGCTAGTTGTGATGGATTTTTATGTAACGGTGATTTCATCTGGCCATAGGCTTCCCAGTCACCTTCGTAACTAGTTTGAGCAACAATCAGTGATTGTGAACTTCTTGTGAGGCCAAGATGGATTTTATGAGCTGCATTCATTTCTTTCCTTGTATAATATTCATTTTAACTTCATATGCTTCTGGGTGATTCCACTGGAGGAGATTCCAAACATGAAGATGATTCACCAGGGAGTAGCTCAACAGTTTTGGCTTTATTACTTCTCTTTTATTGGACAGTGGATTCCTCTTTTATTTTCACTAAGTAGGTGAACGTACTGGGATAGGATGGAATAATAAGAGAAGTGTGTTAGCAGTGCATAATGCACTGAGGGAGTTAAGTGCAATAGGAGGAATCAGGCCAGAGTGTCAGCTGGATGAGGTTGGGCGGCGAAGGCTTTGGCACAAGTTCCTCGAGGATATAATTACCATGCTGATCTGTTTAATTAACGCTTATGCTTATTATCTCTTGGTCATTGAGATTAGCAACGGGTAACACAAGGGAAGCCACGAAAAACAAAAATGATAAAATCTTTCTTTCATACTTTATATCCATTTCTTCAAAGTCTAAATTACCAAGTTTGATCAGATTTGTGGACACAAAAATATCTTCTAGCCTTTATAACATTTTATTATTTGCTGTGATTTACTGAGACTTTGCTGTGAAATCTTTTATATAAAACCTTAGCAAGGATTCCTAGAAACATTATCAGGTAATGATCTACAAACTGGCTTGATTTCATCTCTGAATATAGGACATGATTTTTTTTCAGGACACTCAAGTCCCAGACCTTGGGTCCAAATCAAATCTAAAGCCTTTAGTGCGCGAGTCGAAGTCAGAGTTTTTTTTATTAGTTTTCAAATTTAGTTGCTCTCTTTGATTCAGAAAGATTAAAAAAGGTGTAAAATATTTCATGATTAAATATAACTACGCAATTTTAAACTGTATTGTTCACCGATAATGTCTGAGCCTGACTGAGGTCAGTTTGCCTTAATAATAAATGTCTTTGACTTAGCTTTAAAAACTTTTAGAAAAAAGTAATTAATTTCGATGAACTGAGATCTTGGGGGCTGGGAAAAAAGGGGGAAAAATGAATATAAAATGTGTTTTAAATTTTGTTTCTAGCTTAAGAATTTTTTTTAAAAAAAAAATTATGTTCCGGTGGTCTGAGCTAAAATGGCATCTGCCAAAAAGGCCAAATGCTCTTCTGAGCTAGTTTCTTTAACATCGATCATCTTAACAACAACAGAAAAAAATAAATTTTT